>CALSBV010010214.1:1877405-1962804 GCA_943590825.1 Bovichtus diacanthus
CACACACACACACACACACACACACACACACACACACACACACACACCATTGCTGCTCCTCACCAGCATGAGTTGAGAGACACCGGGGCAGTAATAATACAATCTATGCTGTGTAACAAAGGCTGATTCTGTGTGAGTTGGGGTGGGGTATGCTATATCAGTCAAGGGGAGGGAAGTGTTTGATTAAAGGCCCAACCTAAACCCCAACCCCTGCTGGCCTCATCCCACCCCTCGCTATGTGGAATTCCAGGTGGGTCCCAGGCTAATGACTAGATGGCTGTAATTACCCGGGGCTGTTGATAGCTGGTGATTGGACATGGTCGTGCCACAGAGGACCTAGTGTGGGGCTCCTGCTGGGACCACATTTAATCAAAGGCTTCTTGGCCGGCTTATCAAAGGGAATACTTTCCAGCAATCTTCTCTGCCTCAGCCCCCTCTGCTCCCCAGACTCTCAGTCCAGTTCAGTCTTTGTTACATTAGAGCCCAGAGACTACTGATAACGTGAATTCAAAGGGATATTGCACACACACAAGTGCAAACTTAAGATGAAAGTAGCGTGTAAACACAACTGCATGGATTCCCTAAGTTTTGATTCATTGCCTTTTCACTCAGCAAACATTTTTCAATGTGTCACAGTGATAAAATAATCTCTCCTTGCACAGGTTAGGGACAGGATGTAGCCATGTCCAGGCCTGATTAGACACACCAATGCCATGACACAGGAAATGCAAGACAACTGTCCTGGAGATACCTTGATGCAGGAAGCAGACATAAACTCACACAGAAGCTGAGATGAAAATACAAAATTGCTCTTCTGAGTCTCTTCAATCAATACAATCTCTTTTATGTGACACTGCTTTATAATCAAAGTTTTAATTGACTAATATCATGGTAAACATTTCAGTCTACCAACTGCCTCAAAAAGAGCCCTCAACATCATAGAGGAGGTATTTTAATAGCCGCAGGAGGCCCATATCGTTAGATAAGATAAGCTTTATTGTCCCTCAGGGTAATATTATCAAGAAATTCCAGTCATTGAGACTATTCTAGTGCCAGCCTTCTGTGGCAGAGTCTATCTGTGTCCTGGATGCCAGACTGAGAGCATTCCTGTTGCAGGGTTTCACAGGCAAACCATTAGTCTTCACAGCTGGCAGGCAGCACTGTGGGCAAGAGAGATTGCACTTGCTGAGGGCACAGAAATGGCATCAAGGAACACAGGAGAAGGTCAACTTGGATACTTTTTTGTAGTTTGGCGATATGGTTCTATTGGCTATGATAACATTGCACTCACCAAGTAAATTACTGAGATCTAGGAATGGGACTGGAGATATTACTAAGAAGAAGAAGGACCATCCTACAAGTTTTAAACAAAACCTTTATAAAGATCAATCGCAGTTTACAGACCGACTTTGTGGTTCAATTTTGACCTGCAGCACTTGCAGTAGTTCCGACTTTTCAGTCCCGATACCTGGACTTTGGGTATCAGCCGATACCGGCGTTTAATTAATAAGCTGTATGCCTTACTGTTAGGAAGAGACTGGGATCATTCTTTTTTGTGTAAGGCAACAATTATGGACCTTGTGGGTGCGCTCACTTGCGGTTTTATCTCCAAATAAAGTTGTTTAGATCATCGGTGGGCTTGTTTACAATGAATGTCTTGTATTCATTGGCCCATTGTAGAAATGTCACCACTGGTTTCAGATCTCAGATATTAACTTGGTGGGTAAGACCCAAGTTGGAATAAAGCAGAATTATCCTTTGATTCCACAACAAGGCCAAGGAATCTGACTGGAACCAAATTACAGGCAAAAGTATTTCAGACTAAACTGTGGTGCAGCTGAATCGATTTCTCGTTGAAATGAAATGTAAAGGTTGTCCAGTTGTATGACACTGGCCCCGTAGTGTTAAACGTCTGGTAGGGTCACATTGCACTTCCGTCCTATGAACATTCGCTCCATCTCCCATTCACTTATAGAATTCCTGTGCGATGGACAAATTCAAACATGCCTTTCCTGTTTCAATGCGATCTCCAGCCGTCATTTTTGCTCAACTTTGACCGAGCGTATGTGCTTGGTCAAACCAAACACTGCCGCACAGTGATTGGAAATGGAGAAGTTATTATCCTAATGTCTACACTCTCATACACTGTTTTTAGTTTGTGGTCGCTCTATTCAATTTTTATTCATTACATTATTTATTGCATTATAGCCATGACATCATGCCCTTTTTCGGGACGGAGTGCGAGGTAATTTTGTACTGACACACACATTGCTGTATTATCTTTAGACTGTTAGGCAGTCCAATCATTTATTTAACATCACCACAGTTATTCTCAACTGTGTCACCTTTACTTCTACATTCTCTCTCACCCTTGACTCCCCCTGTGTCTCCGTACTGACAGTTATGTAGATTTATCAACTACATGTCCAGTCCAGGCTGTAATGCATGTCAGTCTGAGCTCTGGTTGCCAGATGACAACAACCCTGAGAATAGAGGATAAACCACACTCGGATTACATACACAAACATGCATGCAAGTCCAAACACACACACACACACACACACACACACACACACACACACACACACACACACACACACACACACACACACACACACACACACACACACACAGCCTGGAGGTGCATGGACAGGGCAGAGCCCACCAGCTAGGGACTGTGTCAGTTAACTTTAACATCTAAAATCTATCTTAAAATGAAAGAGGTGTGAGACAGTGAGAAGGAAGAGTCACATGGGTGGATGGAGGGCAGAGAGACATGTATACGGTTGCCTAGAGACCTGGCGGGCATGTTTATCAGCAGATCTTAATCTCAGCAGAAAGACCCGTGTTCCCCACAATTCATCATCATTACTCGCCCCACCTGCCACATCCCTCTAAACGCCTCGCTCCACCTCCCTCCTGCTCCTTGCATCTGGTACAGGCTTCTGTCTGTGGGAATCTAGCCGTAGACCCCACCAAAAATGTCCCAATAACATTCACCTTGGGGTGGTCTGGGTGTTAGCCATGCGATCTGTTTTGCACACATATTCACATGTACATACCTGCAGGCTACGATCGGACCCCCTCAGTGCCCCCTGAGCTCACCGATCACCTGTCTGGTAAAACCCTGAGTATGTTAACGAGCTTCTCTACTCTGTCACTCACTGTTTGTGAACAGAAAGTGCATGCAAACATACAAGTGTTTGTGTGTGTGTGTGTGTGTGTGTGTGTGTGGCTGTGTGTGGTGGGATGAGTTTACCCCTCAGGGCCAGTAGAACCTGGGTCATTTTTTCCCGGAGGTTGGAAGAGGAGTCTGGTCGAGATTAGGGATCATAAAGTTTAGGTGTATCAACAGAACATCTTCTGCAGTATGAAGAACCACCACTAATCCATCAGCTGTTGACACCTCCTAAACATTAACAGCTTGCCCATGTAGCTAAGCTCTTCTCTGGCTGGCCAGCATGGAGGTGAATTTATTCAAAAGAACACCTGCTCTGCTGGATTAAAATCTGACCTACAGTATAGCTGCCTACTGTGTCAACTCTTCCATTCATCTTTCATCCTTTGGCTCTGCCTCTATCTGATGGGAACGGTGTCAGCCCTTAGGTATGAGGTGGTGCAGCTTTGTTGGGAACAAGTTTGGGTTGCGAGGCTGTGGGAGCAGTAGGAGGTGCAGATTTATTAGGGCGCTCAGACTAATATTTACGTGACCTGCCAGGACCCGAGGGGTGTAGAGACAGAGAGGGAGAGAAAGTATGAATTGCACCGTCTGCATTGAGGATATAAAAGGGGATTACGACACAAAACACTTATCTCCTGAGACCTATAGAAAAATCTGCCTGCTTTGCTCTGTCATTTCCTATAATGGTTAACGGCAACTCATCTTGATAGATATCACCCCTATATTATCACATCAACAACTGCAGTTCTCTTTTCAAAGTAACTCAAAATATTGGTCCAAAAGGTAACTAGTTGCCAAATCAATTCTTTGATCTGGCAAGTTGCTGACTTAAAGAATAAAACTGGACTCGTCCTAACAACTCCCCTTCATTGGCGGAGGAGTATTTCAGAACTCACTCACCGTTGCATGTAAAACATTTCCGGTGCTTCTATAATTGCTCCTGACGCCTAGAACCACATGCAGGTTGACCTCGATGGATTTTCCGTGAGTAAAAAACCTGTGTGACCTGACACAGCACCAATATGTCATCCATAATTTATGTGTGATACAACTCGTTCACCGCTAAGCCAGAAGTCAAGCTTAGCGTTGGATAGCAGAATATTCTGAAGGCTCGGCTCAAAGAAAGCCGCCATGAGGGTTAAAGGACAAAGAGTGCCAGTGCTGAGCCAGAGTCGGACCTTTGAGACAGTTAGTCGCGGTGAATTCTTCACCGTACAAGGTGTGGGCTGCGATGTGACGAGGTTTGTATATGTGTGTGACAGTGTGAGTGTGTTTATCTCCCTCCCTGTGTGGGAATTTACAGACACACCTCGCAAGGCACAAACAACGGTGACCTGGAAAAATAGTCGAAATTCCACCAACATACTGGGGAATCTGGGGGTTTGTGCTGACAATACACACACACACACACACACACACACACACACGGACGGATGGACGGACAACGAGAGACAGAGGTGTGGGAAACAGGAGAGATACAGGGTCAGGGTCAAATTGTGTAGGCCTCACAGACATAGATACCAGTGAGTGATACCAGCTGACACACACTGAGGCTGACACTAACAGTGATACCATGGCTACCTGAGTGACATTGATAGATAGTGCTGAGGCATCCCAGCATGCACACACACAATCAAACCAAAACTCAGCTCATCCCTGTAGCTTTTACTCCGCATATGCTGCGCAACTGGATTGTACGCTCTATCACCTCAAACCTCTGCTACGGGGAAGAAATTCAGTATAAAAGGGTCTAAACACTGCACAAAAAAAATGTAAGGCCGTAGCCTCTTAAGTGGAAAATGGGTGAAAGCCTCTACTGGAGTGTCTACCTGTCTACTCAAACATGTTAACAACTATGTGTTTATTGTTGCTTAGAGTGGAGAAGATGTGTTTACCACATCACTGGAGCCAGCGTCTCACTCCCAGTCTGCTAGACTCCTGACCTTTAAAAACACAAACGACTAAAGATACACACAACTTCACTTGTACAACAAATCCCAAATTCACACCACACAAACAAACAAAACTCTCCATGTGGAATGTGCGAAACTGTCTTGTTTGTGTTTTGAGTTGCAGTGTTCGACAATATTCATTTTCCTGCTCATCTTCCTGGAATATACTGTATATTCTTGTTGGCACTTAGATTGGCCCTGACATAGAATTAGAGACACGTGAGATGATCTTTAACTTCACGTGTCTTTTTCACAGTCAGTCTGTTGATGCTTGCAGCCCAGTGCAGCAGTAACAAGCCTCCACACTAACCCCAGACTGGGCTTTACCTACTATCAGCACTGAGACAGCTGATCGAGAGCAAGGACACAGTACAGTAGCCTCAGTCGCTCAGTAAACAGTGGTAAACAGAGCAAGCGCTCGGCATGAAATGGAGGGAATTCTGTGCACAAAACATTTACACAGAGCTGCCACGGGAACAATATCATTTCAGTTTTACAATAAAGTGCTGGTGTAACAAAAACAACAGAAGGAAACTCATCTGTCCCTCTCTCCGTTCAGAGTGACTTGTTTATGCTTCGGCCTCCCACTCTCGGTAAGGAGATAATTCAATCAAGTATAATAGAGCTTTCACCCAAGCTTAACCCAGCTTTGATACTAATGCTACAACACCCAAATCTGGAGCCTGATGTCATATATCTAGAATTTTATTCTATTGCACGTCAATGTCTGGACTTTGTTAACAGAGATTTGAAATCTGGGGTCTGGGATAGAACACATGACACAATTATGAAAATACTATTTAATATCCTCAACAAAAATGAACCTATGTAGCGTATGTTACAGAATATAGTCATATGTAAGACAATAACGCAGTACCAATCATCTGCAAGGGGAATCAGTTACAACACATTGGTGTCCCAATGCTTAAAGCAATTGTGGTATTTTTTTATTTCTACCCACTGTCAGCCACAGAGGCTGACACACCACACATTGATTTGGCAATACCATGCTGTGTCCACATCCTCCTCCAGTAAAGCCAACTACTGACTATGTTTCGATTCACCTCAGACTGGAAAACTCCTCCTCTCATGCAGAGACTGTGGGGGCAGGCAGCAGCTCCAACTTCACTGTACTAGGTGTACATTATAACATACATACACCCAACACATGAACTTATATGAAAGGGTATACACACGCATGTACACTGTATATGCAAACACCTACGGACACCGGGTACACACAGCGGGTGCAAATGTGCTTATATGCTGCATGGTCTCACGAAAACCCTTGTACAGGGAAAAGCGAATGTATGTATGCACATACTGTATACAAACACTAATACAGAGTGAGTGAGTGTTTGTGTGTGTGCGCTCAGGCAGCATGATTTTATTCTCAATAATTCACAGTGCTATAAAGATGCTCACATCTCCAATATTGGCTTAGAGCTCGGGCTCTATGAAGTGTTTGAACCGGGATAGTTCAGGGGAAAGTAAACAACAGTCTAATGTGTTTATCAGACACTAAAGCACACACACCAACAGCTGTTTACCACGGAGAGCCAAGCCGCATACAACAACAACAACACGAGGAACATGTAATCTGATGGAGTTACACACTGTAAGTGAAGGTGGTGTTGAAGCGGGTCTGTGTTTTGGTTTGGGGAAATCTGACAATATGGCCACTTTGCACTATAATGCAACGCACTCTCTCACCCTATAGTTTAGAGTCAAAGAGGGAGAGATAGGAAGAAAGAATGAAAGCTGTGTATAATTGAAAAGCCTCCGACTACAGGTAAACAAATCAATAAACATGAGACAGGACCATCCATCAGTCACAGCCTCCACCCTTGAGATGTATCTGATTATCTAATTATCAGTTCATTAGGTCCTACAGTCACTTCACAAGTGATACATGCTGGTAATGTTGCCCTAAAAAAAAAGGATTTTAAGAAGGAGACTGTATTGTGGATGAAAAAAACAATGTTAAATACAAATGAGAGATCAATTACAGGGATTATACTTTTACATAAGGATGAAAACAACATAATAAATATAACTGCAAGCAGCTACGTGTGAGGTCCTTCCCAAACACAAATAGATGAATTACTGAAACTTGCCTATTTGTCCTCACAAAGAAACAGCAAGGAGCATCACCAAATGTAATGTGACGCACTTTGCCTGCTACAATGGCTGGCTCTAGAGTTAACTATTTAGGTTTGCACATCTAACATTGTTTGTGTGTCTTGGCCAAACACAGTATGTAGGTATCAAAATTCTCTGGAATAGAAAAGTAATCCTTACTTTATGCATCCTTATGTCCACGTTCCATTGTTCTCCAAGTCATGATCTGAAAATAAATGTAAATAGAGTATTTTTGAAAGAAATAGTTAACATTTTTTGGAAATATTCTTATTCTTAATTGTTGAGAGTTAGATGAGACAATGTGTGTGTGGTAAATGTGAAGCTACCGGCAGCAGCCTGTTAGCTTAGCTTAGCACAAAGACTGAAAACAGAGGGAAACAGCTAGCCTGGCTCTCTCCAAAGTTAACTAAATCCACCAACCAGCACCTCTAAAGCACAACAATTAACACCTTATATCTTGTTTGTTTAAACCGTACAAAAACTGAAGTATAAAACGACACTGGGTTTCTTACGTGAATTTACTGTGTATGCCAGACTATTTCTTGGCGGGGCGCATTAAGCTCCTGGAGACTGTGTAGGTTGACTGACAACCTCGTGGTGACAACAAGAGCCCACGTAAAACCATGTAGCGTTTTTACACTTCTTTTTTTGTACAGATTAAACAATCAAGATTAGCATAGAAGAGCATTTCATGTGCTATTTAATCTCGTTTGTTTATTCTGGTGTGCTACTTTTAGTGTTTGTATATATTATGTATGTGACCATAGTGGAGCTGGACAGTTGGAGTATTTCAAACATGTATTTCTGTTTGTCCCACGTGCAGACCTCACGCATTGCTGCTTGCAGATATATATATTATTCAATGTTATTTTCATCCTCGTGAAAAATGTCAAGTACATTATTTCTTCAAATGAACTCTCAATTGTATTTAAGTAATAATTAAAAGTATAATTGTTTTAGTGGAGTACGTGTGTGTGCGTAGTGGAGCTCACAGAGGGAATTCATTTTTCCTGAACAACTTTTACATTACCTCGCATTAAGTTTTATTTAAGTGTGGAAAAAAACGGCAGCGATAACCTTACAGACAAAACAGCCATGCATCACATTGTCTGAGCAACATCCAAGCTCAACATTAATATCAACAAATTCATAATTTATTTATTTTTTTAAACTGTCACAAATAAAGTGGAAGGGTTTAACATAGGTCATAAGTTTGTATTTTGTCCCCCTGTCCATCGAAGCCGTTACCACCACCTAGGCTGAATATGTAGATGCTGTATCTGTCCTTCTTGTCGTTGAGCACGGTATATTGTACCACATATGCACTTTGTGCAATTGATGGATGAATGTATTCCTTGTCTTTTTATTGTATTGCAAGTGTGAGACTGTTAATGCAGAAATGTTTTAAATAGTAAGATTTTAGCAAAAATGTAAGGGTTTGGCAAGTAGTGAATAAATGAGACTTGGATTATACTGCACAAGCTGTGTGAGAGTTTGTAGACAGAAGTTTTGATGTAGCTTTGCTGTTGTTAAATGCGGCTCCAGTTTACGACCATTCAAGTTTCTCAGACTTTTGGATTCTTCGTTCATCGTGGAGGCATGCGAGAAAACCTTTTTTTTTTTTCTTTTTTTTTACAAATTTAAGATAACAAGGGATGAGTGATTGATATACAAATGATGATGTTGTGAGTGAAGTATTCCTTTAACCTGATGGTGGTACTGTACAGCGTGTGCAGATGATGCTGATACACGTCCCCTTCCACTCACAAATTCAGTTTGAAACCGGCTGGGGATATTAGTAGCATCTCTTTAGGATCTAATAAAGGAATGGAAAATAAAAAAAAGTCTGGAGGGGATCTTTAAATGTGTACAGTATGTGAAGATTGGTTGCTATAGCAGCAAGTGTTAAAGATGTATGCCTCTCTTCCTGATTATGTCTTTACTGTCCATTCAGAATTAGCGGTGGCAGCGGCATCAACATTTCTGTCAACATCATCACCGTCACCAAGATCATTACCTTGAGTATCATGCAGCACTCTGCCAACTGTAAGGAGGACGTGTGGTTGAGTGTGGGTGTGAGGAGGGCACGATGAGTGTGGCGCTCGGCCCTGTCTGGATCCAGTGAAGAGTGAGATGCGAACAGGGATGGTAGGAGATAAGTCACTTCAGGAAACTCAATGGGACACTTCACTACAGGCGCAGCTCTCAGCCTGAGAACTGTCTGTCTGCCTGTCGTGACAGAGAGGAATGAACTTTTAAATAAAATACACTTAGTTCAAGATTCTTAATTAGGCTTACAACTAGGTCCAACAAAAAAAACTGCTCAATTAAGTCAGTCAAAGTAAGTCATTTTTCGTCTGGCTAGTACGAAAGACACAATAACGTGGCACTGATGCGATATCAGCGTCTAAGAAAGGTAACATCACAGAGGCCAGTTCATCAATGTATGTGTGTGCTCAGGCTGCATGCACAGTGACAGAGACAGATTGGGTGTCTGAGAGGGATAGATAGCCTTACAGCCAACCTCCACTCACTCATTGAGTGAGATAAAGAGGAACACACACACACTCACACACTCCTCCACTGGCATCCAACCAATTGTGTTGAGAAATAACTCAACCCTTAACATGGACAAATAGGTGTGGATAAGACCTGCGTTGGGTCTGCTGAAAATTGCCGATTCATCACACATTTCAAACAAACAGATTAGAAGAAGACTGTTGTGGTATTCAAATGGACTTATAGGATTTTCCCGTGTATACACTCCGCCGTGCTGTGTGAGATTCGCGAGGCTGTGCGAGTACTAGAGTGTGTGAGGGTGCCAAAAACAGTGACAGGCCATTCTTCTGCAAACAGGTTTTCAACAAACTCTTATCTCCCTTTTGCTCTCTCCTCATCCATTCCCTTGTTTCTTCCTCTCCTGGAAGAAATGCCCCTTGATTACATTTCCATCTAAAATTTACTTGCTACATTTTTCAGAAAGGCAGTGTTATAATAGGACCCTTTAACCAGCTGCTACAGTGCATCACCAGAACATTGGACACAGTTATGTGCTTATGCTTCTGTGGAAAAGCAATGCTATGGGTTTGTGTGTGTGTGTGTGTGTGTGCCAGTGTGTGTGTGGGAGGGGTGGTTCTGTGTTTCCGAGTGACCTCAGTGGCCCAGGCTGCCTGTCTATTAGAGCAGGGGCTATTAGACCATCAGAAAGTGGGAGCATCCCCTCTCGCCATGGTGATAAGATCAAGGCATTCCGACGGCCAGAGCGGTCATTACCCTGCTCTCTAGCCCATAATGTCCCTCCATTAAAACACCCTGTTGCCATAGAAATGCAGCTGCGGCCGTTTAAGTCGTTTCTTGGCTCTGCTGTCTCTCTGGGTCATTGACACACAAACACACAACGCATTGACATGTCGTCAGATAAACAGTTACACATGCACACTGCTATCAGGGGCACTATGTCTCTCTCTCTCTCTCTCACACACACACACACACACACACAAACACACACGTGCAGAAACACACAAGCTCTGCTCTCTGCGGTCGTAGTCGCCAGGACAGCGAGGTGATCACTGAGTCACTGTCGACGCACCAGGGCTGAGAGAGAGATGATTGTACAGTAAGACAATCTGGACGGCTGAGTCATCACGCAATCTGACAGGATTCAGCTTCAAACACAAACATGGGTAGGCAGACAGATAGGAGGCTGACAGAAACACACACACAAACAGACACATGCACAGCACTAACACTGATCAGGATAAACAAACACCTCTGGTTGTTCTGAAGAATTTGTGTCAAACAAACCCGACCCCATGTTCCTCTAATCCTCATTTGGCCACTTCCAAACTTTCTTCATGGTCATCAGTAGACACCTCCTACGCTCAGATACACACAAACGCACACGCGCACACACACCCCTCCTAAACTCACAACCAGCAAAATGACTTACCAAACCCTCTAGTGTAGCTCCTGAGGATCTATCGTGCACATTGTACAACACAGTCATACCTTATTTTGTAAAAAGTTTTTATTATTCGTATATGCACTTACTAGCAGATATCTACACACTTAGATTAATTTTACTTTGTGCAATGACAATAAAGAAATATTGAAATATGAGGTAAACATATATAAAGTAATAAGATCATCATAATAATAATAATAATAATAATCCTCTTCCCATGAGATCACCCTTCGGCTTACTGTTTAACGTCACTGACTGACAGGTTATACGTCTTCTACTTTTTCTTTTATGATGAGGTTCTGTGTTTGTAGTGACTGATTTTACTACTGACTGTACAAAAATGATATCAGCACCCAATGGTCTCTTTATAAAGAGGCAAAACATGATCAATATAATAAGCATTACAACAGAACACATTTAAATACTTAGAAATATTATAGTGCTACCATAAAGCATTGCAGACACACCCTACAGTAAGTCCTTACAGAGAAGTTACTATGTGTCTGAGTGAACAGACCACATTTCAAATCAAAATCAAATCAAATTAATCCTACTTTATATAGCACCATTCAAGACATCAAACAAATTACATTACAAATACATTTTAAAAAGAGATAGTGCAGGTTACTATTATGTAGAGCTTGCTAAAATTATAGACCTACTTTTATTTCAGGAAAAACAGCCAATAGTGTCTGCTTAAACACACTGAGCAAAAACTAGTCTGCGTTGCCCCCTAGTGGCCAAAGTTCAAATGTAATAAATCTGAAACACGAGTCAAACATGAACCAGCTGTTTCAGACTCATTTGCCATCAGTTTTCTCAGAATTCATATTAGCATTCTTGTGGTTTCATGCCCTCAAGTGTTTCTGTTAAGACATCTTCTTTATTTCTCAAACACATAAATGAACATTAATGTTATAAATTATTTGTGTTATTTAACAACCTGATTTATGCAACTACAACAGAACATACATGTAAACATACAGTACTTAGTAAATTGTATTTCTTTAAGTTCAAAGATATTTTTAATTTCCATGAAATCATAATAGTTATACATGCATATTCAAAAACAAATAACCCCGTTTAGGAAAGGGACCTTATAACTTTCAGAAAATTAAATTTCCTTAATATTTCAATGAAAACCCATTTATTAGTAATGTATATGTCCTATGTGACAGGGTACAGATATCTTATGGTGTATTCTCCTGAAAATATGATGTGTGTAAGCTCAGCTAATATATATTTCTACAACTTGGGTGTTTACTATTTGTTGGCTGAATTAAGATCAAAATGTGTGAGTATGGGTTGAAAGGGATTCTACGGTGAAATTGACCCATCAAGCAAGAATATTGTGCAGATTATTTTGGGCACTGCCGCTGGTCCACTCTTCCACGCATGCGCGGGACAATTAGCCCAGGACATAATTCCAGGTGTTCTGTTGAAGACTTGTGTTTCTCTAAACCAAATAAATCTCAGTACTACCATAACCAGTCGCATTTGCGACTCGTAACCTTAAACTAATTTCATTCCTAACCACGGAGGACAACCCGAGAAAGACTACTCAAAGATAAGTAAACATTATTCGAAAAACGCACTTAAGCACACCTGTTGACATTTTACAAGCTGCATCACATGCAGTTGCTAGGGTGTATTTAATTCTGTTTATCTTCAAATCAAAACTTAACATTAAATTCACTCTCTCTCCAGTCTCCCGTGCTGCTTACTTGTAGTCCGCCAATAAAGTAAGTTTCTATAACTTTATATGTTTGCTGAATAGTATATTATGTTACTGCCATTTGCTGTTGTTGAGATCAAGGTTAGCTAACGTTAGTGCTGTTTCAGGGCAAAGTGAACATGCTACCTATTCATACGTTTTAACTATAAATGTTAAGCTTAAACTGTTTAAAATAAATCACCGACTAAGCCGGGCAGTTGGCATTATACTTACCGATAAACCCAGTTATTTAATGTTCATTGACGCTTCAGTCTAGCTGCTTCATCTGCGCCAAACTCAATCGCTGCTCCATTTAAGCTAGTTAAGCTAACGTTAGCGTCCCCTGGTGTGTCACTGCCTCCTAGCGGATAGATGTAGTAACACCTAGCTAGCTAGTTATCAATGTCTGTACATTGATTGTCACTGTATTTCTGTCAGCCATGACTATTATAATAGTATTACAATACTAATATTATGTTCAGGCCTGATATCACACGCACATAATACAACTATTCTGGCATTAAAGAGTGGATTTAATTAAACTATAGTATAGCTACGGCTAATACTTAAACTATTTAATACTATTAGGTCCCTATATTTATTAAGTTTGTGTTACCTGGCTGTCCTGGAGTTTACGTTAGGTGCACTGATGGAAGGGTCAGAAAAACCTGTGCATAACTGGACAACATTTCCTTGGAGGAATAACTGTTTTTTGCTTGCAGTAATAAATTATCGAGCTCAGGCCCTATGTTTTGGGGTGCTCTAGGTTAGAGGCTCTTGTAAGGGTGATGAAAGGTTTACCTTAGGCCAGAACCTAGGGGGATCATATGACTGATGTAATGAGAGCACATAGGATTTAGGGATTTTGCTATTCACAACTCACTGTATACTCGTACTGCAGACAGTGGGTTTATCATCCTTGCTGTTTCTTTTTTTCAGTATCATCAGGACCAAATGAGCTCACTCCACCAGCAGGGAAGGCAGCCGCAGATGTTGCCTGCGCTACGTTATGTCCAGAATGCAGGGTCACAAAATGCATCCGAAGTTGAAGCGCAGATGGCTCAGCAGGCCCGTCAAGAGATTGCAACTCGTTTGAAAATAGCAAACTTATTTCAGCAATACAGGTAAGAAAGTATTCAATTAGAATTCTAAAGCTCAAGCAGATTCAATGTTGTGATTACTGATATTCAAAAGTACCATACTACTCAGGTTTCATGTTTTTTTTTTTTTTAAACATTCTGACTACAGTTGAAATGATAAAATGCATGTAAATATAGTTCAACTTGTCTTTTTCTAAATTTGAAGTGTGCACAGGTAACCCTATCCTTAACTTTATTTACATGACATGAGGAAGTATAGTGTTGGTTACAAGAAAAAATATGAACTATAAATAATATGATCAATAGCTCTGCAGTACAAAGCTTCATGCTTTCTTACAGTGCAGACGCTTTGCTGCTTGCGCTCTGCTTTGCTTATGTTCCTTTGCTGATATCCTTGTTATATTTTTTGCTAAAAGTAATTGACAGCGGATTCCTGATACTTATAAATTAGTGGGACTTAACTGTATTAAAGATGCAGAAGGCTACAACCATATTTCTTATTAAAATGATACATCTTTATCATGGACTCTCAATAGTTGACAAGAGAATGCTAACACACGGCTAAATAAAAAGAGACTATGAAAAAACAGGTGCAAAGAATAAATAATTGCAGCCAGAGCCCAGCGCCCTGAGATTTGCGATACTGTTTGTTGGCCTGCACTACCATCCAAGCAGAGCGCCTCTTTAACCCCTGTGCTTAGTAGGACAAAGCCATGGACAGCTGCAAAAGGAAGAGTTGGCAATAAAACCTCCCCAACAAGCAAGTGTACACAGATTTGCACCACGGCTGCAGGACTCTGGATTACCTTTTTTTTATTTTTATAATTTTTTTTATATCCTCTCATCCTCACATAACAGGGGGAGATTAATCCTTAGAGCAACAGACTACAGGGAAATCTAACAACTTGGCCTCAAACTCAGATTTTGGGTAATTTTGCTGTTTTTTAAAGATGTAAAAGGCATGAGCATTAAGAACTGTGACATGACAGAAAGAATCCCACATATTCTGGTTGCACATCTAACTTCAGATTAAACCTCAGTGCACATAGGGAGCAATGCCATTGTGAAAGAAAGCAACCAGAAGTACTAAAACAAGACTTGGTCTATTGACCACACTCTGCTCCTTACTGAATACTGAAGTGTTTATCAGCAGCCCTCTACCACCAGTCAGAAGAGGAGTTTGAGAGATTGAGAACATTTTTAGAACTGAACATCTGGCTTTCAATTACATGTACCCTCAATACAGTGCACTTGGTTGATAATTAAAAAAGATTCTGGGATTGTAGACATCGTTTTAGGGCAGATGGAATTTGCCTCAACAAGTCAGGAGAAAAGCCTTTAGTCTCCAAACCATTGTACATTCTGCGTCACTCATCTGCTGTCTCTCTTCCAAGGACAAGAGATTAGAGGAAGCAATGCAACGACTAGACATAACACAACACGTCAGAAACCTTGACAGGGAGCAACCTCTGCCCCTGCCTGAAGAGAGTTTAAACCCCCCTCCTCAGCAGCATCAGAATCATCCTCCGTCTCCCCAGCCTAATAAAAGCACAGCATATCTTGTTGGCACAACTGATCGTGTGCAAAATACATCAGACTCTTCCTGATATCTGTTGAGTTCATTCCACAAGGGCGATGGCACTCATGAATGTTCCCATGGCAAACCAGGACCCACTAGCTGAAAAGTGCCACCAGCTTTCTCAATTCCTGTCTTCCATGCAATTGAAAGTAAATGATGCACTCTGCTCAGTTATCAAATACGGCTCAGTTTTCTCCCTACAGACGCACAAACTGTACAAAGGTAGCTATGTTTAATATTTGCTGTCTTACCAATAAGTCATTTTTAATTAATGATCTTCTCAGTCCCTACCTATACATTTGATTTTCTGCTTTTAACTAAAAACTTGGCTAGATAATAATAGCAGTACAGCAGTTCCCATTGAGTCATTTTTCCCAACATGAGAGGAAGGGCTGTGGTGTTGCTGCCATATTTAAAGACTAATTTCTATGCAAGTAGTTATCATGTGGTGATTTTGCATCCGTGTTAAAAAGCACACACAAAATCCTGCTGTTAACAATTTACAGACCTCCAAAGTCCTTGACAAGTTTTGTTTACAACAAAACTGGTTTCTGTCATCTCAACAGATTGACAATGTTGTCATAACTGGAGATTTTCTTTTCTTCTTTTTAACATTCACATTGATAACCCCAAAGACGAATTCTGTGGTCTATTGAGAACTTTTCATCTGTTGTAGCATGTGAAGGCCTTACGCACAATCATTCATTTTTATTTATTTTTTATAACTTCTTCACTGTCTGAAAACCCCTTTGCTACCTCTTTATAAAGCAGAGATTAGTTATTTACCACATAAAATGGGGATTTAAAAAAAAAAAAAAAGTTTTTTTGTGTCCAGTAAAAATGTTGTAACTGCTCTCAACCTGGGAACAACACATTAATTTCAAATACTGCAAAACCCTCAAACCTCAACAGCCTATCAAACCTTCCTCTGATGTGGTTAAGGGCTGTGGAGACAGGTGCCGCCCTGAATATTTGCTTTCTCAAACTTTTATTGTGCGTCTGCTCATCTTCTACCTCTCTAGCCTGTATGTGTGTTTAGCACCCAAGACAGGAGGGATCGTGGCGGTAGTCATGCTATGTATGATATAACCTCAATCAAGTCTTGTCATCCAACAACACAGGGCTCAAATGATATCCAATAAACATGATGTCACCGTCACCTCAGATACTCCGTCAACGGAAGAGAAGATCTGCCTCACTGTGTATGAAAACAAGGTGAGACTGAGGACTTATAAAACATGCTTTTTATTGACCAAGCTGAGGGACCTGTGAGACCGTTGCATTAAGTCTTGAGTACAGCAGAAGCAGGTAGTGTAGATTAATTACATTTTTGTCACTCAACATTTCAAATACAAGAGCTTACTGATTTAATATACTTACTTATTGTATTGTGTGAGCTTACTGTTGTCCTACACGGTGTTCTGATATAAATGCACTATGATGAATATACACACCTCTTATGGTGTAATTCTTCTCTAGGTAAATTTCATGAAACAGGGTTTTTTTTTAATGGCTCCAAGAACGTGCACATGATGGTAGTTATGGGTAGTAAGGGGTCTCTTTGTGTGATTTGTGTGTGTGCATTTGTTCATGGCTGCAGTGATTTTAATACTGACAATTTGCATAAACCTTTCCTGCCCAACAGAAAATTGTGCCACTCACTGTGAAGAACTCTGGTGTCAAAATGGTTTATTTAACTCTTTGGGCTTCTGACCTCGTAAAAAACATTTTCACTGTCCGAGACTTTAATGGAAATAGTATCAAGACTATGAAGCAACTCCCTCTTGGACCAGGTATGATGCAGACACGAAGACGTGCGCACACACACACACACACAATTGTATGACCCACACAAAAGGATACAGTTGTCAGTAGCTGTTGTATATTGACACCAGTGACAAATGAGCTATTTTCAGCAATAGTCCATATCATTGTACATCATTCTTAATTGTGGATTCACAAGGAGTGAAACGCAAACTGCACAGGCAGTGACTGACAAAAAAAAAAAGGCTGACCCAATGTGCATAGTACATGAGAAATAAAAAGGGATTTCAACAGTTGTTATAGAACGAGAGACAAGAACTTTGAGCTGTAGTCATAACAGAAACAGGAGGCTTCATTGACTGGTCATAGTTGTTGTTTTTGCATAATTAATCATTAGTCATTTTCTATCCAGTTGAGGCAAGTTACTGTTCATAATTCTTTTGCAAATTCCTCCAGAAAGTCATGTTAGGTTAGGCTCTGCACAGGCAACTGTTACAACACAAGTGGCAAGACAATGAAAATGCTTAATCCAACATGTAAAACAGAAAATAGGATTTATTGTGATTCCCTGTGGTTTGTAATAAATGTATTTTCTAACAAATAAATGTTTTTAGAGTGTCTCCATTTTATAAAGTAACGTGACAGCATTATGTATATTCTTCACTTTTTTTCTTTTTTTTTTTTCTCCCACACTTTCTAGGACAGGCATATACAATCAAGGTCCATTTCTACTCGGAGCATGCAGGCTTCTATGAACAGTTACTGGTCTTTAAGTTTGAAACACTGCTGCGGTCCTCAGATAATTTTGAGATTATGCGCCTCTTGGAAGTCGTACATCGAACATCTCTGGTTGAAGAGCCCCTTCCTACAGCCACAAACGCATTGTGCAACATCCAAACTATGAATTGCAAATCTGCTGAAGGGTATAAGTTAATATTATGTGATATTCATGTTCTGTATGTATGCATTTATGTATGTACAGCATTACTTATGAAATCATCTAATACAGCATTTTTTGGGATTTATTACTGAGAATCTTAATACCTTTCTCTCATGGTCTTTTTTTTTTTTTTATAAATAGACAGAAATTGAATTTACAGAAATAACCATGAAAGCTTGAATGTGAGAGTGTTATATAGTCTGCTGGTTCCTCTCTGACGGTCTCCATTCACTTGAAATACTGTTACCTTTCCCAATTTCAGTAAAGCAGATTGTAAATGTAATGTGTTGGTCACTACTATTATTAATCATCTAAGTTATTACTGTTCTGTTTTGGTTTTCCACTCCAGTGTTAGATTGATTTGGCTTTTGCCTGTGGTGCATTTGAAGTATTATCTGATGCCCAACAGTATAAAAGAGCTCAAGAAATCCAACATGTATGTATTTTCACGTACACACACACACACACAATCAGAAGGTAAACATAATTTGTACCCAATTTAATGGTAAATTGACTGCATTTATATAACGCTTTTCCAATCTTTGCGCTCAACATTCACACAAATGCAACATTCAATGCTTTAAACATTCATGCACTGTTGGCCATGCCATCGGGGGCAATTTGGGGTTCACTTTATATTGTGATGGACAACTTTTTGCACTGAAAACAGTCAGTGTGTTCAGGGTGCTGGTTTGTAGGACATAGTGTAAACTCTGAGAAAGTTAGAAATTCAAGGTTCCTAGGCTGATCTGCAGTAAGTAAAATGTAACAGAAATGCCACAATGAGCCATACACTTTCAAGGCAGGAAACATGTCTGCTATGCCTGTTGAAGTGATCACTGGAATCTCTTTAGGGAACTGGAGAAGATACCTCTGAACTGGGAAAACTACTGCCAGAGGTTCCACTTGCTGCTGCATCTGGAGGAGCTCCAGCTAAAGACAGAAATTGAGAAATTCAACCAGGATGTGCCCATGTTCAGACACAAAAGCAACACAGACCTTCTCATTGTGAAGGTGATATATATATATATATATGCGCACGCACGCATACACACGCATAAAGACTGACAACTGCTAATGCTTTGGCTGTAGTGTTCACCTCAACAACTCGGAATAAAAACATTTTTTGTCATCAGATTGCAAGTGTCTCACCATCGAGGTTGACTGGAAACCAAGTGCTGGTGACTCCTTTAAAACAGTCAGGAGTTTTTCACGAGAACATTTACAAAGGCTGGGTCCATCATGTGGATGTGGAGCAGGTCTACCTGCAATTCGGTGAAAAGTAAGGTCAGACAATTGTCTAAATACAAAAAGGGGTTAAATGGGATTAAAGGATTAATCCACAAAGACACAGGATATGTTATTGTTGGGTGGTGAATTTTTCCCATTTCAATTAAATCTATATGCTCGAATCTAAATTGCAAGTTGAAGGTACTTTCCTGTTACGAGCTCAAACTTGATTGAAGTAAGTTTACACTTTTCCTCTGGGTTGTTGATTCTGTGACTGTGAAATGTAGGAAAAAGGAAGATACAGATCCCAATGATCACTGCACTTTTTCAAGGGCATCTTAGATGGGGGGTAGTCCTTTTATATCTAGTACTGTAGACGGGGCACTAGAAGTGCTTCTTGTCTTCAGTTTGGTCTTTTGTTTTCCTTACACAATGCTCACCAACTGAATGTGTTCAATTATTCAGAACATAGTGCCGCACTTGACAACATGTGAATTCAAATGCAGGTTCCTGAGTTGTTTTCAGGAGGGCATGAGGTTCCGAGTCAACTTTGCTGTCAACCGTATCCCCATACGTATCCAGCATAGAGCAGCAGAGCTGGTGCACAGTAACGGACTGAGGGAGGTGCTGTTCCCTACTGGACAATTTTCCTGCCCCCATTCAAGTCTACACAGGTCAGACTACCTCGAGGTCAAAAACCTTCAAAACACTAGAAAACACAGAGAAGTTAATACTTCAGTACTGTCTTACTAACTCACTGTGTGCCTTTTATACCATCGGTCCCTAAAATTCAGTTTTCCCTGTACATGTAAACACTGTCTCTCTTAACTGTGACTCAGCTCTGATATCAGTCATTTGTACCTCTGTCTCTCTGTTATTAGGCTGATAGAGCTTGAGAACAACCCGGAGCAGTGCAAGGCCGTTCAACACATTGTAGCTGCTTCTGCAAAACCTGCCCCATACCTGGTATTTGGTCCACCTGGCACAGGTACAGTACATAGATGCGTGTGTGTGTGAATGCCTTGTGATGCTTAAGTATTGATTTTTATTTACATTTAGAATAATGTATTTCTACATGTATTGGTCAGGAAAAACAGTGACTTTGGTGGAAGCCATCAAGCAGATAGTGAAAACGCAGCCCTCGTGCAACATCCTGGCTTGCGCTCCTTCCAACAGTGCAGCTGATCATCTCTGTGAGAAGATTCTGGAAGGAAACAAATGCAATTCCATGGTGTATCGCTTGTACGCCTTAAGCTGCCCAGTGAGAAATATTCCCAAAACTATAAAGGTCTGGATTTATTTATTTTTTTACTCTGTTCCTCAAATAAACAAACCTAGACATTAGCCTAAAGACACACAAATTGTGCAGTTTAATTAATTAATTGTCTAGAAGGATTGGAGATTCACAAAGACATACTAAATAATACATAATACTTCAGAAGGGTTCTGCTGCTTCACCTCCATGAAATATCATCTCTCACTCTCTGATATTCTATAGTTTTGGTGTTGCATATGTTTGGTCTATATGTACATTTGTGTTTTGTGGTTTTCTATAGTTGAACTGCAACCTGAACCTTGCCAAAAACACACTTAAGATTCCCCGTAAAGAGAAACTGATGCGGTATAAGATCTTGGTCACCAGCCTGCAAACAGCAGGAAGGTACAGTATGTTGTTATGTTTGTTGTATTTGTCTTTAAATAGCCAATAAGGAAAAGCACAGGGTTAATTAAGAATACAATAAATGGGTGCAGTCCAATTAGGTGTGCCGGTTCCAGTTATTGTTGTAAGTGAAAAGCCATCATTAATGTAATTAGTTACACCTATGAGTCAACAAACAAATTACAGACTAACACAAGTACACAATGAGCTATAGATAGCATGCATAATGGCAGAAAGGTTTAATTTTAGCATTATTCTGAGTAATTTATATACTTGAATGTTTTCAAAATCACTATAATACAAATTACTTCAGACCCCCTGAAGTAAAATTCTCAAGTCAATGCAACCCGTGAAATAAATATTTACTTAGAAATCCCGATTCACATGATAATGTCATTCCCTATTTTTTACACGAGTGCAGCTTTTTTTTTTTTTTTTTTAAATGCTTGTTGAACCTTGTTGGGTCTGTTATGCTAATATACACCCTTACATTCATACAAGTTCCAGTTTAACCTAATTACATTTGCTGTACCCTACATAAAAATATCAGCCATAGTAACACCATTTCTCACTTATATCGAAAAGTGACACATGGGTGAGAAATGAACTGATATTAATGCATGAAAGTAACAGAACCCTCATGTCATGTCCACTTGTAACTAAACTGCAATTCCTTTATCTTAAATATTAAGATTTGCTCTTTCTTTCTCTCGTCAGGCTAGTGACAGGAGGGATTCCTCAAGATCATTACACTTATCTATTTGTGGATGAGGCGGGCCAGGCTGCAGAAACGGAATGTATCATCCCTATAGCAGGTGACAAGCAAGCTAAGCTTGTTTAGCAAACAGTATTTTATTTTCTGTACGAGGTGCGCCCTTACTGTTTCTGTGTTGCGCCAAAGGTTTACTGAAACCACATAAATGCCAGGTAGTGCTGGCTGGAGACCCTAAACAGTTGGGCCCCATCATCACATCTAAAGTGGCAGAGAAACATGGCCTGGGTGAGCACTGTGTATACCTTTTAAACATATCTGTCAAGTGTTTGACGTATCAAAGGCTATTTTAATGCAAATACAGAAAATAATCCTGAAAGTTGCATTTTCACTGAAGTGCTGTTTGAATGCTGTTTATTATTGCCTGTACCTAAGGAAGTTTGAAGGCCTTTGCTCTGTGCAGGTGTGTCAATGTTGGAGCGGCTGATGAACGACATCGACCTTTACAAGTCACATGAGAAACAGGGGTTCGACAACCGCTTTGTAACCAAATTGCTTAGGAACTACAGGTATGGTAGTGGTGATGCTTACATTTGTCGCTATTTTGTTTTGCAATGTTACTTTTAAACCACTCTTTGATAGCTCCATCCTCTAGCCCATGCCTTGTCGAAACTTGTCCCCGGTTCACATTGGTCTTCACTCTCTTTCTCAGGTCCCATCCTTCAATTCTGAAAATTCCCAATGAGCTCTTTTATAAAGGAGAACTTCAGCCTTATGCT
Source organism: Bovichtus diacanthus (assembly GCA_943590825.1). Lineage (NCBI taxonomy): Eukaryota > Metazoa > Chordata > Actinopteri > Perciformes > Bovichtidae > Bovichtus > Bovichtus diacanthus. The sequence continues at coordinate 1,900,123 of CALSBV010010214.1, forward strand.
CATAAAGCAACATTGAGTTCATTCTGCAAATGGGAGCGCCTGCCCAAAAAAGTAACGTCGACACACACACACACACACAGTCTCTCTCTCTCTCCACCCACAGTCTCAATTATCTCTCCTTTTTTCAGGGTTTCCCTTTGATCTTCCATGGAGTGGCAGGTACTGATGAACGTGATGCCAACAGTCCCTCTGTTTACAACATGGCAGAGGTGGAGGTGTTGAAGGATTACTTGAAAGCCCTTGTTGACCATTTTCACAAAAACGGTGTGACCAAAATTGAACCAAGAGAAATTGGCATCATTGCCCCTTACAGAAAACAAGTGAGTCTGTTATTACAACAATCTGTGGATATATTAATAGACCTGGATATGGCAATGCAAGTCAGCTTTTCTGCCATTTCTTCCCAGGGGTGGAGCACTATACAATGCAAACATAATCCCCAATGGCCCAAAGTACATTATAAAAACACATCTGCCGGTGACACACTCCAAATGGCAAAAAAGTCAATTATTATTAATTGGTACTCTTTGTATTATAAAACATTACGTGCGATGTTTGTAAGACTTTTCCAGAGCCTAGAAAAGCCATTTTTATGTGCATGATATCACTTCAGTGTAAAGTCTATTGAATGGGTGTCATCCTGGAGCCCAGTATGCAGTTCCCCTAAAATAAATATACATGCAATTCAATGTTGCTAAAGTGATAGTCGCATATAAGTTTGATTTTGATTTTGTTTGACACACTGAAATGACCAACACCACATCTGGTTAGCGTAATTCTGTTCATATCATCCTATGTTTTTGTCCTGACAGGTGGAGAAAATCCAGAACGCCCTTCAGACGGATAAAGATCTCAGGGAGGAAAACTTAGAAAACATATTGGTATGGAGATGGAAAGTGATTGTATGTTGCATGTTTGAGAGACATGTTGGAACTGCATTGACAGAACTTGCATTTATATTTTTCATAGGTCGGTTCAGTGGAGCAGTTTCAGGGTAAAGAGTTCAACGTGATTCTAGTGTCAGCGGTGCGCAGCAATCCCAAACTGACTGTGCACAAGCAACGATTAACTATAGGCTTTCTTGATAACGAGAAGGTGAGAAACATTACACAGACACACAATGACTCCAGAGCAATATGATGTTCCTGCAAGATTGGCGCAATATTACAGATGCTCCTTTTAGAATTTTGAGCACCTTGCTGCAAACACTTCCATATTAACCATAAGAAATTAATTTCCATGAAACTACTAATTGTCCACAATGGTAGTACCAGCAGATCAAGTCAAAGACACTCATTAATACGTGCACACTAACTGACACCATCTCCTCAGCGGTTCAACGTGGCAATGACCCGAGCACGAGCCTTACTGATCGTGGTTGGAGACCCGAGAGTCTTAAAAACTGACCAAATCTGGAACAAGTAAGTCTTTAAGGCCTCGTCGGTATTCTCTTTCAGTGTAGAAGGATTGGTTGGACAAATGCACATCTATCTCAGACATGGCTCATACACTGACTTCTCTTTTTAGATTCATCCATTACTGCTTCAAAGAAGGGGGTTACCGTGGTATTTCAGTCTCGGGTGGAGAGGAAGAGGAAGATACACTGACTAATGTACACTCGCAGAGCCTCTGGTAATATGCACATTCAAACCAACCCACACACACTTCGTTCTGTTTGTCTTTTCTTTTGCCTGAAAAATCATTTTCAAGACTAAGGGTTGTTTGGGTTGTCTTTCCACCTTTTTGATCTACACCCCACAGTGGAGAGTGATTCAGCATCAGCCCCATCAGGACCCCTGTTGAAGGAACCAACACACCTCACACAAGCTGCAGTATTTAACATAAAAAAAGAAAGAATAAAAAAACTGGTTGAGGAACTGAGAGCTAAGTGTGCAGTTCATTCAGGACAGACACTGCTAATCTAAAAGTATATCATTTGTTATACAATTTTTGTTTTATTTGTACATATATAGAGTTGGAGTGATATGTTTCAGATTAGATTGACTTTGTAAATACTTCATATTTTAGGCTATAGACATAGGTATTTAATTTCGTTCAGACTAACCTAATGTGAGCAAGATGTTTTACAAAAGTAAAGTGAAAACATAATGGCAACTCAATCTGATTATCTGGTTTCCTAAAGCAAATTCAAATAGAAAAGCTATGTTTCCATGGTCACTGACACCTGCTGACAACTGAAAAACTAAGGAAAACATTGACTCACTTTATTGTTTCCTAATAATTGTGTCATGGAACAAGAAATTATTCATTTTCAATTGACATTTTACTACCTGGAACATTGAGGTGACTCAACATACTGTTGTTCTATATTATCTTTTGTTACTTTATATCAAGTTGAGCTACGTTATATCACTGGACTCACTGTGTAAAGGTTGAAGGACCAGTAAATTATTCCCTGCACTCTTTACACAATGAGCTGAAGTTGCTTCCACCAGGGTGGAGGTTTTAGCACTGATAGACAATACCTATCATCAGCATAGAGATGTGGTGTACCGGTCACGCCCTGCCACGACATGGATTTTGCAATACTTTAGTTACTGTAATAAACACACACGTTTTATTGCCATTCAGAATTTAAAGTCATATACATTTCAACAAGGCCCATTTTACTGCTTTCATTATTGTGTCAAGCATGTGGAACCTTCCGAATGACTTGCTCTTTGGACAGTCTACACTCGTGTTATGTATACTCATATTGCGATTACAGGCTCATGTTTTGAATAAATCAATAAAAGTTACATCCATAAAGAGCTCTTTCTAAGCCAAACTCTATTAACGTTTTAAAGGTTGATCAGCAATCAAAGGTTAACAATGGATACATTTGTTTTCCTTAAACACACTGTAGGTTTAACAATGCAATTATGTCCTACACTATTTGTGTTGGCCCAGTTTCCCATTTGAACTCCAGGAATGTTACTCTCCATTTTAACCACTGATAAAGGTATCTTTTTCTTCTACTTATAATCCTCTTTTTCAATTTTCATTTAAACCTCCCCTGGAGATCACTATCGGACCATGCAGAAACATAACTGCTCTACAAATGTATAAACATTTTGACCTTTCATCAGTAGACTGCAGGCAGCAATAACAGTAATGTACTACAGTTGTACAGTTATCACGAAGGACATGCATTATACCTTTGTAGTTTCTTTCGTCGTGATGTTGTGATGATGATGAAGGAATCTCTGCTGACACCGGCTCAGTTGCATATAAAAGGTTTATTACAAGTAGCACAGCATCAAACACCAAAAACAGGCGATGTGAGGATCCCAAGCCAAAATGAATCCTCTTTTCCTTTACATCACTCTGCCCCTGTTATTTATAGGGCACAGAGACCACCTCACCCCCTAGCAGGTCCTCAGAGGTCAATGTATGGGTGACCAAATATGGGCAAACCCACATGTTATTGAGCAAAACCAGATGTTTTATTCCCTAATGTGTAGTGGAGAGGCCCCTTCCAACATCCCTCAGGATCCCTTACATATGTGGTTTCTTTCGTCGTGATGTTGTGATGATGATGAAGGAATCTCTGCTGACACCGGCTCAGTTGCATATAAAAGGTTTATTTCAAGTAGCACAGCATCAAACACCAAAAACAGGCGATGTGAGGATCCCAAGCCAAAATGAATCCTCCCTTTACATCACTCTGTCCCTGTCATTTATAGGGCACAGAGACCACCTCACCCCCTAGCAGGTCATCTGAGGTCAATGTATGGATGACCAAATGTGGGCAAACCCACATGTTATTAATTAAAAACAGATATCCTATTATCTAGTGTGTAGAGGATGTTCTTTAAGTAAAAACAGATATCCTATTCTCTATTGATAAGTGGAGAGGCCCCTTCCAACCTCCCTCAGGCTCCCTCCTAAAGGGATGTACTTCCTCTATGATAATCAATATGAACATTGTGTTTTGCCAGGCCATACACCACACATACGAATGTACTACTCCATGATAAAGGAAATAAACATTGTGTAATGCCAGGTTATACACCACACCTTCCTAAAATAACTAGTCACGTGAAAGGAAACCTTGAGTTGTTTTTGCTGAGCGGTTCACTGACTCATGCAGATCAAATGTTTTTATCTCTCTTCTGATCCAATTAGTTTGCAGTTTCGCTTTGCTTATTTTCGCTTTACATGTCTGCCTTAAGTTTCGATTCTCCGGACTGACTGGCTGTGTGGGTGCATCTGTTTTGGTTATCATGGCTTACCGGCCTAAGTATCGCAGCTGCGTAATACCGGAGACGGAGAAACACCGCCCCTGTGGATTGTCCGGGGATTTAAAGAGAACCGCAGTCTACAGGATTTCCTCTGAGATGTAAATGTATGTTGAGAGTTGAGCGATACTCTGTATCCTTACTCGGCCGAATAATCCGGACGTTGTCTTGTTTGAACGTCTTCGATCACATCACTCTTCGATCATGGTTAATATGAAGTTATCAATACGCTGCAAAATTGGAGTCGACTTTTTTGAGTTTCTGAAGGAGAGTGATCGAGCATCCATCACAGACAGATTAGAACTAAGAGACATTTACAACAACGAATTCAGGAGCAGGTAAATTCAACATTATTATTCAACATAGTATGCTTGGCAGCTTTTGTATTTGTTTCCGAAAATAAATGTTTTTGTGTGTTGTTTTTTTTTTTAGGAATGCATTGACCAAAGACCCAAACTTCGGTTCAGTCCTCTATGCCCTGAAGGTGTCCAACAAAATAACAAGGCGAAGAGACAATATTCGCTTCAACTCCTCGGTATGCACTTCCGCATTATATTTTATATTTTATGGACCTATTTATCGCCACAATGTATATATACAATATGCAGTGTTTTAATAGAAATTAAATTACTTGTTGTAACCTAGGATTATAGCGGATATAGCCCGAACGTGTCATTATTTAGAACTGCCATTTACAAATATAATCTTGAAGAGTTTAATTGCTCTAAAGTATGTGGCAAAGTCTATTACACATCTGACCACACTATATATAACCACATACAATAGTGATGTCACATTGCACCGCAAATCACTGCTACAATGTAAAGTATACAAATCTATGTATCTTGATTCTAAAATATTATTCTGGTGGATGAGTTATTTATTTAAAGGTCACATGTTATGGTTATTTCCTGGTTCATACCTGCATTTCTGGTTTCTTGTATAACATGTTTACATGCCTTAATGCTCAAAAAACTGTTTGAATATATCCTTACATGTCTGAAGCTCTGCTTTAACAAGTTTCAGCAGCATTGCGTTGCTAGGCAACAGCTTAGTTCTGTAATTACTTCCTGTCAGCTGATGAAGACTAATGTAGAGTGTAAGTCTTTATCACTTGCACAATCATTGCTTTTTGTGACTGCAGGGTTGTAATTTTCTCAGAAACAAAACTTTCAGTCTAAGAAAAAAGCCCTGTCAAATGTCTTAAGACAAAAACATTTTTTATTGATTGAATTTTTTATTTAAGATATATATATATATATATATATATATATATGCACAGCCTCTTTGTATTGTTTTTGTCAAAAGGATAACACACAATAAAGCCCAATAGCTAATTTCCATTGTAATCATTTGACCAAAGCTTGCTCTTTTATTTACATTTATTTCTATTATATTCATATGCAGATAAGTTACCTTTTCAAAAAAAAAAAAAAAAAAAAAGGTAAGGATACTATAATGTCTGCTACTGACAACAAACAATCATAACAGAGGACACTGAGTTACTTGATAGTGGAATTTTCCATCCTAAGTCAAAATTGACATGAAGTGATCCTCTGCACAGGTCACAGCTCTTTTTCTGGACCAGTGGCATTCACCAGAGGGCCGTCATCCAGAAACAGTCCAGAGGGGAGCGGCCAGTTCCAGGACAGTACAAAGCTTTACCTCTGGAGATGAGGCAGAGACGGGAGTTCGAGCCCGGAGAAAACTGGCCAGTCTTCTGATGAACAAACTGAAGACAGACAGGTAACAGGACCAAACAATGAGAGTCCTCTTTTGATTTCAACGCTCACAGAAAAGGCTTTTGGAGGTGTGGAAATCAAAAAAGGGCTCTCATTATCTATTAGTTTGTTTTTATCTCTGCTTGTCACTACAAGATTGCTGTAAGAGCAGTTTGTCTATACTGTTTGTTTTTTTTGTTTTGTTTTTTTTAAAGCATTTTAAACACAAACAAGGTTCTTTTACTATTTCTTTCTAAACTGCAATCCTCTCAAATCAAACATGTTAAATATTTGTGCAGGCAACACAAAACAAGGTAAAACAGGAAAGCGCTGTTTTTTTTATAGACAAAAAGCAAAAGTAATTTAGTTTTAGTTTGAGTCTCAATCAACAAATAAAGGGTCCTCCTTGGAGTCCAGGCCCACAACAACAGACTTAATGTACTCATGTGGTGTGGCAAAAAGCAGATGGGACAGGAAATAGCGTGTGTAGGGTTGTAAGTAAGCTGCAGGACCTAGGATGGCTAGTGGGCTAATGACAGCAGTCCACAAAGTTTTGAATTATACAGCTTCTTATCAAACACGCTACTGTCTTTAACTTCTGTCACTGGCCCTGCATTCACTACTTTCTCTTCTGCCATATTATCCCTCCATGGAGCTATAAAACAAGACTATACCTGAAAGAGTAGATTTATATTTGCTTCTGCGATTTAAATGGTGATTTTCAAAGTCACACTCTTCTACCTTTTTTTTATTTTTATACTGTATTATACATCATAACCTGCTCTTTTTGCCCCCACAGGGCTCAGTTCATCTCTGACAAACATGGTATCCGCATTGATTCCGACAATCCGTTTGAGAACGGAAAACTTTGCTTGCGCATTGGTGACACGTGTGAGGTATTAATGTAGCATTCTCTGATTATCATCTGCTGAACTGCGTTAACGCCATTGTTGGTGGTGGTACAAATGTGAAGCTCCACAGCTGTTTTATCTTCTTTCTTTTGTTTTTTTAACTAGTGCGTGGTAAATCTGAAGGTGGAAAACACTGGAACACAACCCGTGTATTTCACCTACTACACCCCACTGCACTGGCTCAAGGACTTCAGTCTGAAGGATGAGCTCAACGTCACCAAGAAAAACCCTCTGTGTCTCCAACCAGGTAAGGCAAACGTCACAAAGTTTTATTTTATGATGCCAAATCATAAAAAAAAAAGTTACATCCATAAATTGATCAGCTGAGAGATCATTTATGGACACAATAAACCACTATGACTACACTAAACATCATTACCTAATATATTCTTTTCTCAGGTGCCAGCTATAACATCCAGGTTCACTTCTGCTGCAGTTTGGTTGGTTTCTATCCAGCTACACTGGCCTTTGAATTCAAACCAGACCTGGAGTCCTCCGCTGCGTTCCACATTGTACGCTTTATCGAAGCTCAGTGTATAACCGCCTTAGGGCTGGAGCTGGCACCTATAGCGCCCTACAAACCTCGCTCCCTCCCTGCCTGGACCCCTGAAGCTGAGTACACGATTGTGGATGGACAGCGACCTGAGGGGTATCAGCATTCACTCAGCACAATGTTAAATATACAGCAAATGGAAAAATGGAAATGATGTATGTCCCCTAGTGATGTTTCCAACCTTTTCCATTGTGTCTCCTCTTGCCAGGCTGTCAGTGATGCAGCTAAAAAATGTGATTGAGCTAAAACAGTATAAAGTACCACCATACATGAACCAGCTCATCCAGTCACTGAAGCAGTCTACTTACTTCGGTGATAAAAGGTAAGTTGAGTTTAGTTTTTGGTGTCATTTTCAGCTATAGGTCATTAGTTAAAGGATAACACTTTTGAAATAACTGGAAAGCCACAGTGTGGCCAGTAGAAAATACATTTATATGCAACTAATTTACAACAGCAAATATGTTTTTAGAGAGAAACATAATCCCAGTCAGTTCAAGTTATTTCTATCAACGTAATGAGGAAATGTTGCTAATTAACGTATCTGGCAACGTCGCAAAAATGTTGATTCTGATCAATTAAATGTTCTTTGCTAAAATATCCTCATCTTGCAATACAATATATACTTATAGTGACTACCGCTTTAGGCAACTTTTTATAGTTATGTAAAGACATAGGTTATGGAAAGATTGTGGTCTTTGTTTACAACAGAAAAAGTCTGCAGTGACTTGAATCACAAGACACAACTCGATTATTAACATTCAACTGAAAACTCTTTCTCTAACCTCTAGTTTTTTTGTTGCTTAACCCATCCATAGACTCAGTATGCAGACCCCACTTTCTGGTGTCACAATCCAGTGTGTACATCCACTATCACCCCTAGCCATATAACATACAAACTGTATACTGGATTTAAAACGACAATAATATATACATTGCCATTTAATGTATTACTTTTTACTTTGGTCTTTTTAGAATGGCCTTGCTGAAAAGTCCCCTGAGCTGGGAAAACTACAGTGAGAAGTTTCAGCTGCTGCTGTATCTGGAGGAGCTTCAGATGGAGGTGGACATCAAGAGATACAACATCCCCAACAACGAAGAAAGTGAACACGCCGTCATGTTCAGAGACCAGGCCAACAAGAAACTTCTCACTCTGAAGGTTAATGTTATCACACATTCACTGACAGTGCTCGCATAATCACTCATTCCTTCACTTGTGATAACAGATTTAAAAAAAAAAAAAAGAAAGACAAGTACATATCATAAACCACACTGCAAAGACAGTCGTTTTAGCCATATTAAACAAGCATTAGTGACGTGACGTGATTGTGTACATTTCATTTAAAAAGACACTACAGATATGTACTACTGGCTCAGGTCTCCTTTATGTAGTTTCAGGGAGTGTGCAGTACACTGGCTTAAGTCTTATTATACATTCCTGAGACCAGGTTGTGATGAAATATGAGGGGGAAAAAAAGAAATGAAAAAGGATGCCTGACTATATATTTTAAATCATTTTTAATAAACAGTGCATCATATTCACCTGCATATTCGCGTCTTGCCTCGTTCTCGTTCACCTGCCAGGTACCCGGTGTGTCTGAGAACCGCCCGTCTGTGCTCCGAGGGGATTCCCTGCTGGTGTATCCTGCAAAACAAAAGGAGGTGAAGTACCGTGGCTATGTCCACAGCGTGCAGCTGGACATGGTCAAACTTGGCTTCGGCTCAAAGTAAGCTCAAGACATTATTGTAACATAGAATAATTAAGAAATAAAGGTATTGATTTATTCGACTTATATTTAACCTGTTTCGTTAGTATCCGAGATTCACACGGTTTGTCCGTCAATTTGTTTGCAGATTGCTGGATCACTTTGTAGATAACATGAGGTTCAATGTTGAGTTCACTGTCAACCGTCTGACCGTGCGTGTTCAGCACAGAGCAGCAGAGCTGGCAGCAACATTCGAACTGGGAGAGGTGTTGTTCCCTGTTGCACCCGCTGACTCCTCTCAGCAAACTGAGCTTCCCACACTCAGGTTAGGCATGTACTGTAGACTGTACACACTGTATCTTTGTATATAAAGTGCAACATTTTAGCTGGCTATTGTATAGCACAGATGTATGTAGTGGTAAATATTATGTTCAAAATCCATAGCAGTGTAAAAGAAATGGTTGTGCGAACGTCTCCAAACGACCCCTGTGCACATGCAGCCTAAGTGATTCACTGTGCATTTAAACATGATGGCTGACTCTGTCTACCTCTAACTCAGCTCTGACATCATACCTCTGTTCCTCTGTCTTCCTGTCAACAGGCTGTTTGACTCAAAGCTGGAGAGAAACGAAGAGCAGTATAAGGCCGTGCAACACATTGTCGCTGGCTCATCCAAACCTGCCCCTTACCTGGTGTTTGGCCCACCTGGAACAGGTACAGCAAGCTCCAGCATATTACTTTGTCTTGGTCTTCAATAGAACCACGTTGTTTGAGCAATTTAGCTTTGTTCCGTTATCCTACCAGCCGAGCACAAAGCCATAAATTCAATGCACTTGACTTAATTCTGATGGTTGTTTGTCTGTTCAGGCAAAACTGTGACTCTGGTGGAGGCAATCAAGCAGATAGAGAAGACCCAGGCCTCCTGCCACATCCTGGCCTGCGCTCCGTCCAACAGCGCTGCCGATCTGCTCTGCAAGAAGATTCTGGAACACGTGGACGAGCGTAAAGTGTACCGCATGTACGCGACCAGCCGGGACCCGAAATATGTCCCTGAGGAAGTAAAGGTAAGTGCCCGTGCATTCAATGCATGATTTTAGATGTGAAGCATTTCTTTGATACAGAAAGTAACTGACATTCGACCACACTTTCAGTTACATAATCTACCACCTAGTGGACTTCATGATTCATAGCCATGTCTATTGACACAGGACCATTCACTTGCTTCCTTGCTGAAATACTACTGCATTTCTTGTTGCTTTTTTGTGTTTGATACTGTTGTATTCTTAAGTCTTTTTATAGCCTCATTAAGGTTTGTGTACGCGAACATTGTGGTACCTTCACAGGCATGCTCTAACCTGGTAGGGGAGTGTTACCTTTTTCCCGCTAAAGAGAAGCTGATGGAGTATAGGATCATGGTCACCACTCTGTTAACAGCTGGAAGGTAGCGAATGACTCTGAAAGTGCAGTTTGCTCACCTGCATGATGCCATAAAAGTTGCATTTCACTGTTGCATACTGCACTATTCACATCCAAAATACTTACAGTCAACTCCTCAGATGAACTTCTATAGGGGAAATGTTGCTACCATTTATGTACTCTCTGATCTCTGCAGGCTGGTCACAGGAGACATTCCTGATGGTCATTTTACTCATGTGTTTGTGGACGAGGCAGGACACGCTGTGGAGACAGAGAGTTTAGTCCCATTGGCAGGTAAAAAAAACAAAACGAAACCAACAGTAGTGTGTTTTTCTGTAATTGTATTGAACTTGTTTTATGTGTTGTTGTTGATTTTTTTGTTATCCGTGGGACAAAGGGCTGCTCGATGCAGAGTCTGGTCAGGTTGTTCTGGCTGGAGACCCCAAACAGCTCGGACCCATTCTCAGATCCCCTTTTGCAATGAAATACGGCATGGGTGAGTAAAGACACACTCGCATATCTGCTCTCCAGTTTAGAAAAAACGGACGCCCTACTTGTGTGCATTTCTGGAGTTAAAAGGCTCTGCTGTCTGCAGGGCTGTCCCTCCTGGAGCGCATGATGAACGATTGTGCTCTGTACCAGAAGGACAATGGCGTGTTAAACAATCGCTTTGTCACCAAACTGCTGCGCAACTACAGGTGTGGTACAAGAGATGGTTATAGGTCACTCCTCGACAGAAATGATGTGTTTGATTTTGATTGTCCTTTTTCAGGTCGCATCCTGCCATTCTGGAGGTTCCCAACGAGCTCTTCTATGACGGAGAGCTGCAGTATTACGCAGATGAAATATTACGCAGCTCGTACTGCAGATGGGAATACCTCAAGAAGATGGTAATGCTTGTTGGTTTAGCACACACACTGTACAGACCATGTCATTTAGAAATAAAAGCATGAAAAATGACCACCAATACGCCTGTACCTCAAGACTTCATTGTATCTTTGTGATTCAATATCTAATGGAGCCATTTCATTCTCATTCTAGAGCTGAAACAATTAGTTTGTTAATCTATTAGTTGATCGACAGAAAAGTAATTTCCAGATATTTTTGATTTAATTAATCGTTTCAAAACTGTTCCATCTCTGAAGTAAGGATTTTTTATATCATATGAAATCCTGTGTTCATTGTGAATGACCCAGAAAGATTGATTGATTGCCATTTCATCATTGAGGAGTGACAGTGGTAGAGAGGCAACTATTGTTAAAGAATAAGAAAACACTTTTAAAACCATACAACCAACATTGTGAACTGTGGTAAATGTTTTCTGTTTTTTTTCATGCCATCTTGCAGTTTATTCCACCTCACAGCAGCTCAGTATTCAAAGTTCTCCCAAAGCATTTTGTTTAACATTTATATAACACAATGTATCTCTCATACCTCCCAGGACTTCCCGGTGATTTTCCACGGCGTGACCGGTGTTGACGAGCGCGAGGCCAGCAGTCCTTCATTCTTCAATGTAGCGGAGGTGGAGGTGCTGATGGACTATGTGAAGAAACTGCTGCAGACACATGGCAAGAGGGGCCTGGCTACCATCTCACCCAGAGACATTGGCATCATCGCCCCCTACAGGAAACAGGTAAGAATTCATTCAACACACATGAAATACAACAAAGTAGCTTATTGTTGTAGCAGATTACTTTAGTTCAAGTACATATGAACACGTTGAAGTGGACAAATGTAATTAATGTGCAGGTTAAATGATGGAGCTGTTTTTTCTTGGTGTCACAAAGGTGCAGAAAATCCGCAGGGCCCTGGAAAAAGTTGGTAAAGACCTCAAATTTCAGGACATCAACACCCTAAAGGTAACAAAATATTTCATACTTCAGAAAAAGTGAAACGCACAACAAAAGCAGTGTTTTGAGTGTTTTTACATTTGTGTATGTGAGGTTGGTTCGGTGGAGGAGTTCCAAGGTCAGGAGAGGAGAGTGATCCTAGTGTCTACAGTTCGGAGCAGCCCCGACTACGCAGAGATAGACCAGCAGTTCAACCTCGGCTTTGTCAAGAATAAGAAGGTATTCAACATAAACACATACTGTGTATGTATACACAAAACATGATTCTGACACACTCTTTTCTCTCTTCCAGAGATTCAACGTGGCTGTAACTCGAGCTAAAGCCCTGCTGATCGTGGTGGGAAACCCCAGAGTGCTGAACACAGATCCTACCTGGGCCCGGTATGTGTCACATGTAGGGCATGTATGGTTTCCCATCACGATTATCGTGGCCAAAAGAATTCACAATAACGATATTATCTCGACATCTATAGATGGCCTGCATTCAAATTCATCTTTAACGATTTGTCACTTTTTTGTCAAATTAATGTGTGTGTTGGACGAGAGAGACAAAGCGGAAATGATTTAAGATGTGCTCGATTATTTACATGATAGTATGTGTATTATTAACATATAATTATTTTTTTTATTAAACAGTTACTGTCAATACCATTATATCGCAACGCCCCCTAAAATGGCTGCTTCTGGTTACTGCTGTATACAATATTTAAATTCAAATTGAAGAGAGCAGGATCTGATAACATGATTCTCTCCCAGGTTCATCCAGTACTGTCGAGATGAAGGAGGCTACACTGGTTATGAGCATGTAGAGGAAGACGAGGATGTGGTGGTGAGACTCGCTGCCCTCTACATCGACATTGATGTTCAAGGTGACACGCATATATATGGTTCTCATTCGTATCCCCCTCAAAATGAACATTTTTGAATTGATTTTAAAATTGTCCACCTTGCTTTCTGTGAATTTTTTCTTGCCAGTGGAGACAGCAGAGAGCGCTGTTCAGCAGCATCTGGACCCCGAGTGGAGGAGCGACCTGTGAGGGAAAGGAGCACGGTCTGCCATCCTGATACATTCTGCATCGTGGTTTGACGACGGCAGGGTTTCTACACATGTACTTAAACACTTCAAAAAAATAGGGCTTAGTGGCACCTTTTAAAAAAAACTTGTCTTATGTCACTGTTGGTTTTTTATTGTCAGCTATATGAACTTGACCAAAGACCATAAAGGAGCCGATTCATGTTTAGAGACGTTTCTTTTCAGCTTCCTCACTGCACTTAGGCTGCTTAACTTGAAACAGCTTACTGTTATCACAGCAAATGATTTGGAGACTTGTATCTTCAATTTCAACTTAATTTATTCTTTAAAATGAATTTTTATCAAACAAACATGTCAGTCTCAGGGTTGTTATTTAATTGATAGTTTTTAATTTTGCTCAATCAGGATCGTGTGTCCAATCTATTTTGAAATCACAAATCCAGAATGTTCCAAATTAGATGAATATTAACCATATTAAAAATGTTAATGGTCTATTTTGAACAGTTTTGCATTTTCTGAAAAATCAATTTCATGTTTTTGAAATGACTTTAAAGTGCGGAAGTTGTCATCAAAACAAAAGTAATTTTGCTAATGGGAAAGTTATACAAACCATGTTTGAATATGAATGTATATAAAGATTAAAGGGTTTTGCAAGATTTTGAATCAGACATTTTGTAATAGAAAGAAAATCAAGCAAGTTAAGATTACGCAGTATTTCAAAATTACTTTAATAACATGTCTCATCCAGACATTAAACACATCCCACTCCTGTTTGTAAAGCATCATCACAATCAACATTTTCTCTTGAACTATGGTGTTTGATATTATAGACAGAGGCACTGTCCAGAAATGAGCCCTACCCGTAACATTCTGATCTCTATGGATCTGAATATACTGGATAAAAAGATCACCACAGTTGTAAAATATGATGTAAGATCAATGTAGGGACCAGTATAAATACTTTGTGTTCAAGGCTCTTTCATGAAGAAATCTGTTATGCAATATGTACTGCATCTCTTTGCTCCAGACATGATAGGGAAACACTAGCTGCACAAGAGGGCTGCCTGTAAGAAGACGAGGTGCTGTGATGATAACACACGTCTAGAGAAAATTCCGAGAGACGACTATGTCGGCGGACGCAACCCTAAGTATTATGGGAACGGCACTTATGACCCATTGGCGTAAAAACATGTAAATCGACTGTTTCGGCGCTGAGCCCGAACACACCAGTTGTCAGACATATACACCATCTGCTCGCCAGAACGGCTACTCGAAAGAAATTTCACCAACCACTGGCTACGCACTCAGCTATCCCATTCACATTTCAAGGAACGTCCGGTGTGTGTAGTGTCAAATAAAGGCCTGTTACTCAACAATGCCCCAGTTTCAAATAAGAGAGCTAATGATCTTGTGAGCCAAACTGAGACGGCACATTGGTAAAGACAACATTTGAGCTGTCAATCCAGTTGTCAAACAGAATGTTTATTAAAACTTTTGTACACAGAATAGGCCTATATCTGTTTGCAGTGTGCAGCCAAACCTGTAGATTCAGTACAGTGATGCGATGACTGTATACTGGATCTGAATCAACAGTGCAGAGTTCAGACAGGAGGCTTGTTTGGGAGGGCGTTGGTGACGTATTGGTAGAGGCAAGTCTGTTGCAGCCAGTGAGCATGACTGACAGTATTGTGTCCATGACAATAGACCACTGTCTCCAGCGCCGGCTTAAGCTATCGCCATGGAAGGGAGACAGAGCAAGGTGCAGTCCAAAACTTATTCGCACAAATAGTCACTGCTGCTTCAGTTTATGTAGGTTTTAGTGGATTAATGCAGAGTGAACAGGCTCTAAATTTAGTCCTTTATCAGAAGATAAAAGCTGGGGGAAATGGCGCTCTGCTGATTTAGCACTTGGTGAAATAGGACTATGGGTGTAAAATATAGATGGATCGTGACTGAAGCTGATGTATAAAAAAGGAGCCTGACTGGTACGTGCGGGTTAAAGAGAAGCAGGGATTCCGTATTATTGAAGTAAATCTAGAAACTTGCCATTCAGTGGGCATGTGAGCTACAAGACCCTTCTCTGTAAACAATCATAACAGACATGATATATTTGTAAAGTATATGCACATATAAATACAAACATACATTCATATAGGAGGAAGTGACAGGTCCTTCACACAAACAGGCTGGTGGAGGGAAAACAAGAGCAAACTAACAGAAACAAAAGTGAGTAGCAGAGGAAATTGTTAAAAAAAAAAAAAGAAAAGCTGATTTGTTTTGCTTTTAAAACAGGTGTGTCAGTCTTTCATATTATCCTGTGGCATATCTGCATCTGTGACGTAAGTATAGTCCACGGAAGCCATTGATTTAAGGTTTCTCTAAGTTTGCTCTGTGAGTAAGGGGGGAGTCCTCCTGGTGACGATCGGCCAACAAACTGTCCCTTCACAGGAGCTGGCAGCCGCCCCTCTTCTTGCGCTTGCGGACCTGCAGTGCTGCTCTGGTGGCCATCTCGAACACCTCCCGCACGCCATCCTTGGTCTTGGCGGAGCACTCCAGGTAGCCAAAGGCACTGATGCGGTTGGCCATGTCTCTGCCCTCCTCAGACTTAACAGGCTCCTGGAGGTTTAATGTACAGACAGTGGGTTAAAATGATGCTCTGGGTGTACACATTCACTCAAGTACTTGTACTTCTATGTATTTTCCTGTTATGGAAATGTATACTTACTACATCTAAGGGGATATACAGTAGATATACTTTAATTACATTTTGGTAATAATGCTTACTTTTACTTAAGTAATTAATCTGAATACTTTTGGAATAATTTGTTGCCAGTAAAAGGATACAGAAACACACACACCTGTTTCATCTTGGCCAGCTCCCTGCGTGTGTGTTCATCATTTCTAAGGTCCTTCTTGTTACCCACGAGAATGATTGGGACATTGGGACAAAAGTGTTTCACTTCAGGCGTCCATTTCTCAGGAATGTTCTCTACAAGAACGAGAGAGGAAAAAAAAACAAGTCAAGTCACTGTGCAGCACATTCAAGACTTTTTCCCCTACAAGGACAGTTGGGAAAGGCCCTTGCTGTTTCCCCTGTGACTGTACAGACATAAACATCAAGAGGTCACTGACCCCTCCCTGATACATGGTGGAGTCGGCAAGCCAAAACCTGCGCTGTCTTGAAGGAGATGCCATAATATAAAGTACGCATGCAATCTGTGGCATTGCCCATAACAAAAACACTGGATGAAAGCCCGAGGGCTGAAGTCTTGCTGAACAAGACATTTTTCTCATCTGATGATTTTGTTTTTAAGGGTGAGGAACACTCAAGATCTTAGCCTGAAATACATGTTACATATTCTGCATATGCTGCGAACCCCACACCACAACAGCAGCTAGGTTATAGTATGGGATATTTGTTCATCTTGTTCCCTCCCTGTTAATGCATCTATTTAAGTGCCTTTCAATCTACAAGAGGTCCATCTTGGATAGATTGTTCAATCAACTTCTAATTGAATTTAAAATGTACTTTTGAACTGTATTTAAAGTTAATACAACTTTCCAACTATTTATTCAAACTGGTGTAGCTGAGAAACAGTCATGTCTTAAGTATGAAATTACTTAGTGACTAAACCAGAACAGGAAATCAGCTAACAGTGGCACTTGTCTTGATGGAAGCAGCAAAATTAATAACATCAATGATTTAAATCAGCAAACCCCATATGAATTAGCATTAAGTTATCATAAAATGGATCATTAATTGCATGATGTCTGCACATAGGCAGCAAATGGGGAAATGTAATGGAAAACACAAATTATCAGAAGTAGAAAACCTATAGAGGAATGCAAATGTTACTGCACTGACAGACGAGTAGTGGAACGTGCACATTTAATGGAGCATTTGCCAAAATGCCTTCTTGCATTTGTACAAAAAATTATTATCGTCCTGTGTTGAGTATCAGTGCAGAAATCTTTGTAATTTTACATATTTGTTGTGGATTGAATCCATATATATGCTTTGTCAAGCTTCTTCTTTTCTTTTCTTTACTTTTCTAAAGTAAAGAAACATAACCAGCTGCCTTGCCTGACCGAGGCACCACTACAAGGGTCAAAAACCTTGGTTTTATTTATTTCAATAGGGTTATTTCTGTTTCACTGAAACCATGCTACGATGCTAAAATGTTACCGACACTGTGGCTGAGTGGATAAACAATTTATATGTAGCCTTACCTAAACTGTCAGGGCTATCTATGGAGAAGCACATGAGGATAACATCCGTGTCAGGGTAGGAGAGAGGCCTCAGTCTGTCATAGTCTTCCTGACCTGCGGTATCCCACAACGCTAACTCCACCTGAGGAAGAGGAAGAAAAAGAACACAAATGATACAAGTGGTTACTAGCTAAAAACTCAATTTGAGTTACATTATTAAAATAGGGTAGGACATTCCCACTTCATCGACAGCAGAATGAAGAGGGGTAAAGGGAACAGAGACAAAAAGAATATTGGCAACAATAGAGGCAGACTCACTGGAAAGAGGAAGGAAAAAGGATTTAAAACAAGTTATTCCTATAAGGTATATTTAAAAAAAAAAAAAAAGCAATCGGTGGAGATGGTTCCCACAGGATTTTCTTACACTGTTAATCAAACTCTTAGCAGTCCCAGAGTGCCTGACCTGCTCCAGATAAAACAAATGCCCACCAGTCATTCGAGTTCAGCAAGGTCAAAAGCACATGCTAGTGATGCTACAATTTAACCCCAAAGCACCATGTAGGAATGCCTTCTACACAGTAGCATCATTGAATGCACACATCATGTACAAGTCTCCTAAATGGCTGTGGTCCGTTACTTTTGACTAACTTCCTAGTTTATCTTGCATCCTGTTGATTTAATCCTTAAATAACCTCACAAACATTACAATCACAGCCGGGAAACTGTGCCTGGTATAGCTGAGAACTATGGAAAAACAAGAGCAACTGCAATATGTTAGCAGTTCATCTGAACTCTTCTGACGTCTCCCTTCACTCATGTCTTGCAAGTCTTGCTTATTGGCCGACAAACTACTGGACTGCCTTCTTGCATTTTCCCACAATATATGACAATGGGCTGAGCTGTACCACATCTTCTGTCTGGGAAAGTGAGCAACACCAAAACATGACAAATCTGTGTCCATTTCTGCTGCTTTTGAAATCTTTTACCATTTGGTGTCTCTCAGGAGCCGGCCTCCATCTGGTGCCTGTGAACTTTTTTTTGGTTGTTGTAACTACAACTTAATATGATCAAAGAGTGATAAAGTAGGGACACTGTGACACTGACTTCTTAAGTAATATTTCCCTACGCCAAATAGTTTTTTTTTTTTTATAAATCTGTATTCCACAGTTGAGAGGTACAGTCAACTTTGTATTATATCGCACAGGAAACAGGAACAGGAAATGGGACATTAGTCATGATGTATGAGGGGGGTTTCAACACTGGGCAGGAAGGTGGCACTGATCCATATCCTGTTGTTAGCTGGACCTCTGCTGCTTTTATAACAATGAAAAGACCCGAGGATTTGCTTACAATATGCACTAATCCCGACCGGTCTTGATGGCAGGGTCACATTTTTAACACTACAGCAGCCGTTTTAGTGTCTGTTCGGAGGAATGTCTCCAATGATCAAGCAATATAATAATAACAACAACAACAACAACAGCACTTTTTATGTGTATAGTGCTCTAGTAAAATGTACTTAAAAAAGGCCTTTTACATGGTAATAAAACACTTCAGAATGGATCACAGATTAAAAGGACTTCAATAGGTGGATTTTGAGCGCAGTTTTAAAAAGATGGGAGATGGAGAATCTCCCTTCTTTGTTTGAAGGTGTTTGGGGAGAGAGCTCTCGAGGGAAGGGGGCAGCATTTGAGAAGACGTTTAGTGTTGAACCAGGTGAGAGGGGTGAGGAGGTTGCCGTCGGCGGATCTGAGGTTGCAGATAGGAGTATGTCGGTAAAGGTCAGTGAGGTAGAAGAGGTCTAAATTGTGGAGGGATTTGTAGGTGATACGATTTGTTTTGCTTTTAATGGATAGACGGTTGTAGAAAGAAAGGGAGAGAGAAGGAATGACATGAGGAAATCTGTATTTCAGGTCAGGAGATGATTATTTTTTTTTTTTTAAATATTGGATAATTTGATCTCTTTGGGCCTCAAACTGATATTAAGATGAAACCATTTGAGAAGGGTAGAGGGAAAATAATTCCTTGATGAAATTTCTCAACTCAGACATCTGAAACCAGACTGTTTATTTGCAAGACATCACAAGCTAAACGGTTGGGATCCACAGGTATTATGTTAACAATGTGTTGTATTTTATGTTTCATGTGCTTTTTAATGTATAATCTTACAGTCTAGTCATAAATGCAGTGGAGTAGAAAATACAATATTTCCCTCTGAAATGAAAACTATACTCAAAATGTACTGTACTTGAGTAAATGTACTTAAGTTTCCACCACTGCTAAGAATTCATAATGATCTAATCCAAACAAATACAAAGTTACATTTAAAATATACAGTACCTGTTTGCCATCAACTTCAATGTCAGCGATGTAGTTCTCAAACACAGTGGGGACGTAGACCTCGGGGAACTGGTCCTTACTGAAGACGATGAGCAGACAGGTCTTTCCACACGCACCATCCCCAACTATCACCAACTTCTTCCTGATGGCTGCCATCTACAAACAGAATACACTTCAGTGAGTCTATATATTAAGAATTGAGATGTATGAGAACGAACGAAATCTGTAAACTGGTGAGAAGCAGACAGGGGGGGGACGGAGGGACGGACGGACGGACGATGACAATGTAACCAGAAATAGTAAGAGTGAGATAGCGAGGGAAAAAAAAAAAAAGGAAAAGATGATCGAAGTCTGTTTTAGAGCCGCACCCTCTTCCCTTTCCCGGGCTGCGTCCTGTGTGAGGTTGAAAAACAGAGTCAGGCTGAGGATACAGCACTGGTCTGGAGAAGCAGTGGGAGGGAAGGGAACAAGATGAGAGCAACAGTGTTGGTAATGCTGCAGCCTCAGTGCTCTAACACACTGCTGCAAATGCACAGCCTCTGACACAATCACATTAAAAAAACGATCCTTAATGTGTCACTTCTACATCCCTGTGGCCTTGTGATCTACAGCTCAGACTGTTTTGTTTTTTCTTGTGTTATTTATTTATTTATTTTTTAAAACTTCTGTATTACACACAATCCTCTCCCATTCTCTTCTCCATTCTCGTATCCATAAAACGGTGTGTATATGCAAGTGAAATGTGGCTTGCCAGAGAGAAATATGGCCACACACACACGCACGCGGAGAGAAGGCAGTAGATGATGACAATGTACTGGCTGTACAGCTTTCAAAGACCCTAAGACTACATGGACCAAAACAAAGATCTACACCTCTGCCATCACACACCCAGCGTCCAAATCACAGCTGATGAATAGGGAGAAATACAACCCAATTATTTTTAAGCTATAATCAGTAGTTTTATATTCACAATAGATCGTATGATTTAATTTCATCCTTCAACTCATTGTTTTAGTTTTGCAAACAACTTTACCGTTTAGAGTCACTCACACAGTGCTGTTTTTAGCAACAGCAAGCAACTGTTTTAAGCGCAAAGCTCGAAAAATAACTGTACACTACATTCCCAGCACCAAACAGCAGACAGACAGTTAGTAACCAGGTGGAGAACATAGTGGAGCATTTAGCATCTAAAGAGCCAGTAAGTAGAGTGAGAGCAGAGCTACAAAGGAGAGAGAATCAACCATAATTAAGGATAATGCTGCTCTGTATTTACTGGGTGAGTAAATAAGCAACCGTTTGCTAACAACAAGTTCACCATATCAATTTAAGAGGTGACTTTATGTCAGTCTTGTGTTTACAGCTCGTTTCCCTGCAAAGTGGCCAAAAAGTAATCTATTGCAGGTTTAAGAAAACAAGTAGGCCTAAACCCTTCACTTCAATGTCACTCATAATCAGTCATCAGATCAACAAACCCCAACAGCTATACTAGTAACTGTAATATCACCCACAGTATTTTCGTGCTGTGAGATGGTAAACAGAATTCTTCTGCACTTGTGTATAAACTGATTCCTCTGAAATGGTCTGGTTGATACCAAATATTTATAGAAAATAAAGGCAATTAAATTCTTACAGGCAGCATGGTGGCTTCTCTACGCAGTGTGACCAAAACAGTTTATTCTCTCCTTTAGGAAGACACCCTGGCCTGCATGATGTATTATATTTTTTTTTAGTTTTGTTTATTAAAAAAAAAAAAAAAGATAATTAGCCCAGGCGTTAGTGCATGTTCAAGAATGAAATGTGCATTTCCACATCCTTCATTTGATTCTCTCAGCTTGTGTTGGCCTGAGCTACCATTTGCACCACTAGAATCAAAAAGACAATTGTTTAGTTTGCCTTCGTGTACCACACATTAAATCAGGCCAGTGTGTTGTCAGTTTGTCTCTGGAGAGAGCCACCTGTTCTCTGTGATAGCAGGCTGCTGCTGCTACTCCATACATCACACTGTCACTGCCAGAAGGAAAGACACACACGCAAGCACGACTGGTAGCTACAGTGCAGCCCCAGAAAGCTTCAGAGTGGTGTTAGTCCTGCAGATCTTGTGCTGTGACAAAATAATGCACCTGATTGACGACGATAGCTCTCACAGCATGTTGCCTACTGTGCTAGTGGCAGCACATGGTGCTTAGTGGAGATAATAGCCCCGTCCCTTTCACTAATGTGTGTGCACACTGCGTCAGTACAGGGACGCCAACAGGCACTCCAAGGACTTCTTTTCTAAATAAGAGCTGATATAAAGGTGTGTTCTGCTACCCTTAAAATGTGGCATAAAACGATTCACTTTAACAGTGATTCTGTACGAGGTGGTGATTTAAGCGTTTCCTAATATACATGGCATTTAGATTAAATCAATAAAAACTGAACAAACTAACAACCTGTTTATTATGTCAATTGAATCAATAGACTTGTCAGATTTGAAACGCACACTCAGTAACATGTAGGTGTAAGAAAAAATGTGCAAGACAGGGTAGCGTAGAGTAGCAGCTGTTAAGTTGGTAGCTGTGGAAGGGTGACGTTTTTTTTCTTTAAGAACGTGTCATTATTAACTTCCTAATCTCTCCATTTGTATGCTCTTATTACATAGTTAACACTCTCTGCTGGTAGCTCAGGTTCACCTATAAACAGATCATTTGTTGGGGGAACATCTGCAGGTGTTTAATGCGTTTTGTGGATTTTCCCATGGCATTTATGTCCTCATTCACCTTCCTCTCGAAGTGACTTCCTTGAAAGACGTAAACAGCAGTGAGGGAGGAGAGCCACAGGAAAGACATCTGGAAATCACCAATTTTGTCATTTTCTATCATTCTCTGCTTTCCGATCAATTCTTCCTCTTCTTTTTTCTGTCATTCTGGACTGGGATAGTTACAGTGTGCGTTAGGATTTGTGCAAAGCAGACACCCATATAACAGAGTGGAAGTTGTATGATTTCATGTAAATATTATGGATATCAAGTCAAAAATAACTCCTCTATGTCCTTAAAGTAAAATTATACATACGTTTTATTAATTATATTACAAAGACTATATTAACCTAATTAAAAGCAGAATATCCTCTTGCAGTGTGTGCAGATAATTATTGTTTATCCATATGCTTTTGTATTATGAGACTATTTTGTTATATTCAACAATTAATTATTAAGTGTGGCCTGGATTTTATGTAGTGCCATGTAGTGAAATTATTTTAAAAGAAGAAAATAGTCCAAATACACTCATTAATAATTTAAGTGAAAATCTGTGTGATGTTAAAATTGCTCGTAGAAGCAGCAGTGAATTGGATAGACAAAGCCGTAGACCAAAAGTTACAAGGAACAATGAAAACGCACTAAAGCCATATTCTGAGTGGTAGTACACACACACACACACACACGCGCACCTCGAAGAGAGAGGTGGTATAACTGGGCAGGAGACGTGTTCACACGTGTCACAGGATGAATGATCCCGTCTTGCATAATGTGTGTCCCTGTGTGGCGAAGCAAAGGACAAAGTTCTCATTCCTCGCACATGCGGCACAGGCGCTTATTTATCCCTTCTCACCCCCACAGTGGTAACACATAAGCCAGTCTTGTTCATTAGAAATGGTAGGAGGTAAGAATAGCAAAAAAATAAAAACACATTCTAAAAATCACATGGATCAGCAAACTCATGGTATTTACACCAATTCTGCACTTAGTGGCCCTTTTGAGTAAGAGCATGTATAAGCCATAAAACTCCCATTGTTAAATGTCATGTACAATTCCCAGCATAGTCATCAAAGTACATTTCTGGGTGGGTGTGTTTTCACCTCAGTAGTAACAGCGCAAAGTGTCCAACTCGTCAGAAAAGAGCTTGAGGAGAGGAGCTATAAAGCTAAAGGTCTGATCTTATCAGTTGCCCATATGCCATTAGACTGATCTTCAAAAGTTCAAATGACAACAAGCATCTATACAATAACTGACATTAAGCATGGTGACAACCACAACAACAGAGCTGATCCAGGTATGCATTGAAGGATCCATGATGGCCATTGAAAGGCTCAATGCATTTCAAGTCTTTACTTGTTTTTTTCTGGGTGTGCCAGCTGTTGAAAAATGTCCTGCTGTGCTTCGTTAAAAAAGTAGAACCACACAGAATTGTGAGTGAACTACGTGTGGAGAAAACAGCTGTTTTAATTAATGAATTGTGCAGCAGCAAGAAATGCAATCAGCTGCTTTGGGAGAAAAAAAATGCCTCTCTTTCAGTGGCAATTTGAAGGTGAACCACACATTTAAAATGCTGATTGCTGACATTTGCATTTGGACTTCAGTAATTTGTTTTTGCGTAGGGAGCTGTCCAGCTTCCTGCCACCAACAATGAGACACTTCTGTCTTGACAGGCAGCCCTATTATACATAACATTAACACTTTTTGACCTTAATGGTACATCTCAAACCTGGCTTATGTCATCTGACAAGGCATTGCTGCCTGTGTGATCAACTAAATACACGCAAACACACATTCCTGATGGATTACTACGTAACATGAGCAGCATATTTCTACTTTTTACCTTGTGATCATTGTGACAAAAGATAAAATAGGTGCCGTCGTGATAACTTTTGAGAGTTGTAGAATCCTGTCTTAGAGTATTATAAACTGCTTTGCTGTGTTTTTTGACTTTGTCTTCCTGGATCGTATTTCATGTCTCACTGGTACCTGAAAACCACCAGCACCCGTTTTCCATCTGAACACATGCTTATACATTTCCTATAGTGAAACCTGGTGGAGGCAGTCATAATATGTAAATGCCTCTTGGCCAGATGAACTGATGGAGGTCAGGAGGAGATGATGAACAGAGTCAATTACAGGACCTTATGTGGCCAAGTCCAGCCTGGACTTAAACTGCAATGAAAATCAACAGAGACTTGAAGGTGTCGCTTAACCTTCCCATCCAGTTTGACAAAGCAAGGAAAATAGAGGAGATACTGAAGAGCACTGAATGAAGGGTCTGGATACATACTTGGGTAAATGAGAAGATGAGTTTTAGTTTCTTTAAAGCTACAACTTAAAGTCTTTTTTCCCCTATTTGGCCAAATGCTAAGAGCCATAGATACAACATATCTGACCTTGGCTAAGGATGTTGTCCAGAAGTTACTGAATAAGGACAGAGAAAGGTAAATATAGAATTACAAGAAGATAAACTGATTTCAGCTGCTCAGCAGACCTGGATCTGACCACAAATGAATAAATATGTCCTCCCTGATTTCCTTTTCCATGGAAAGTCACAAAGCGTTGCTGGAACAACCCCGTCTCAAATGTAAACTAACTTTACACAAATGAACAAAGAGTTTAAGTTGTTACAGACAAGTATTAACTGAGTGTTAACAATTCAGGTATTGACACACTGATTGGTGAAAGCAGCTAAATGCATTCCACATGATGATTAATAACGGGTCACTGAATGCTCACACACACAACCCTGTCTGACTGTGTAAATATGTGGGAGGACGTAAGCTTTGAGGAATGTCTCACCCACTTTCAACACCCCTCACCCATTTCTTCAAAACACACAACAACCCTCCCCCACCAGTATCTCTCCCTCCTGGTTGAAAGGTTGAGGGCTGGATTATACATGAAAGCAGCAAGGGAAACAAGACATGAGGCAAAACTGCAGCAAATACAGTTTCAACTACCATTGTAACAGGTGGAGAACTCTCTCAGGTGCTCCACCTGTTTAAGTGTTGAAGACTGCATTTCAGCTTCAGTATTTTCATCACGCTGGGAAAGGAGAGGTGGTCTGAATTCTGTCCAGTCCAAACCTTATTGGCACAACAGATCCACACCAACACTCCTCTCCAGATATTATAGAAACAGTTTTCAAAAATATTAAAGCTGAAACAATTAATCAATAAACAGAATATTAGTTGCAACCATTTTAATAATAGATACATTTTTTACTAAAGAAATGCCAAAATTTCACTGGTGTGTGGATGTTGAGGATGTGAATATTTGATGGTTTTCTTTGCCTTAAAACTGAAAAGGTTTGGGATTGTTGGTAAGACAAAACAAGCAATTTAAATACGTCAACCAGGGCGCTGGGAAGTTGTGATGGATATTTTTCACAATTTTCCGATGGTGTCTGCAACCGTTTACTGAGAACAGTCAGAGAGCGGGGAATACAGTTCATACCTACAGCGCAGGAAACAAGTGGCATGCAGTCGGTGTGCTTGTGTTGTGTACAGTCCATGATGCTGGCGGACTTGGGCAGACGAGAAAAGGTACGTCATGTGAACCCTTGAGGCCATGTGTACCCAGAAACCAATAATTGGCCTGAATACTTCAGGAGTCAAAATGTGCAGTTACAAAAAAAAAAAAAAGCATCAAAATTGTTGCACCAGAACTGTGCATTCTTCTTCCTTGTAAAAACATGGTGCTTACATTACCCACAAAGCAACTCCAACTGCTGACAGTTAGGTCAAAGATTTGGGTGTATTATGACACAGGTCTGGTAAGCACGTTTTAACCATTTAAGGACGTGCCAGCTGTACTTTCATAATGCAGAGCTATTTAATTAACAAAAACATACTGAGATTGCTCTATTCTTTTGAATGTAGACCTACTTAAGGGTAAGTGTGTACTGCGGAACTGTATATTTGTAATGTAAGGACCAAATTATATATTTTTTTATTTAAAACATATACACACTGGATCAAACTGATTGGAACAGGGAAGAGAAAAAAAAAAGAAAGAAAAGAGTTAAAGATAAGCTTAAATTTGGAAGTTTGAATCAAATTTGAGACTAGAAGTGGGTGCTGAGGATCCAGGCCAGGGAAGCAGCTAAAGTCAGAGAACCTAGCTGGAGCCCAAAATAGGACAGAACCATTGAGACTCCCCCGGCCCAATTTATCACAGTGCATACAGCTCAGCTCAGAGCAGAGGACGAAAGAGAGAAAAATATCACACAGAATTATTCTTTCATCCGCCCCTGAGCCTCCACTTGCAGTACAAACAGATAGAAAAGTCAGACAGATGGAGGGAAGGAAGGAGAGGCGTGTTGGTCAAAACTACAACGAGGAGCGTGTTGTAGCACAAGCAGCAGATATTGAGAAATTTAAAACATACCAAAGTGTAAACTCTTTGATTAATATTTCATGAGTAGGAAATAAATAAATGGATGAATTAGTCATGGTGTGGATTGGAAAAGGAGCTAATCAGGATTTGGTTGGAAATCATGAATATATTTCCGTTTTCATTTCTTGATTTCACTCAGTTTTTTTACTCTCGTTATTTGTTCCTTTATTCCCTCTCTCCTAACCATCCTCCTCCAGTCTCTTGTTCTCGTCTCATCCTTTTCCTCTCTCTCTCTCTCTTCCTGTGTTGCAGTGTGATGTCACCATCAGGAAGCTAATGTTCCGTATCCTTAGGGTGCTGCATTCCTCCTTTCCGACTCACACAAACGAAAGCTAAAGCTGACACATGTACTCAGCCTAGATGGAGTCACTACCCCCAACACCACGATAGTTTCTCTCATCCATCCAGTCCATATGTGCCTTAGAGCTATGTGAAGTGTAATGCCACTTAGGGATGAGGTTCGATGGCATTTTAAAATCGTATTCAAATGCAGTATCAAATCTGAATCATTACAAATCGTTTATCTTATGTTTACCTTTCAACTTAGGCTGCAACTAAATGCTTTAATAACTGAAACTCAAAGATGTCAAATCACCTTTTTGTTTGCCGAGAAGGCAGAAACACAGCCTGCACCTGCAACCTGGACACATTCGGACAGGCTCAATTAATAGCCTAGCCGAACTATTAAATATATCAGATTACTGTCAAATGTTTATATGATATGAATAAAGGTTTAACAGGGAGATTCTTAAATTGACTGGGCTGATGAGCTAGATTATTTCTCTAGAGAAGAGTCGCCACTCTGTTGAACTACAAAAACACAGTCATTTCACAGTGTCGCTACAGAGTGATGTGTCTTTTAACAAACAATCTTTGGCTGAATACAGACACCAGCTGCCGAGAACACATTAACCAGAAAACAGCTAATCTTTTCACTATAGCCGTTACAGAATCAGCTACAGCTCATTGTGATGTTTGGCATTTTAACCAGTGACGGTATGCTTCAAATATATAGCATGCTGCCTTTATGTTTTCCATTGCTCTTTGATAATAAAAGTGTTAGAAGAGATAAAAAGGTTTCATAAGAGATTTGTTAGCATCTCTGCTTAACAAATTTGGGTATTTTGCCAACCAGGAACTGGATTAAAAAAATGGAACAGGCTATCAGAACCCATCCCTAAGGGCTCTGCTGCCAATGTTACTTAGAAGAAATCTTAGGATTTCCAAATTGTCCTTTTAGGGACTTCCTGGAACTGCAAGCACCAAAATCCCTACAGGAAACTCTCCAAGAGATAATTTTCCCTCCAGGAGGATTTTCTCATTTGCATACTGCTTGATACACTGACCAGCCTACAGACACAATTTTCCATGTGGACACGTTTGTCAATCACCTTCAGATAACAGACTAGAATACATTTAAGAGCCTACACCCTTTGTCCATTGGAATTCTCCAATGTTCGGTGTAAAAGAAACTGCAGATAAATGCAGAATGATACTGGCCTCCTTGGAAAGCACTGTTGATGGAAAGCTGCCCCGACTAATCTAAAAACAGGATATTGTGGAACATTGTGTTTGAACACCTCAACTGATGAGCACCAATAGCTTAACAATACGCAAACCAGCAGCTGCCCACAGAATATGAATATGAGCTGGAAGGATGCAAAAATTGTTAACTGGGCAATCCCCTTCTGTGAATGCGGCACTTCCTAAATCTTTGCTTGGAAAAACTTCCTGCGTTCGCCATCCCAGAAGCTCA
This sequence comes from Bovichtus diacanthus, assembly GCA_943590825.1. Classification (NCBI taxonomy): domain Eukaryota; kingdom Metazoa; phylum Chordata; class Actinopteri; order Perciformes; family Bovichtidae; genus Bovichtus; species Bovichtus diacanthus. The sequence continues at coordinate 1,928,994 of CALSBV010010214.1, forward strand.
GTCTGGCATGTACTATAGGCGACAAGTAAAACCCTTGTAGTAGGTCAGTGGTGGAAAGCATGCCAAGGGGAATAAAATGGGGTGCAGCACCAAGGTGCAATGGCCTCTGGCGATCCTGGCAAATATGGAGCTTTGGATCCATAATAGTTTTCCATTTAGGCTTTTGTACTGACCTACTGAGCTATTCAGCTTCTTCTGAGATGACCTCAATAAAAGGCAAGAAGAAAAGAATTAAGGCTACATTCACACCATATCAGACATTGCAGTGGTGTGGGTGTGTCACTTAAATGACCCATTTAACGGCAAGCAACTGCACGACATTAAAATCTTTGTTCTCCCTCGTGGCAGGGTTGTACAGCTCTGGCTCGGCGATTACGCGATTGGCCACCGCATCGTGATCTTGGCGTTTGCTGGAAATGTCAATTCTGTCAACCTTTCGCAGGGGCCATGCTAATATCTGTATCATATCCAATGTGTCACATAGGATGCCTCCATATGACAAACCATTTACTGTTATTTTAATTTTACATTTAGGATATTTGTCCCTATCAAGTTTTTTTTTTTTTTACCCTGTCCTGATCCAAGTCCTTTAACAATAGGCATCCGCTGATTCGATCCAATACTTAATTAAATATATGTCCAACACATCTCACTTTTACAAGCTACTTGATCCACATACTGAGGGTCCTGATTTAAAACGATAAGTGTAAATTATTGGTATAATAATATGGATAAAATACATTTAATTTAGGGTTTCTTGTGTATGCACTACAACCCCGTCTTGCGAAACATTTAATTAGTCATGGTTTTTGGTCAGAGATATTCAACTTAATGATTTCTCTAATTACATTTTTATACAGATTCCTCTCTTTTTCTTTTCATACTAGTATATCCACACCCTCTACATCTATATGCATCTGCAAATAATACCACTACTTCTACAAGCCTGATAGAGCCCACTTTACACAGAGTGGATCTGGATTACATCACTTCAAACTGTCAAAACGATACTGATAGTGATAACAGCAAACACCAGGACTTCTGCATTAATGTAGTCTAGATTGGGGATTTCCTTCCACTGCATTGGCACTGATTTGTGTTGTGTCTGTGTGTGTTGTGACTGGGCAACTCTTCCACTTCTGACCACTACCTGCAAACAGCTTGGTCAGCTGTTACGCGACAATGACATCATACTTTCTCCTGTAGTAGCCACACAAACATGTGACAGAGGGCAGGCAGACGTACATGCAAGGAACTGAAGACGTAGGAAGATTTGAGTAAGCGTTCCTCTTCTGTGTATGCGTCTGCTCTTAAAACATCCGGTGTGTGTGAGACAGTGTAGAATTAAACATGAGGTATAGTCCAGTCGATGCATGACGTTAGTTTTGCAAGGTTCAGATACAGGCGGTGGAGCATTTGTATTTAAAAGACGGAAACAAGCTTGTGAGATATGCGAGTCTGCGCTACAGTGGCCGCGCAGCACAACAAGGGTGTGGTGACTCGGAGAGAGGAATTTCCTCGGGACGGACAAATGTTATGCAAAAAAACAGTTATTTAAAAAACAGGCGAAGATGAGACTTTTTGACCACACAGCCAAACTAAAAAGGTCCCTCACACGGTAGCCTTGAACTGCGTCTCGATGTTTGTGCGTTCCAATAATTCCCGTCCAGAGGAAAAAACATCCGATGCCATGAACTCCTCCGTACTAGCCAAACAGTTTGCCAAAGAGTTAAAAAAAAAAGGGGATAAAGTTTTTACGGCGAGTAAAAATCCGCTCTTCCTGTCTCCGCAGCTGAAGTTCATTTCATTAAATTACGTAATGAAGTAAATTCTGGGTAGAGACTGGGCTGGGTTTATGTGGCAGGAATGTCGACATAGGATCCATATCTCCGAGTGGAGAGGACAAATAGGCGTGTCCCCCTAGTTAATGATACTTTCCCTTTATATAATGCTCTCAACTAAACGTCGAAACACTTCAGCCATTCCTCTGCAAAAACTTCTAGACAAGTAACAGGTTTCAACTCGCCGAGCCGCCGCCGCTGGTAGCATCTCGGCTCATTAACGTGTCTTCTGAAGCTACTTTTCCTCCAAACCTGAAACTCGCTTTACTTAACATCGAGGTGCTCTTTGGCGCTTTCAAAATTCAACGAGTGTACCAAAAGAAAGAAATGTCCGCTTACCTTTTCCAGAGTGTGCTTTTAAATATCAAAGACCTCCGTGTTCCCCTCCTGCTGTCTTCCGTCCCTTGAAGCAGCTGTAGTCAGAGTAAAAACCGACCAAACCGATACTCACAAGACCCTCCCATAATGCTGCATTCAAGGTCCCCTCGGAAACTTAAAATACTAATTGCCAATTGCTAATTATTTACCTCGGGAGCTCCGTGGTAACAGGGATAGGGAATTTACTCGGTATATTGAATACTTGATTTGCATAGCCTATAATGACGAAACGTGAAAAAGGCCTAATCTTGCAACCCAAACACAATTTATTCAAATACAACCAACAGGCCAAACCCTAAAGCAATATCTTCAATATCCTGAAAATGTATGATTGGGTTACTATATTTTCCAAAAAAGTATCCATGGTAGTAAACAAATCCATTCTGCTGTGTGTCCCTATTCTATACTAAATAACTGCTTTGCAATACCATACAGTATACACCATGTACCAATTGTGCACTACGTTGATACTGATACTCATACTGACATCATCTACTGTGGCTAAAGTATTTCCAATTTTAAATGGGAAAACATCAGAAATAGTTTCGAGTCCAAACTGAATTAGGAGATATTTCTGTACCTGACAAAGAGCCAATCTAGGCTGTACCTTTTCTAATGAAAATTGAATATTTTAAGTTAAATTATCAAAGTTAAGATGCATTTGTGCTTGTGTTTTGCACAGTGAGAGTGTCTTTGTGAGAATCAATTGATTTATTTCTTATTTTTGCATCCAGTGACAAAAATAGCCCATCAATTTTGACAGTCAAAAATACATACTGAAAAACTGGTCAATTTGGGACAGAGTGTCAGAGGCACATTCTTCCTTTAGGAGCATACATTTGTGGCCATACAATTCCAAATTGCACATAAATGCAGCACGGTGTCTTCGCTGTTTGAGATTCTAGCGCCTGCACGCTATTGGCTGAAAGGATTTAACCGTTACAAGGTCCCCGCCCCTTTACGGTTACCCAGAATAATGACATCATTTATATTAAGTGGTGGTTTGCCATTTAAATTGTCAACATTAGTTGCGTTTTCCTTCATCTTACAAGCAAGGTTTCAATGTTATTCAGTGTTTGTAAAATCTGAGATGAATATTTCTCTTCTTCTTTTTTTAATTATCATTATTATAATAATAATAATACTTATAATAATAATAATTATTGTTGTTGTTGTTGTTGTTGTTATTATTATTATTATTATTATTACTATTATTATTATTATTATTATTATTATTATTATTATTATTATTCCTTCTTATGTAAGGAAATGGACTTTGACCCGAGTGCTTTTCTCCCACAGTGCAACAGGAAATCACACAACAGGGATTTGGGCTTTTTAACATGCTGTTCTCTCAATAAGGTCATAAATTCAATCGCCCTAGACTGCAGTACACTGTAAAAACACAGCAGCTCTAGGGTAAGAAGAGCATTTCATGGCATACAGTAGACATATTATGAACCCACAGTGGCCTATTATAAACACTCACATGCTTATCAAGACAGAGTTCTTTTAAAAAGCCAATCAGCAAGTTTCATTGTACCCAAAGAAAAACACCTAGCGGCAAATTTCCAGTGGTTTTGCTTCTCATTTGGGGAAAAAAAAGAGTAAAAACTAAGATTTTGTTGTTACAAAGCTTGAGCCACAAGCCTCCATAACAGATCTCTGCAGTTTCCATGGTAATACCCACATACTGTAGTTTCAGATGAAACGGTGCACAGTGGCACCTCCCAGTCCCATAGAACACTGATGCTATTTCTGTAAACTGACTGGGAGGGGGAGCTGCTGGCTGATGTGTGTCGACTGGAGAAAGATGAGCGTTTGAAGTGAAGCTTCAGTTCAGAGAGAACGTAACCCATAACCTTATGCTCTCTATCATTCTCCCTCTGTCCCTCTTTGAACTGGTATTTTGACAATAGGCTATGTGATGCATCAGCTGATCAGTGAATTTAGATGGCTCGATTGTTTAAAGACATCTATAGTGTTGTCTATAGTATAGTGTGAACTTTTAATATTCACTTGGATCAGTGCACAAAGAGCCAGTTTCGAGTCTAAATGAATCAACATTTTGAGTGTCTCTGGTTAAGAGGACTAGCATTTATAACATTGAAATTTCAGGTTTCAGGCTACATCTTTCACATGTAAAATGATGCCAATGACCAGTTATAATTCATCTGGACAGTGCAGGCTTTTGAGGGAACTGAGAGACCTGGTCTAATATAGAGAGTTATCAGATTAGCACCATCCAATCTAAAAAAAAACAACCTGTAGTGCCGCAGTATAAACTGCTCCAAAAAAGAGACGTGGCATGGTTTGTAACCGTGAGACAGGGGTGGATGGTACAAATAAAATCTGTTAAATTTACTGTCAGCAACCGGGAGCCAAAGTGGTCACTACACCACCAAGCTTCCTGCACCACCTATTTCACAAGGAGACATGGCTGAAATGCAACGTGCTACTTTCTAAAGCTAGAAACCCTTCTGTGTTGTTTTTCTTAATCATGGGAGTTGCAAAAATAGAAAGATTAGGAGAATGAAAGTATTATTTCCACCAATATATAAAACATGATAACATTAACAACAAGGCTGTAAAACATGCTGCACCAAACTCTGCCATACCTGAGCTAATCCCTTAACAGCGCAGCAGCATGGAGCAAGATGAGTGGTATTTCCAGTATTAAGCACCACTGCTGAGCCTGAATTTCAGTACAGAAGTCAAGTGTTATATTATTTAGCGGCTTCAGGAGCTCCGAATGGAAGAGAAGTCAGACTTCTTTATTTTTGGATAAACTACCAATGAGCTGATGATCTATCTCAAGAGATAGATATCCTGACTAATTTAACAAAACAACAAGCCATGAAATCATCATAATCTGCTGTATCCACTATCACTAGCATGCAAAGTTTCTAGTTTGGGCTCATGTATATACAGTACAACGAGTTTGAATGAAGAGGAAAGCTTGTCAACACCCACACTGCTACAAGTAAGCTCAACTTTGTCACAGTATTTAGACGTACAGAGTGAGTTTTTTCACTGGGTTGATGACATACAGTACAAGTGTTAGGGCAAGTAGTCGAGCAGAGCTGCTGAGTGATTTACTGCAGAGAGGGAGGCTCATTGGCCGGAAGCAATAAACAACAAGCTCAAAAAGGAAATGGTACTAAAGTGTCGTTAGTTTAGTGCCATGACACTACACCAATCACCTTCCAGTGAAAATTATGGGTTTTACATTATTTGTGAGAGTACATTACCCTCCACTTGACCCCTCTTCGAGTTAAATTTTTTTATTGATTATACAAAACATGTATAAAGAAAGGAACAAACTTCACGGGACATACACATACGTACATGACTGAGCAACATAACCCCCCTCCCTTCCCTCCCTTCCCTTCCCTCCCAACCCAAACCTACCCCACAGGACTATCCCAGCAATTTCCTACAATGATGTGGAACATACAGGTTCAGAAAATTGCTATATGTTAGTGGTAGTGACCAAACAGCTGGAAACACCACACCAAAAATTGCAGTACTGAACCAAACTCAAACGGGAGCACATCATAACAGCCAGGTGCAAAATTGGTACCATGATGAAACACTTACTCCACCAAGGCAGCACCATGGCAAATCATCCACGCAATAAACAATACAATGGCAAAAAACAAGAACACAATCAACCTGCTAAATGACCTGTAATGTAATGTAATCTAAAACCATGTGTCCTTGCAACAGACTGTTCAATGTAAAGAATATCTGGAAAAGTGAGTAAGCACTGTTGTCTCTGCAAAGAATGCAGGGCCTGTGGGATACTCCCATATCATATGCAAAAATGTGCCAGAAACTCCCTAAGGACAAAGTGTACAGATGGGGGATTGTATGTCTTTCCTCAGAAATTATTTGCGAGGTATGCAATATGTTTTCAAATTATAATGACATCTGATGATTGATAAATTGGACCAGACTCTGACCCAACGTCACCAGCCAAAAATGAATTATAGAGTTGTACCGTAGACTCTACTGTTGACACGTCACCAGTTTACAGTGTATTGCTGGGTTTAAAGGCGGCGCTTTTATTTTTAAACCACTACAGTTAAATGGTAGTCTAAGGATAGAGCATGGGACACCAGTGTTGTAATACTCTAGATCGCTCTCGAGACCACTTTGTGAAAGTCTTGGTCTCTGAATCGATTAAATCAAATGTTTACTCAGTCATGTCTCGTCCTCAGGTAAAGAGGAATCTGGATTCATTCAAGACCACAACTGCATGGATATCAGTAAATTGCCACTCAGCTAACATCATTACTGTGATTGGATGTAAAACTTTCTGCTTCAAATGCAACCAATATCTTGACTCATTTCTAATTTTAAGTATTTGTTACTGTTAACAGCTGTCACCCATCCTCGCCCGCCTTCACATGCACAACTAGAAAGTGAACTCGGGAGACAGGAAAAGAAGCTGTGGCTTTCTGGGAGATGTTAGCAAAATCTTTGGTAATGAAATTTGGGTACTTAAACCACAAAGAGTTCATCTGCGAAACAGCGTCCAAAAGAAAATAGTTTGTAAGTTTGGCATGGCAATGCTGACTGAGACAGCTGGGACCACGTCAAAACTTTTATCGGCACTTAGAATATAAGATAATATATATAATCCCATAATAAAGATGGTAATGTTGATTTCAGTTCCTCAGTGCTCATGGAGAACAAAGGAAAATTCCCACACATAAAATTCACATCGGCAATGCCTTTTGTTTATTTTATTAAGCCATAGGTCTTCATTTGTTTTCTGTGGATCTTTCAGATCAATATGATCAGTGCCATGTCTTGGTCATTACTTGGTCTCGGTTTAGGTGGTCTTGATTACCACACTATGGGACACCATTACATACTGTATACCAGGCTATGCTGATATTGCATCACAGTGTTCGGTGTAGCATATAAACATTTAGAGGACTGCTTGTGCCTTAGAATTAGCACATACGATGACCTAAGCCTTTCATTGATTTATTAATGTTTATATAATTCAGTTACACAGTTCCTTAACCCCCAGGACACAACACCAAAATATCATTAATATATATGTGAACCCATTTCTGGCATTTTTTCATCTTTTTCCCACACTGGTCATTATGGATCAGTGATCACAGAAAACAAAAGCACAAGCTCGAGGCTGCAGAGAATACTGAGTCACCCTTCATGTCCCCGAGGAAGTTTACTCATGAGAGAGGAGGTGGACTACATGTCCTCACTCAACCCTTGTGGCATCAACACAGCTAAAATGTGAGGACACAGCGACACGTAGTGGTGTAACACACGTACTACCTGCATACATATCACTGATTGTACAAGTTTATCTGCAGGGAATAGTGAATGCTGATGACAAGGAACAGAATGAAATCCACTTCATCGACCTCGTTTGGTTTAAGGAATGTTACTTTTCACTCCTTTTCAGTTTATATGCTTTCATGCTTTGAAAGAAAAGGTCCTGCACTTAACTTATTAGAGACGCAACGTTTTGGCACTATCATGCATCAAATTCACAATGTGAACCAAAACATCTTCATTCTAAAGCCCCAGGCTCTAACAAAAAACACCTGACACCTGAATTAACACACATGTAATTGATTTGACATTGACATGTGATTTTTTTTTCTTCTTTTTATTAGACAATAAATGTCAAAATCTGAAATACAAATGAAATAAGAAAAAAAAAGGAAAAGACAACTCAAAGGAGAAGACTTTATCTCCAACTTCTAAACTTTGCTTCGTCTTTTATGAAATGTTTGTGAAAATATCACTATGGGCTCCTTGGAACGTGGGATGGGCATTTTTCCAAGTTTACTGACATTTACGATGAATCAGTTAATCATGAAAATAATCGATAGATGAATCAATAATGAAAACGATCAATAGCTGCAGCCTTAAATAAACAAGAAAAGTTCAAAAAAGGGGAGGCAATTGAGACAAACTGGGTCTTCATAATCAACCTTGAAGAAAAACTAATCATACATCTGCTAATGATAATAAGATATTCCACAAAATATATGTCAATACTATTACTATATATGTTAATACTATGAAAGTGAAAACTTTCATGTAAATACTCCAATGTTACACAACATGTGGCCAATATGTGTATAATATGTAATATATACTGTACAGCAATGAAGAAGACAGATGGGTTATGATGGGTTTGGCTTTAGTTTAAAGAATGTGGTCCATGACTTGATTTGACATGATTTCAAATTTCCTATACACCTATCTACCATGTGTGCTTTAGATAACACTCAAAAAATACTATAAAACGACCATAATATTAATCTGTGAGAAAGTAAATTGACCAGCTTTTTAGGAGAGTAAGTATTGTTCCATCCACATACAACTTTTGATAAAAAGCAGACCTGACCACTAGAGGGCCCTAAAATCACAGAAATAGTCAAAAAGTGACACTTGACACAACTCCTCTGTATGCTTTTCTTTCTTTATGGTTGCATAACAAGTCATTTTCTTTATATAAACATGCTTTAAGAGACATATTTTACCAAAATTGACATCCCATGAGCCACCCCTGCCTAATGTTCATGCTTGCTCACCCCTTCAGAAGATACGTTCAGGATTTTTAAACTAGGGCAAAACCAAGTAAAAAGAATCATATTTCTCCACAAGATGATATTTATAACCATCGACCTCGTCTGCCTCCTCCTACTCATGCTTGGAGCTGATTTTTCTTCAAAATAGTGCTATTAGTAGCAGGGAATGTAGGCTCACTGGTTTTCTCCTCTCCAAAGCGTCTTCCATCTTAGCTCCCTCTGGTGTCTTTTTCCTCAGTAAGCTGGAGTCAGTTGAATAAAAGACACAACTGGGAACAGAGAACGCGTGAGTCAAAATTCTCCTTGCTGCCTCATATAAAATGCTCCCAAATCGCAGCCAATGGCCAGCATGTATTATCATTAATCATGTGTAGGTGTTGTCATCAGGGGGAAATGAGGAGGTTGGAGGAAAGGAGTGAGGGGTAAGGGGAAGCAGGTGGGAAAGGAAGGGTGAGGGAGGGGTGAGACAGATGAATGAATGCAGTGTAGTCCCACTGGCAGCGTATACAAACGGACTGAATTGAGGCTGTGCTTTGCACAGTGATGCCTCTATGGCAGGGGTCTTCAACATTTTTCAGGCCAAGGACCCCCAAACTGATGGAGACATGTAGCAAGGACCCCCTACTATATATATTGTATAGAATTGTGTTTTATATTAAACTGGGCCTAGTGGAATGTATAAACATAGCTACCCTGTTATTGTGCATTCAATACTAAGCTATTGTATGAATACACAGGTTCATATATTCATGTAAATTTGTGGGAAAAAAATTGGTAATAAAGAAAATATAAAAAATTGTCTAATCAACCAAAAATTTCGCAACCCCTTGCAGTACCTCAACGGACCCCCTAGGGGCCCTGTTGAAGACCTCTGCTTTAGGTAATTTTTTCAAAATCGAAAGATATTTTTTTAATGAAGGTAATATTTTTGAAAATCTAAAGTTTTTTGAAAGTAGAGGTCTTTTTTCAAATTCGAGTTTTTTTTGAAAATTATGGTCAATTCGTGAAAATCAAAGTATATTTTGAAAATGGAAGCCATTTTTTGATATTCGAAATATTTTTTTTTAAAATGAGGGTCATTTCTTCAAAATCGGTGGATTTTTTAACAATTGAGGTCATTTTTCGAAATCGAAATTTTTTTATAAAACTAAAGTAATTTTTTCGACAATTGAACATTTTTATGAAAGTTCAGGTTATTTTTTCAAATCGAAGGTTTATTTTTAAAATTTTGTTTATTTTTTTAAAATGGAAGATTTTTTTGGTAATTTAGGTAATTTTTTTTAAAATTGAAGGATTTTTTTTAAATGAAGGTAATTTTTTCGGAAATCCAAGGTTTTTTGAAAGTTGGTAATTTTTCGATAATCAAAGGTTGTTTGAAAATTGTGGTAATTTTTTCAAAATCAAAAGGTGTTTTGAAGGTTGAGATAGACCTCTGCTCTATGGGGTTATAGACACACATCTGTATAGATGGGATGTTGTCTGACACCTGTATGAATGTGAATCCAGGCTGACCATGTTCACAAGGAGTATAAAAACAATTGCCTGCTTCTTGCAAGGCATTATAGGGATGAGCAACCCACGCAAACATAAATCCCAGGAATTGAGGAGACAGTAAAAGTTTTATCCCATTTCACTTGGGCCAAATATCCAGCAGTGCTGCTCAAATATGTAAAGCTAAAGGCGTGCATCCGTGCTTGTGTCTGTGTCTAATCTATTTTATGCACAATGAACCACAGTGTAGCACGGTGGTGGATGCAGGGATGGGTTAAAGGCACACTATCTACTAATACTTTTCAATGTAAGTGAAAGTCTCTAAACCTTAAGAAACGATATGCTCTCCGACTCTCTTTGTCTTTACTGTACAATAGTACAGTTTAAAACTGACAAATGCATTGCAGAAAACTTTGCTCTTGAGCCTCCAAATAGAGCCCTTTCTTTCTGATTCCATCCTGATAAGAACTAAAGCTGTTTATGAGATTTAGAGAAGGAGAGAGAGAGAGAGAGAAAGAGAGAGATAGAGAGAGAGAGAGAGAGAGAGAGAGAGAGAGAGATAGAGAGAGAGAGAGAGAGAAACTGAGTGCAGAGAGGATTAAAAAAAGAAAGAGAGAAGGAGCGACAGATATTATTGTCCCTGAACCGGTAGCGTGGAACAACATAATCCCATATTTTTATAGCTGTTGTTTTTCCTGAAAAGCTTTTGGATTATGAGTGGCTGTTGCATTATAACGCCTGTATCTCATTGTGCTCAGGAGATTATAAAACGGGACCCCACGGCCCTGCTGCTGCTCAGATGAGTGGAGCCGAGAGGTCAATACACAAGGAGATGGGAAGAGTTCTTCTCAGGATTGGTTAAAAATGAAAAAAAAATAAAAACTTTCTCTATTTTCTTACCTACATTTTCTCTGTTACTCTCTATGGTTCCCCAGTAACTGTACAAATCATTAGGAAATACAGTTTATTTATTTTTTTTGCATTGCCTCTTGAACCTGTGTCATCATCTTCAACACTGAATATTTTAGAAAGCCATGGAAACAAGTTTCTCATTGCACTGAGAGAGCTCTCCAGCTGGTGTGCATGTCATCCTCCATGTATGGGATAACTGAGTTCATCACACATGGATATCTGATAAATTAAATGATCATCACTCTGGGTCCTCTTGTTCCAGAGCGGTCCATGTGTGACACAACCGGTATCACTGCATTCCTAATCAACACTTATGAGTGTTTTCTATTCTACTTACTTCTATGTGTAAACCATCACACTGGATCCAGGTATAGCGCTGAATACAAACATTGCTCAAGCAGCCTAAAAGGACCTCAGAAACAATGCTGGCTTATGTCTGTTGAGGACAGTCTATTCCTGTAAAGGTGTCCCTGGTGCACTCCTGTTGCTTCAGCATTTGCGTAAAGCCTGACGAAGCGTAAAGGAGTGACATTTTGAGAACACAGCAGAACAGAACATCAAGTAGTGACACAATTCTCTTCATTTCCTCCTTGCTGTGTTTATCAAAGTCAAATGGATGAGAGGCAGCTGCTGTCCAGCATGTCCTCAAGCTGGACCACTGAGTTTATATTTGAAAAGGATTTGTGAAGTTGTTGCCACTTTTGACTTGTGTGGATGACAGGAGAAGATAAGGGAAGTAATTACTTCATCACATTATCATGAGTTGTGTTGGAAAGTATTGTACTTTTGGATTTACTAATCCACACCATGACACTGTAGTGACAAGGTGCGTTTAAAGCTGCGCTTATCAAAAAATGTTTTATTGTAACATAGGCTGTGTGTAAGAGGGGCTGCGCTTAGTGCGCTTATAACCCTTTATAGTTCCCCTCAACTCTTATAGCTTCTTTACAGCCCAAATCTCACATTCACTGATATAGTCAACATATTACAATGTTGGGTTTTCAGCTTATTCCGCCACCCCTTGAGTGGCCACAATTGTTTTTTATCTATTATTGCTGCTTTAAAAGAGGTTAGGGTTATTTTCCTAAAACTACTAAATGCATCTTCACTTGCACGTATTCATCCACCCGTTTTCCTGCAGCTCCTCCAGGTTTAGGGTGCAGTGGCGACAGAGCAAGCAGAACTTTTCTAAAAGCAGGACGACGTTGCTTTTGGAAAGCTTTTTTTCCAGCTCTCCCTGGAAATGCTGTCAGTCACTGTCATGTTGCTCCTGAGTCTGAGGTTCAACCACTGCCTACAGTCACATGCCAGACTGGATTTCCCAGGGGAAAGGCTTCAAGATGAAAAAGAACTGCGCTCGTGGGATTTGACCAGTCACAAGTAAAGGTGAGGAAGAGAGCAACATTAGTCCGACCATCTGAACAACAGAGCACTATCCTGCCTCCTGATTGGTGCAACGAGATCATTCAGCTAATTTCCGTGTACTCTAAATGACATTTAACATGAAAGAATTGGACTGAAAGGGGCTCAGTAAGGTGTTTCTAGGATGTCTGTAATGTAATTTTAATGGAGCAAACTGTAGTGTAGTTACCACTAATGAGAGTCTCAAGCAAGGCTCATGTAGCTTTCATGCTGCAATGCAAGGCCATCAATTAGCAACGAGGGCGTAGACGGATCTTTCATGCTCATCGGGGCTTTGAAGGAATTAGTCTGTTTGAACATTTACATCTTTGAGTGAGAGAAAGAGAGAAACAGACAAGAGGAGGGAGTTCAGTTTGTAGGTTGCACCATGCTGCTATCTGAGATAGTGTTCCTTGCCGAGGGCAGCTCTTTCTTTCAACTCAATTTACAGCCTGTGATAAGTGATCTACTGTATCTTTTTTACACTGTAACTCGCATTCTTCTAAGAAGCACTGCTCGAGTAAAAAAAAAAAAAAAAAAAAAAAAAAAAAAAAGGATTCTTCAGCTGTTTCAATTTCACAAATGAGATTCTTAGATTAAGGGGAACATTTACATTTCATGTTTTCCAGAAAGTCAGCATAAATGAAAGAAAAACGACACAAAATATGATAAACAATGCATGTTTATGTCATTTATGGCCGAGCTGTCTGTAATGATTGTCCACGGTTCATACATGCATGTACTGTATGTCCCTTACGTTCCCTGGGGGATGTGATTAGTCATACATGGAGGGGAGAAAATAAGGAGCATGACTGACAGACGAAGGAGACACACAGAAAGACAGGAGGGAGTGCAACAACGAACGTTAGCGAGGCGAGGGTTAGCAAGAACAGAGGAGCTGCCATCCGAATGGATAACACAGCAAGCAACAAGCAGCAACAACAGTGACAGCTACACCTTCCAGCTGCTGTCTTTCATATGCTAATGCTGGTATTACTGCCTGCCAATGCAACACAGAACACAAAGTGTGTGTTTTTGTGTGTTCATTCCAAATGAAGCGATGCACTCAGTGCTCTGTGCCACATGGTATTGGTAATAAGAATCATCTGGCAAGGCTTTCAAACGCATGCACATGTGCACACATAATACTGTGTAAAAAGCTTTCATCTTTACTTTGATGTTTTTACATGAAAATGAAATGTTTCAGGACAATGCCAGTTAGAATATATTGTAACAGATGGCGACCTGAAGGAAAATTACATTTTTCTTTAAGTCTGGTGATATTCTATATTTTTCTTACTGGCAACAAAACCCTTAAAAAAGAGCAAAACAAAAAATTCACTGATCCTACGAACAATAATTGCCCATGGAGCCAGAATCTGGTGTACTGTAGCTTATTCCTTTGAATCTTAGACCTTCAATGTTGTCCAAGAAACTGAAAGGAGCCAGTTCCTCCTTCTTTGCAATAAACATGGGTACTGTACTTTTTTGAGTCAATCCAAAGTACTCTGTCCTACGGCTGTAAATCCGCAGTCTGTTATTATAAAATTATTGAGTATAGCTGCTTTAAAGATTTACTGCTTCAGTAGGAAACAATGGGCCAAGGGCTTGGAGCCACAGACAGGCAGAGGAAGTCGTAAAATATTGAGAGATGAAAAAACACACTGCTGGTTTTGGTCTTCTCATAGGATTTAACAAAAATATATAGTCCCATCCTTTGAAACTTATAAAAGTAACTTTTTTTCTATGAGGTTTTGCATGTAACAGCTGCCCATGGTACATTGTCTACAGTCATTATCAGCTCTGATTGAGCATTTACAGGGCCATGTGGCTAACTCCTCATGCCTCTAAGGATTATCTCATAGTTTGGCAGCATTTGTCTTAATTTCAGTTGTTTTTTTTCGTTGAGCTGATTTCACTTCAGTGATTGAAGGACAAATGAACGTGATTAGATTATTTTAAGCTGCTCTATTAATATGTCCATGTGGCTGTGTTTTTGTGTGCGCTAGCATGTGCTACACAACAGCCTCAGCAAAGCTGTGGTGTGATCTGAAAAGATTCTCTCTGTGGGAATTGACTATCTATTCTGTGACAGAAATGCACTAAGGTCTCCGATTGGCACGTGTTAAATCCCTCTCTGTGTCATTGGGAGGCCACCAACCGTGCGCATGTGTGTGCGTTTATATGTGTGTGGGTGAGGATGTATGTATGTGTGCAAATGCCACACATCCCAAAGGAATTAGGTTAATTTCTGAGGGCTTCCAACCAGCCCTGGGATCTTGTATGCATGTGTGTCTCTATTTGTTATCTTGCAGTCCACATGCTGAGTTCAACTGTGCTGCCAAAGAACGGTGCAGAAGACAAATCTCATTGCTAGGTTATCCATGATTCACCAGTGTTACTTGAAGAGAGAAAGAAAGCAATAGAGAGACAGACAGAGAGAGAAAGAAGGAGAATACTTTGGTATATTAAGAAGATAAAATGAAGGGATCAAAGAATTAGAAATGAAAACACAGAGGGTTAAAAAAAAGAAAAGAAAGGAAAAGTGTATAAGAGGAGAGTATTGAAGGCTCAAGAAGGGGGACGGAAAGGAGAGGAGAGATCAGTAATCGGAACTCTTTGTCAGCGTAACAGATTAGCTCACTGGGTGAAATGATATATGACTGGCACCGGGCCTCCTCACATGCACACGCGCACAATCACACCCCCACTATGGATCAATTACCCTGTCATCCATGTGTGCAACCATACATCATCACCTCGATTACATCTCACACATACACACAAACACGGGCACTTGCATGCTGACTCCTATATAGCCTACTACACACACACCGCTAGAACTTCAACTGTACTTTCATTGGTTGTGTTTGTGTCTGTGTGTATATGTGTGTGTGTGTAGTGTTTTACGACCAAGTTTCTCTACTGCCTGACTTCTGTGGCCTTAATACCTATTACCCGTTTCTCTAAGAGCCAGAGGAGAAACACACACATACGCACGCACGCACACACACCCACACACACACACACACAAAGCCAGTGGGGCCACTTCCTCAAATGAACTGCAGAATGACAGAGTCTGGACAAAGTCATTTGTTGTGAGTAAACTTCTTTGGGCAGCTAAAGTCCTTTCAGGCAATGGAAGACTGAGTCCACACACACACACACACACACACACACACACACACACACATGGGTCAGTTTGATCGGGCATGGTGTCGATCACCCCTCTGCTTCTGTTGGTCGAGTCTACTGGGAAATGCCCATAGCTCAGCTAAAGTGAGTTCAATTTAATTTGAACTTCACACAACTGAGAGAGAAAAAGAGAAAGAGAGAGAGAGAGAGAGAGAGAGATAGAGAGAGAGAGAGAGAGTGAGATGAGGGGGGAGGGAGTGAGTACTGTTTTGTCCTTCTTGAAGTGACACAAACATTTCAGATTTTCCCTGTGTCCAGCATCCAGCCCCCTGAGAGCCATTGCTGACGCATTTGGAGTTGTGTAACTGTGTGTGTGTGTGTGTGTGTGTGTGTGTGTGTGTGCGCGTGTGTGTGTGCGTGTGTGTGTGTGTGCGCACTGATACATTATAGTTCATGCCTCTTTCTGTTTGTCTGCCAGTCTATGCTGACAAGAGAGGACACATATCATATAGCCAACAGGTCTTGGCGCAGCCCATATGGTCTTCTTCACGTTATTGTACAGTATCATTTACATTTATTGCATGCGCCTATCAAGTCAGCTGTTCCCTTCTCAGGCCGCTAGGGAGCGCTGCTCCACTTCACAGCTGACAGTGAAGCAGCACTCTCCATCGTCCAGGCGGACAGACGGGAGCGCACGAGCAGTCTGCCTGACTCCCCGACCGCATCGCACCTCTGTACCGCCACACTCGGCTACTTTCTCGTCGCACCCCCGTAAAGAGGATAAAGAGGATAAAGAGGAGATTCTGGGGGCAAACCGAAAGACTGATTCGGGAGGTTTAGGTTGGATGTTTCCGTCCATGTTGGTATGGCTTAATAACTAAGTTTCCTGTCTCATCCGCTGTGCAAAAGAGGAGGAGAGGAGCGGAACTTTCAGGGGACCTTTACGTGCACCGGAGTAACCGCTGGTTTTAACCCAGGAGGTCACATCTGCCACCGGCTCCGTTTCTCTCTAGCCCGGCTGCGGGGGTGGATGGTATGGTATAACTTTTCCACTCCAGTCGAACCTGAGCGGCCAGTGTGAGAGAGGAGCCGTTTTATGGTACCGGAGAGGGGATGCGAGCCTCTCCTCCGTCTCGGATAGCGGAGCGGCTATGAGGAGAGAGGATCACCTACTGGGCTAACAGAACAAGACCACACCGCACCAACAGGTATGGATCACTGCCTTTTACACCTGCAAAGAACCGCCTGGTGCATCCCACGGCTTTAATGCGCTTTCTGTCAACTGTATGAAAAGTGTGCGTGATAAAAAGTAAATTAGTGGCACACCTGCCACGCTTGAACATGCCTGTATAACAGTCTCCTGGATAGCTCGTCTTTGAAAACCATTTACGCACAGAATGGATCAACTTCATCTGTTCCATTTTAGGGAATAGACAAGGATTTGATTTTATGAAGACATGAGAGTTATCAAAAATGATTGCTCGTGGTAATATCCCATCAGCCTGCTCTGGTGTGCTATCAGTTTTATTATCACGGTGGTGATTTTATAGGAAAGACAAATGATTGCGGTTGTTTCAGGTGTTGCACAGCCTATATAGACTTGCCCCCCTCCCTCTCTCTCTCTCTCTCTCTCTCTCTCTCTCTCTCTGACACACACACGCGCACACACCCACGGGGGTACGCAGGTCTTATAGCTGTGCGTATACGGGCATATGGCGCCGAGTTCAGTGCGCTATTTTATGCATAGCTGGTGTTTAGCGGGGGCACACAGCTGCTCACTTCTTGTCTTCTTGACTGATTATTTGAGCTGTGCTGTGTCCAGAGGTGTTGAATATTAAGTATGTTGTCGCCTTATTTCAGGGAGAAATAACAAATAAGGAACCTTAACGTCTCCTTCGCACTATTACTTGTCTCAGATTTTTTAAATTTTTTTTAAATAGTTGCACTCAATGGTTTGAAGTCTTTTCATGACAGCTACATACTGATTTCACACATAAAAAAATGTGTGTGGAGCATGTAGGGAAACTCATCGCCCTGAAAGCAGTGGTGGGCGTCCTCTGCGCAGCACCATGGATCACCTGATGTACTGTAGATGGTGATTCATAACGTGACCTTTATTGGTGACAGTGGCCACATAGGGCATCAATTTGGTAGCCGGGCAGAGGCTGTAAGGGTGTAGAACTTGTTGTAATGGCTTCTGTAAGCTCTGGATATGTTAACATACAAAGATAACAGCCGTTAGAGGTAACATGATACCATGTTACCTCTAACGGCTGTTATCTTGTGGCTGTTTCTGGCCTTTACATGACCTTGACTTGTTTGTAAAATCCCTGTGTGTGCATACAAGCTGGTTTGATTTAAACAAAGATGGTCATCCCAGCTGTGAATATATTTTGGACATGCTTCTGCTCCATCTGTCTCTTACTCTGTTTTTATGAACTTCTGCGAAGAACATAGAGATGAGGCAGATGAGTGGAGCGAGGGAGTTACAGAATAAGGAGGAAGAGGACTGACAGTGAGGCATGATTGACAGGAGAGTAAAGATGCAGGGAGGTGTCGGGTGGGGGGGGGGGGGGGGGGGGGGGAGAGTTAAGAAAAGAAAGAAAGGGGGGGGGGGGGGGGGGGGGGGGGGGGGGGATACAGGAATACATTTAAAAAAACAAATAAATGCATGGTCACTGATGCTTGCTCTTAGAGCACCAGTTCATTTAATAAACACTTTTAGGTTTATCTGCTCACATCACTAATCACAGGTACATCAATGTGACAAAGAGAGGAGATGGGCAATTGGAATTGGAGAGAAGGAAAGGAAAGGTAGAAAAATTAGGACAGAGGAAGGAAGAATAAGAATGACGTTCAAGTGAGTAGATAACAGTGTTTAGATTTTCATATTTTAAATCGTTTTTTATACATTTATCTAAGTATATTAAATCCACTTTTTTGCTAGGTCATTTAAAAAATATTTAGTAATCGCAGTCTCCTTCCTGCCACAGGCTGCACACATCATATGTTATTACTTAAATATGAATTGTCATGCTGGCAGAATCACATTATCGGCTTCAAAACCAGGTAAATTATTTAACTGAAATAACATGAGAGATAGAGAAGATGATGTGGTGAAGAAGACAAGTTTGTGTGTTTGTGCAAATGTACTTGTGACATTTTAGACTTTTTAAAGTTATTGGCTGCATTTTATCAAAGAGGGTCTCCACAGGTAAAACAATAGAAAGGTTTGTGTGTACTTGATTAATCATGCTGCAGGGATGCACATCCATTGTCACAGTCACATTTTAGGGACTCAAACCTGTAGCCTACAAGGATAACAATTTATTTTCTCGCTTTTAGGCTAAAAATATTCTGTGTGCATAAATGTGTATCTTTGCTTTTATTTGGCATGTATTCCTTTATTAAAAAAGATTGTTGGAAAGGTGACAGGAAATGAGGGAAAGAGAGAAATGCAACAAAAAGATGGTGTGCATCGTAAGCCCTATGACACAGAGACGCAGCAAAAGTGTATGTTTGCTTTACGTGAAGAGCAATGTAGGGCATAATGCACTAATTTGCAGAACAGTGTACCCTTGCCATCTTGGACATACTGGAAGACTTGTTCGATTCGGACCATTTTATCCTGCCTCCCTATGGTAACATGACCAAAAGCACACACAGGGTCATATTATAAAATACAGTGAGCTTTCATGTTTCTTTATCCCACAACTTCTTCATGTCTCCCTGTGCACTTCTAACACACACACTCCCTCTTCCTGCATTTCGCTCTCTCACTTTCTTTATCCTTCTCTTCTACCAATAAGCCCTCTGGGCCTTGGGAATAATGTCAAAGCTGTTGTCCAGAGAGACAGAAAAAGAGAGAAAGAGAACGAGAGAGAGACAGAGAGAGAGAGAGACAGAGAGAGAGAGAGAGAGAGAGAGACAGACAGACAGACAAGGAGAGCAACCAGGAAAAAATGAAAAGTATAGAATGCGTAAAAGGTGATATTGTTTTCATTTTCAACCTCCTGTAGCTGTGCATGATGGGAAGAGAAAAGGGAGAATGAAAAAAGAAAGAATAAGAATGAGAAACAGGAACGAGAGAGACAGAGACCTAAACAGAGAGAGAGAGAGAGAAGAAAGCTACAGGGGATAAATAAAAATAAATAAAAAGCATGTGTCCTATAAAAGGTGTTCTGTATTTCATCGGCCATCTCCAGTAGCTGTGTGTTGTTCCGAGGCCCAGGGGGGACGAGTAGCCACTCTAAATGTGTGTAACCCACATAAAGAAATTGTTTCTGGGAGATCGGGCCCCGTAAATTAATTCCTAGCCGCCAGCCCTGTTCTTATCCCACCTCCCAAAGGTGAGCTATAACATCCAAACACATTTATTTTTTACATTCTTTTTCCACACCCCCCCCCCCCCCCCCACACACACACACACACACACACAGACAGACTTTTCCACCAAACACGCACACACCCAGACACCTTCCCTCCCACACAGACACACATCGTTCACCCAAACCTCACTTTATCTGTATGCACTTTTTGCTCAGAATACACACCGGCTTGTTTGTGACTCAAACTTTTTTTGTTGATGCAGAAAATACACAAACACATACGCACATTGCTTTGCTCCCAACTGTCTTGTGTGGGACAGTAACGGTGACAGCTACAACAGCATCAGTACCTGCTGTGGAACAGAACAGCATCAGAGGGAAACAGCAGCAGATGCTGCGCTCACAGCTCCAGGATTACCTTAGCCTGAACAAACTCCATTACTGCCTCTATTACCCAGGTATACACAGCCCGGAAAAAAGCACTTTGCAGAACAACTGTTTACCCAGCACCCCTTTGCCCCACACACTGTTTCCCTTGACTACAGAGCAAGGACGGGGTGAAGACCAAAGGGAGAGGAGAGAAGTTGCATGTTGGGAAAACTCAAAGCTTATCTTGAAAAGATTGTCTTTGTCACAGTCAGGGCAGTGTGTAGAGGTTAATTCAGTGGCCAAATGAGAGAAAATGAATTACTAATCAATTAGTTAGTCGATTATCAGAAAATGAGCTGCAACAATTTTGATAAACTAGTGATTATTTACACCCGAGAGAACTTTATTCTCAACCTCTCCCCTCTCGAGTATACAGTAGGGAGGACATTTTGTTTCTCTGGGACCAATGGAGCTACGTTTAACATTTAGGCAGTGCAAACTGGGCATAAGGTGCCAAGACAAAACAAAAAAAGAGCAAAAGACAAGCAAATGCAGTGTTAAGAGTCAGTGCAAGGATTTCAAATGCATAGGTCTTTGGTAAATGCTTTAAAAAAATGTGTTCTAGCTTCTCAAATATGAGGATGTACTCCTTTTCTATATTTAATATCACAACTAATTGAATATCTTTGTGCTTTGGACCAATTATCGGACAAAACAATAAATTTGAAGACATTTTTTGTAGACTAAATGATTAATCCAGAAAAATCCAGAATTTTTCATCACATAGAAACAACAATCTTCTGCCATATTGTATTCATTTTAATGTGTTTACGGTTGGACAAAATCGTGTTGAACTCTTCCAACAATTTTGATAACTGAGTAATCTGTTATAGCTTCTTATATATAAGGAAGTCTGCTTTATGCTATATCATTATAAATTGAGTATCTTTGGGTTTTGGACAATTGTTGAAAGAAAAAGGCACTTTTATGAATTTTTCTGTAGGCTACATGATTAACCTATTCATCTTTAAAAAAAAAAAAAAACTAAAACAATTAAAAGACTAATCAACAATAAAAATAACCAGTAATTGCAACCCTAAATTAATTATTAAATTCAATTATTATTAAGTAAACTATTGCCAGTTACAGCCATATTGTACTAATATGAAAACGTTTGGGATTTCTTTCACTGTAAGCAATTTTAAGACGTGATATTTAACTCAAACTCGACTAATAAATAAACTGAAAACAATGAGCGATTGGTGATAGAAAATGATAATCATTTGTGGCAAAGGGACAGAGAAAACAGGGGAATACTGTGTGGCAGTGCTTTCCTTCTTTGACTAATGAGGGTATGTGATAGGGCAATGGTGACTGTTGCTCTGTGTGTGTGTGTTTGTGTGTCTGTGTATACATGAGTGTCTTCCAAAGGTATATGTGTGATTGCAGGGCCGGCAATACAATGCTGAAGAGCATGAGGCAGTGTAAGTGGATGTGAAGAAGGTTAATAAGGGAGAGAATGAGATAGAGCATGAGTGAGTGTGTGATTCTGTGAGTGAAAATGCACCGCAAGGAGGTGTGTGTGTGTTTATGTCTGCGGTGAGTGAAGACCTGCCATGTATTTGAGTTGAAAGCCATCCATCACCCTCATCAGTGACTCTGGGGTCCTGTCATTACAAGTTTCCCTTCATTTAAACTGTTAATGGCCATCTCTCTTAACCAAACCCTCTCCTGTCTCGCTGTCGGGCTGCCTTTCATTCTCAAACTCAAAATTTAATTTAAAAATAGAGGTGGAGATTTTGATTGATTGGTTCAGTTCAGTTAAAAAAGATTCCTAATCACTGACTATGCAGTTTGTTCACTTTTCCCCTAAGCTAAGCAATCCAATGCACCTCAGTGTGTAGATCAGTAAGTGAACGCATCACATATTTTCTTTTAATAAGATTTTCATCTGGAAATAAGGTACTGCGTCTGAGTTGACCCGAGTGCTCTCCGTCACCAATGAGTGGAGATCCACTGATAAGAGTTACTGATTCTGTCTGTGACAATAAAGATTCAGTACAGTCAGTTCACTTTGAAGGTTTGTTATTAAAGACATGTACTAAGCAGCTCTTTTGTCAAGTTTGCTCTATTGGCACAATTATAATCAAGTACAATACTGCTAAAGCCGCTTGTACGAGGTTTATGATGCAAGTATAAAATTCCCAATATTACAAAACAAAGAGTGGCTTGTACATTACTACATAGTGCCTTGAAATAAAAGAAAAGCTAATCATTGAAATGAATTCATAAAATTTTTTTAAAAAAATTCAAATTAAAATGTGGACTTGGAAGCTAAACAAAATGGAAAGATAAAAATTAAGCATGAAAAGCCCTGTCAAAGACTGTTTAACAGTGTTTTATGTTATGCTATAACAATAAAATAAAAATATATAATACCTAGTTTCTTATGGTGAGAACCATGTACTGTACTGAGCTCCTTTAAAATCTCTCTCTTTCACACTGACACACTTTGAGATGGAGAACTGCACGTATGCATATTATGGCAACGTTGTGTAGTCTCTACACCTCTGTCACTACACTACATACACTCTTGTGCTTTTCTACCTTAATGACGCTCAGACTAATTTAAATCTCTCCTAAATATCAATACGTTGTGTTAAAGCCGTGTTTTACTTTGATTGCAAAGCAAACAACTCGACTTGTCGACTTCTTTGATTGCCGTCAGTTTTGTGCTGCAGAACTGTAAAACCTGCAGGCTCACTGAGGTACATCTGACAATATTTCAGGAACATTAGATTGTGTTGGAGGCAGCAGTGCCATGGTAGCTCGATTCATGGTGTGCAGGTTAACTATATGGTTGCTATTGTAGCAGCCAACTGCCAACCGTTGCAAGTTATGAAGAGAGCAATTTGATTTGTTGATTTTGGCGTGGCTATAGCTTCTGCTAATGAGTCTGCAGTGACGGAACTCTCCACCAGTGTGTGGGCTGGGACGTGATATCACTTCCAGCAGCGGTAATAAACGCACCGGCACAGAGACTGCAGCTTTGGCGGCGTCACGGCTGACTCATTATGGCAAAGAGGAGCCGTTAGCCAGAAGTCAGAGCTGCGCCACACATCCAACTCTCCGGCTCCTGCAGCTTTCTACATCAACAACAACCACACAGCAATTACTGTGGTCGTTAGGACAGCATAGTTAGGCCTGGCCTTGTTATGCGAGTTTGTCCTATCTCTGCTCTCCTGAGGCGTGTTTGTGTGAGTCTTGTCTTGGTCATTCCTTTGGCGATGGTGATGGAAAGGTAGGGAGCAAATGACCTCCCAAAAGGCTGTGACATGGGAACCACAGAGACACTCACAATCACTGATAAACTGAGCTGCTGTTGACAGAGTATAATGAGAATCCTAATCTCACTCACTCACTTCTTTTCTTTTATAATGCCAACTCTTTTTTTTCCTTCTTTGTCGCCTGTGTGCAGCTCATGGCCTATGCTTCTGGCTGCCTGTGTTTGTCTTTGTATGCCTTTGTATCTTGTAGTCTTCCACTATGTTGTCATAAGTGGAACCACTAGCTATTTTATGGCTGCCTCATTACGTTGTCAGGCAAGCCCACAGTACATGCAATTTTATCTAATTATGCAATTATGGATTCATTATGAAGCTTTATATACTGTAAATTAGTATGTTTGATATGGAGCACACACAGTAGTAATTACTGCAGTTCCAGGGGGTGGTTGTGTATATGTTTAGTTTATAAGTAGCTGGCTTCAACCTAATACAGTATGCTGAATATACTGAAATATACAGTGTAGGCGAACACACACACACACATTTTAATACTTTTGTGTCTATGTATGGTGGATGGTGATTATTTACCTGGGTGGTGCTACAGGCGCTGAGAGCTTCTGCCTATACATACTAGCAATGTTGTGTTTAGCTTGGGGGCGCTAAGCTTCGACTCCAACTATAAAAGACTTTTACATTTACTCAGCAGTTGAATCAAACAAGCAAACACACCAACAGCTCATCCTAATTTAGTCCCTTTTTATCGCTCTCATAAACCTAATAAAATATTGGGTAACACTTTATAATAACTATCATTAATATTAATAAAAATAAATTAATAAGTGGTATGTTGACAGTTAATTAAACTTTAGTTAATAGTTATTTTACTGTTGGCAAACTAAATTAATTCTAATTAATAAGATTTACTAATGATTAATATTGCTATAATTTATGTTATTATTATTATTTATATGTTATTTTGAAAAATGTTTATAGATAGCTTCTTAAAGGTTTACAAATTATTAGGTAATGATTAACACATACTTAAAATGTTAAAATAACAAATATATAGCATTACTAATAATAAGTAAATGAACAGTTCATTGTTGTTAACAGTAAATTAAATATTAATTTACCATTTATAAATCATGGTTATTATAAAGTAAATATTGTCTTGACTTGGTTGTCATATTCTGCTTAATGCTTAAAGGCCTACTCCTTCTGTTGCAGCAATTTCCATATGCAATAGTGTTCCATGTGTACCATGCTATCTTGCCATTGACAGCTTGTTTTCGTGGCGTTGCTCCCATTTGACTGGTCCAGCTGGAAATGGATGATATTGTGGTAATAGCTACATATAGACGGGTTCTATGAAGGCTGTTGTCCCTTATTAAGCTTCGTAGCAGGTGGGGCGTCGCGTGTGCATCCTCCACTGGCCGGCTGTCACTGTTATCAACACTGCATTGTCACAAACATACTGTTACACAAGTCATGCACTTTAGTCACCGAGAAGTCACTTGTCCCTTTGGCTTCAACCATAAATGACACAGTCTGCCCAGTAAGAGAGAACACCTTGTTAAGAAGCTCAAGAGTAGGTCTGGTGCTGCTAATCCGCAAGCTTCAACCTTCCAACGCAGCCTGAGCGGTTCTGTTTTTCTACCAGACATGTTTCACACCAGCACTCCAATAGATGAGATATAAAAAATATTAAAAAAAAACACAGTGGAAGAGGGGAATGAGCTACAGTAGGTGGTGCGCCTCAGTGTGTCATGTTTATCTACAGATCCTATTGAGAAAAGCAAGCAAGGCTGCTAGGCTCGCAGTGCGTGTGCAAGACAGGGCTGACAGTAATACAAGCAGTATCTGACATCCCCTCCCAGGGATCACATCCTTAAGACGGTTTCTCTTACTAATCCCCTCCTAATATGACTAATTATTATGAAACTGCCATTAGCCAGAGCACTCTGAGGGCACACACAGTAAGAAAACTATAGCCATGCACATATGCATACAAACAGAGTAACAGAGGCGTTTGGGTCATTTGTAGGTGTTAATCTGCAACATTTAACACAAATATACATCAATTCTGAATTTGAAAAGAAGTGTTTTTAATAATGCTTTTAAGTGCTTTCCTCTGGGATGCTGTGTCATGATACTCTTTTGAGTTGTTGTGCTTTTAAATTCCTAATAAAAATCTAATCAAACATTTGCAATTTGTCATCATCCAGTGCAGGTTTTGTCATTTCTGGTGAATTATGTTACAATAAGAAAAGATAATTTTACTTATAACCACTTGAAGACCATTAAGAATCGTAGTATTTTTAGTGTTGTTTACATTTTTGTACAATAAAAGTACCAAAGTAGGTCAATAACACAACATTCTCTCAGCTTGAGTCAGGATAAGACTCGGGCTGTGTGTGAGAGGCAGAGAGAGGCTCTGAATGCAGAACAAGAATTCTAATTTTAAAGCCATGAATTACCAAAAGACTGCTTTCAATTTGATTGAATCCAACTTTATTAGCATTCCCCCTGCCTTTATGTGATGAGGCTGAGCCGGCCTTGTGTCCTCTCCCGGACTGCAGCTGTGGCAGAGAAGGGCACAAAAAGGAGCTTTATATGTGATGCTGATGGCTTTAGGGCTTTTGGTCACAAGGAATTACATTGTCAATTATTTTTTGTCAATATGTTGTCTACACATTTTGATGCTCTTATATCACATAGAAAATATTTGGCTTTGACCTATTAAGCCTGTCTATACTATTATGTGAAAATGAGACAGCAGCAAGTTAAATGTATAGCCATGCTAGAGGTATGTCTCTATAGATGGCAATGTTGGTCTGTAATATCTCAAAATCTATTAGATGGAGAGTCATGACTCCCGGAGCACGAATCCTGGTGACTTTTGTGATACCCTGACTCTAGCACCCCCGTGAGGTTGACATTTTTGGTTTTGAGTGAAATGTCTCCACAACTTTTGAACAGATTGCCATGAAATTCGGCACATACATTAATATCCACCTCAGGATGAATTGTAATAACTTGATTCCCTGACTTTTTATGTAGCGCCATCATAAGGTTAAGCATTTAATTTGTCTTGTACTTTGACTTGTGACCTATAAAACTAATGACATTTCCACCAGCCTAAGCTGTACCGTGTTTAGTGCTAATTAGCATTGAAAAAAAGATTAAATGCTAAACTAAGATGCTGAACATGGTTAACATTATACCTGCTCAACATCAGCATGCTATCATTGACACTGTTAACATTGCTGGTGTTAGGATTTCAGCACAATGTGGCTGTACATCCTCACAAAGCTGCTAGCCTGCATGAAGAGTCCTAGTCTTGCTTTTTAAGTGCCTTCATCAGCAATCAAACTTTTGATGTTAAAGACCCCTTATTTGATCCTGACTGCACGTTTGAAAAAAAAAAAAAAATAATGTTTTTACTGAGCAACAAAAATGTGGATGACTATAATATATATTTAACATAATAAAAAAAGATTACAGCAGTGGATAAGCTACAGAGAAAGTATAATAATGAATTGATCATCAGTTAAATCTCATCACTAGCATGTCATGTGATGTAAGATTTTTACCATCCATGATATACGCTGTAAGAATTAGTGTCAGACCGAGCTGGGAGTATGGTCTGTGGGAGGTGGGGATACTTTGCACACTCAGCATACCCCTGACTACACAAATGAGACCCATTAAGGCCCTCTGACTTCCTTTTTGAGTATTGCTGTCCTGTGTTATCCACACTGCATCCTATGCAGTAGGAAGCTTTCTGTGGTGCTGACCAGTGCAGCTGGAGTTCAGTGCAGGAGCTGTCCGTGGTGCTGGAGGAGCAAATACCAGGAAACAAACGTGTTACAAGTGGGCGCTGTTACCCACTTGATATGCTTGACATGAATTTATCAGATCACAATCTTTTCTCACTGTGATTGTTGTCAATCCCCAAAATGATGCCCCCCCCCCCCAATATGATGATGACAGTGCTGCCCTGTGCTGTCTGAGGCAGAGGTGGGGTGTGCCGCGGCTTTAAGAACAGATTCGTTCACAGCTTAGACTTCCCAGCATGGGGAGATGGTGATCTTAAAAATCTCCTTGACATAGCCTGGTCCTTCTTACCCCCAAAGGTGTTTGGAAAAGAGCAGATAATGCAATGAGGCATGGTGTGGAGAAAATCTATCTGACATGGAGTTGTTTGTTCATGGGGAGAAAGGCAACAGGTCACTGCAAAGGAAGAACAGCTGCTGAAAAAACAAAAATGAATGCTTGAAAGTGAGAACATGGAGCATAAACAAAAGATGGAGATTCGTGAAGGAAGCTTCGTGTGCTTTCGCTTTGAGTTTCATGCAGTATAATGTTCTGTAGAATGCATGAGATTTTAATATTTTTTAGGGGGAACTCAGTGTCTCCTTGTGCCACCCTAATTCAATTTCGACTTTAAAGCATCCTGTTTAAATATTAAACGGCCCCTCTCCAACTGTCTCTCTCACTCTGTGAATCTGTGTTTGCTAGTGTAAGTGAGTGCATTTGTGCATATATGCGCATGCATGTGTGAACTTGCACCTCATTAATAGATGATAGCCACCGCTGGACATCGTTGTGCTAATGCACTTGTTGTCCATCCCGCTTTATTTTTTTTACTCTCCATGTCCAGCTCTCTCAAATCAACCACAGCTGCTATGGACTTAGATAAACTGTGAAGACTGAAAACACTGAAATGGGAGTTGGGGATAAGGTTGATATGAGGTTTGTGCGTATGTGTGTGTGTGTGTGGGTGTGTGTGCGCACGGGGTAAGCCTAAGGGGGAAGCTTTTAGAGGTCTGAGCAGAAGGGTGTGAGTGAGAAGGAGAGGACAGACTTGAGCAGTTATCTCTCCCAGCAGGCCTCCTGTCCTGCCTGCCCACATATCCACAAACACATACACACACACACACACACACACACACACACACACACACACACACACGTACACCATTCCCATCTGTAATCATGTTAAGCATGGCACTCTCGCACACATACACAGTCCAGTCCGAATGCTCTATCACATCCAGCTTGAACAGAATGCCTATGTGGACCAAGTCTGGCTGCTCTGTATTTGTTGTGCAGCAACAGCAAAATCTCTCCACTGTTCTCCTATTGCTCACCAGTAACAAGCCCTGAGCTGCAAGCAGACACAACATTGCCCGGGATTGTGGGGTTGATGCTATTTTTACAACCAGTGTGATGAGGGGTGTGCTGAAAGAAAGCTCGACTCTCTTCCCCTCCCGGATACTTTAATTAGAATTGCTGCAGTTTTTGCTGTCTCACCTGTCTCTTTGTTACCACAAAATGAATACATGTTAGGCAGATGCACGTAAATGGATAAATGGATGGATAAATTGAGTGAGAATACAATTTGCAGCTGCTTTGTTTTTTGCGAAGGAAGATTTGCACTGGGAGTCGACGACTGTTTATTCATGGGTGTGTGTGTGTGTGTGTGTGTGTGTGTGAGTGTGCGTGTGTGTGTGTGTGTGTGTGTGTGTGCTCACATGCATGGCACAGAGCGTTGCAGTCGGAGTGGAAATCAATGCAGAGAATATAGTGGCAATTACTACAGCAGCCTGCAAGTGAACCTAGTGGAACAAACTAACTAATACATGAATAAATAAGCACAGTGAAATGGAGATGTGTATCTGTGTGTGTGTTTGCAGACTGGCCTGTAGATCTTGGACAGTCCTTTGCTGTGCCAGCCAATTAACGAAGTGTGTAAACTGAGCTCATTAAAGAAACACAGCATGACCACACACACACACACACACACACACACACACACGCACAGACGCACGCACGCACGCACACACACACACACACACACACACACACACACACACAGTATCAAGCAAGACTCTCTCCTATTTCAAGCCTACCATGCATAGGAAGTGAAAAGCTTTTTTTACCTACTACAAAGTGTCTGCTTGTTTGTGGTTGCTATTGTGTGTATGCCCTTTTTTGTGTCCGGATGTACATGTCTGTGTGAGTCTGTTGTGGACAAGCTGTAAAAGATTGATTGAGAGTTTGTTGCTTTGTACCTACTGCCAAGTGCTGCCTCACTAACCCTCCGTGTTCAGAGAACAAAAGCGTTTCAAGGTCCCCACCTACAAACCATTCCTCTCTCTTTCTCTGTCTGCCTTCCTGCCTGCATGACTCGGTTCCTCTTGGCTTCTTTTCTTGCTTTACACTTATCCATTTCAATCTCGGTTCTCCATTTCTTAGACTCTGCCCTGCTGTTTTCAAGTGATGGCTGAGAGCAGCACAAATAAAGGCTCTTCATTTACTGCATTATAATGTTGAGCCATGGAGATGCTGTTTAGTTTGGTATCGTGAGAGAGTGCTTGGCGTCTGTGTCTTTTACTTTCTCTACCCAATGAGACATTGAAAAATTAACAGCCAGGAGACTAAGGTGAAAATATTTTCTCTTACTGCACTTAATAACCATGATACATGGCTCGGCGCAGCCTATTATTAGTCACTCAAGAAACAAAATAGAGTAGGAAAACGAAGTGAAAAAAAGAAGTGTGACTGGATCAGATGATGCGGTGTGTGTTATTCCTTCAGGGTCTCTCACGTTTTGTGTCTTACTTTAAATCTACTTTACAATTTACTTTAATTCAGTTCAGTGGAATATTGGCATGAATGTTAATGAAGAGTGTTTCCCAAGCTTCAAAATAAGATCTCAATTATAGATGATATGTATTAAATATTACATTTTGAACATTGAATTGTCGCCATATTTGCTCTTAATCTTTTGAGTCAGTTAGTAAAAATATCAAATATTTGCAGGCTATGGCTTCTCTCTGCTTCACATCATTGTTAATTGCAAACCTTTTGGGTGTTGTTTGTTGGTCAGGAACAGAAGAATATATTTTAGTAGATACGTTATGCCTCTAGTAACTTGTAATAACAAACATTTGCCTTTTTTTTTTTAAGTGTTTAACTGTGAAATAATTATTGCTTAATCAAAAAACAAAAGATTAATCGATAATAAAACTAGTCATTAGTTGCAGCCCTATTTAAACAGATATTACCCTTTTGTGCGTGTGTGTGTGTCAGTGTGTGAACAGTGAATAATCTGAGTTTAATCCGTATTCTCTTTGTTCTCACAGCAAACCAAAAAATGTAATGGAAAGTGTTTACTTACATATATATATATATATATATATATATAAAAACATAACTGTAAGTTAATACAGAAGACAGATACACCCTTTAGTTAAACTTTTTGCAAAGCGATGTGTGTGTGTGTGTGTGTGTGTGTGTGTGTGTGTGTGTGTGTGTGTGTGTGTGTGTATGTCTCTTTGTTTTATTCTTGTGTGTGTACAAAGGCTGATAATGTGCTGAGCGGAGGATTTGCAGGATAGGGAAATGAAGCTGCTATGTCCAAATTTTGTCACAGATTGTCGTTGGTTATGCAATCCAGTGCAGCCAGTTATACCTTCAATGCAAAATACTGTATGATCCTCTTTTTGATTCCACAAAACTAAGACAAGCATTTCTTTGATTTTCATCAGCCTCATTTTGGAGCTATGCCATATATGGTTAACCTCACACTGCTTTCAGAGGCATAAAACAATTCTGCAGCAGACATTTACAACAAGTCCTCATCCAACAGATGGGAGATTTAAGTACAAGCCACATGCTATATTGCTGAAGGGGAATCTAAGAATTGTGTCATTTTGAAAAGCCTGACTGCAAACTGGTAATCAAAGACCCACGAGCAAATCCTCCCCCGAGGCAAACATTCATGTATCCACATACACTTATGCAGCAGTATAGCCTGCGGGCCACCCATGGCTCCAACCATACCCAGCACACTGCAGAACTGATCAGGGGAATACAGTTCATGATGTGTTATCTTTAAGAAATTGAGGTTTAAATATAGGCTGCATGCCCTGCCTGCACTTATGTGGTACATCCATCTATTTCCAGTTCACTTCCTGTGCAACATGACAGTAGGAGTTGCCAGACTGGAGGGCTGCAGAGTTTGGTACAATGCCAATTGAGCCAGGTGGTGGGAATCTGTTGGAGATTAAACTGCTTGGTGACCAGCTACCCGGCTCACCCTGGCCCTAACAGACGTGGCCCCCCTGGCTGATTGACCCCTGTGGCAGTTGTGGGTACGAGTGGCAGGTCAAAGCCTGTCCTTATCTCCCTTCTCCTGGCTGGGGAAAGCTATGGATGTGGGAGGTCATTTGGTGATGCTGCCCGATGATTAACACTTGCCATAATGCCATGCCACGTCAAAAAAAAAATCCTCCCGGACAAAAGCCTTATTGCAAACGTATTTATAGACATGAGGATATTGGACAATTCGGCATAATCCTGGATTACATTCAGTCACGTTTTTGACATTGAAGGCCAACATTTTTTTAAATATCTACAATATCCATGCATAGCAACTGCAGAAGGGTTAAGGTATGATTGAGGCAATTGTTTCTTTGCTTTGCAGAGTTAAATAAGGAAAACGATGCCACTCTCATGTCTAAAAAGTGAATTTAGCTACAACAGGCTGACGGTTGCTTAGCTTAGCACAAAGACTGGAAACGGGGAAACAGCTAGCCTGTCTCTGTCCAAAGGTAGCAAAATCAGCCTTCAGCACCACTAACTCACAAGTGCAAAAAGGACAAGTTGCAGTTTAATGGGAGGGTTATGTGCCAGACTATTTCTTGGCTGGATGAACTGACTGTGGAGTCTCTACTGGTTGCCTGGAAACCTCACAGTGACAACTAGACTCCAGGAAGGACATTAAGCCAATCAGTTAGAGCTTCACATTTAAAGGACATATATCAGAGTGGTATCGATCTTCTTCTCCGGGAAGAAGACTATGTTGAAGTATTCCTTTAATGTTGGCATTAGACGTAATCAAGGCTCAAAATAACGAGCACATTTCTTAATTGCTGTGTATTACTTATGTGATGGCCATTGATTTGATTTGGGGAGTGGCTCATTATGAGTGATGGCTGACACCTGGATTAGGCTGACTGCTCAGCTATATGTATATCTCTGATATGTATCTTTGGTTTCTTACACCTATACATGTCCACACATCCACACACTACCCACATTACTGATGAACTGACTGCACACTTCATTTAGATTCCTGAAATAAATTAACTTTACTTTAAAGATTCATGTGTGGTCTCCATATTTTATCCTTCCCTGAGCTAGGTCATGACACTTAACAATAGTTAAGTAGGGTAAGCCTAAGGGGGAAGTCTTGTAGCTTCAGTAGTTACAGTTTCAAAGTACATTAGCTTTGCCAACACTGGACGTAAATCACATGTGCCGCACTGTCAAATTGTCCAATACGAACGTAATTCATAGGGATACTGGGTTATTTATTTTCACAATGATGCTGCATCAATGATGCAATCACAGGTGTTGTGAAAGTCTTTTAAATAGGGCCTTGACTGAGCCCTATTCTGTTTTTATGAATATCATTTCAAACCAGAGATAAACAGAATAGTCCAGTGAATATGCTGATACTTATACCATTTCAAGATGTTGCTCATATCGTCTCATGGGCACAAAGCTCTATTGTGAATAGAATTCTGAATCAGTGATCTTGAAAAGAAAAAGGAAGGAACCTACTTTTCTTTGTCGCTAATAGGTTTTTATTCAAGGTCTCTCAATTTGTCCCAAAGCTCTATCTCGTTCCCCTCTCTCTCTCTCTGTGTCTCTCTCTCTCTCTCTCTCTCTCTCTCTCTCTCTCTCTCTCTCGTGCTTTAGCTCTTGTGTGCAGTATCAAATCTATGCAAGTCACTGGGGAGCTGTAGACCTTTACCTGCTCTGGTCTGGCTGTGTTAAAGGTCAGATATGAGAGGATCCCACATACTGGTCTCAGATGTCAACACTGTCCGCCTCCCACAGCTTGGATTAAAAGGCAAGGAGACGATGGCTGCCAGGAAATCACTTGTCCTCAAGCCTGTCAGTAACAGTCTGTATCTCTGTCAGGGGTGGGTGGGGGTGTGGGTGTGGGTGTGGGTGTGGGTTGAGAGAGAGAGAGAGAGAGAGAGAGAGAGAGAGAGAGAGAGAGAGAG
>CALSBV010010214.1:1967587-1996027 GCA_943590825.1 Bovichtus diacanthus
CACGCACACACTGAACCTGCACATACTGGACAGCTAACAGTTCATTTGACACTGTAATTACAGCCAGTGATCATGGATCTATTCATCAACCCTCTTCCTCAGGGCGTCAACTGACCTCCAACAATATCACCATGAGACGGGGGGAGGGAGGGAGGGAGGAGAAGAGGAGGGATGGAGAGCTGGAGAGAAGAAAAAGGACAGGCAGAAAAAAATAATGGGTTCCGGGCAAATATGGGAGAAAGTGAATATGGAGTGATATAGAGATTGGCAGGGTACATGTTTATGGGCCTGGAGGTGTGTTTGTACGAGATTGATTCATTCATGACTGTCCGTGTGTGTGTGTGTGTGTGTGTGTGTGTGTGTGTCCAGGCAGTTCACCTTCCAACACAGTCTCTTGGGTTGACCTTACCTGCTGCTCCACTGTTGCATCATTAGGATGAGTTATACACCATTATTGCTCTGCTACTATCTATGGCTGCTGGTCGCAAACACAAAACACACATATTTTGTTGAATGCATACACACACACAAACACACAAAGTGAACATACTCACAGACACACACCAAATCATGGAAAGCTGTATGCAAACAGCATGCATAAGTTATGCGCACCAGGCTGTGATCCGGGGAGGAGAGACTAACACAAAGAAAGGGGTGAAGTTTGTGTCATGCACGGGACTCTTTGCTTTATTCTGTTTGTTGCTTTTTGTTATCAAGAAAAGCAGTGAACATCCCTGTAAGACTTAATCATAATAAATACATGTGTTTGTGCATCACTGCAAGCACAAACACACACTAACAAGCATCCAACGCCTTCTATCACTGATATCATTGTTTAGTTGTGAAGCTCCATAGCAAGAACTATTTATAGATACATTTGACACTCTTATTTTAAGTGTTAAAACACTGTATGAAGTTGAATGCGTAGTGTTTAAAACAAAACGAACCTCCTTTAATTATACCTTTTACTTCGTCAGAGGCAGTTTTGTATTGTATGATTTCGCTGACACTCTGTTGTGATGCCAATACACTAAGAGTTATGTTACTATAGAAACACTGACATCATGCTAACAGGGATTTTGTGCAGACTAATATAAACAACTCCTTCCTGTCTCATCTCTGCAGTATTTCCATCTTATTAGTTGTCTGGAAGCTTCCAGTGTATTGGTTTATCTGTCCGGCTCCAGTAACAGACTTGCAAAGAAGTCATGTGTTCCTGATAAAGGCCTGTCTTAATCTGGGAAAAAAAACTAAAAACAGACTTTGTTTCGGTTGACACAACTACCCACCTTTTTAGTGCCATGATTCATAGCCTCTGCAGTCTTCAGCATCTGTTCTCACATCTTATGCTATAACATTTTTCACACACATCCGACTGCTTCTTGTTGTACTCAGTAACATTGAACAAATGTGTACATGCTGAAACATTAACGTATGAAGACATAGCTGTCATTTCCCTTGAAAGATAGTTCCTAAGTGCTATATCTTAGCGCAACTATTTTTGAATGATGGTGAATGTGGCTTTGTGTGTGCGTGTGCGTGTGTGTGCGCGTGTGTGTGTGTGTGTCAGCCTCAGCCGGATACACATGGGCCTACTGGGACCACCCAAGCAGATGCTTCATTTTACAAAATTATGGATTTAGGGCAGAGAAATAGGTCTGAACTGGGGGAGTTTAGGAGAGTTACAGAATGAGACCAGAGAGGACTGAAACCATCAGTGAGACGCCCCGTGGAGATCTCGACATTGTTCTTTAGTAAATCCTGCCCTGTATGTTAATCTGTCGAGAAAAGGAGAGACAAAGACAGGAAAGAAAGGAAGGGAGAGAAGATGAACCGATGCCCTTTCACCATCTCCCATGCTCTTTTTCCCTCTTTAAGTATTCATTAAACTGAGGCAGAAGTTTCTAAGGGCAGCTTGGACACTAATCATTACATCCTGCCTCCCATCTACTCACATCACTGATCGTCATCTATTTCTTTCTAAAATGGAAAACAACAACACGAGGGAAAGTGCTTTGTTGACTCCCCTTATATACTTTTGCTCTGCTCCATCGCTTCCTCCCTCTCAACCACATTTCTTTCTACATAAACAATAACCAGCAGCGTTGGTAGTCCTCCTCTGACACACATGGATGAATCCAGTTCAGGGTGGAGTTTTTCATGCTCAGATTCTTGACGTTTCCCCAAATGGCAGAGGCTCGTCTTGTAACCGAACATGAACAAAATAAACAAAATATTGCGTGCCAGTCTGCCACACTGAGTGCTCACTATGTGGTTTTAAGTGTGTGTGTGTTTTCTCCAGTGGCAGGTGTTGGTTTCAGAGTGTCTCAGAGTGCTGTCCTGCAGAGACGACGTCTTAGTGTGTGCGTGCGTGTGTGTGTGTGCGTGTGTGTGTGTTTCTTATAGGCCACTTCAATTCGTAATCTCCAGTGAGTAACATGAGAGGTTTCTTCTAAGCAGGCCGTGTGTTTTTGTGTGTGTGCCGCTGTGTCGGAGTGTCTTTAACCTTTGTCATCCGACGGAGGTATTTTCATCAAAAATCACATTGCTTGTGTCAGAGTCATAACTCAGCGAAATAGAAATGCAAATAGGAATAACTTGCTGACCCCACAGCAACATCCTACTTCATGTGTACATCACTCGACAAGAATGATCGTCAGATACGCAATAAGGGAAAAAAGAGACCGATATAAACAAAGGTAAATAACCCAAACAGTTTGAGATTGTATACAAATTGTTCTCCATAAAAAGTGTCCTAGAAAATGCACAGTACGACTCACATGCCAAATGATGGCACTTCCGAGTAACATAACTCATTTTTGAACGTAAAGTAACCACATATGGCATGCTTAGCTAAGGCATTGTAGTGACAATGCCATTAGGGAACTATAAGCGTTAACGAAACAACCCAGGGTTTAACCTAAATGCATGACCTTGTATGTGCTTTTGTTTGCCACAAACTGCTAGTTTATATAATAGGATTTTAATAGGGTTATAACATTTATTTTAATCATTGGTTCATCTGCGGATTATTCTCTCGATTAATCGTTTGTGAAAAATTGGTGGAAGTCAAGAACCCCTTTGTTGTTTTGAATCAATACAGTACGTTTGATTTGAATGACTGAGTTATCGCATTACAATTGTTTCTGTGACTTTTGCAGCCTTTTAATAAGATTAAAATGAGGACGTCACGTACGGTGTATCACTGATTTATTCAGTGACAATAATGATTCAGTAGTCAGTTCAGTTTACAGATTTTTTTGTTCATACAGGTACTAAAGAATTATCAAAATGTTCTAAAGCCCAAGGTAACGACAAACCATGAATTCAAAACAATATTTCAATTCTATTCAATTCAAAAAAAGCTATACAAAAGAGAAAAACAGGAAATCCTCACATTTGAGAAGCTAGAGCCAACAAATGTTTTGTTTTTTTTACGCTTGAAAAAGGAATTATAGAAATAGTTGGCGATTCATTTGCACATAAAAGAAATAATATCAATTCATTGATTTACCATGAACAAAGCATTCATGACCATGATGAAAAGAGAAGAAAGTAAGGAGAGAGACAGATGGAAGGGGAGGAGAGACACAATCTAAATATACCAGCTGAGGGCGGTGGAGAGGAGGAAAAGCTCCAGTCCTCTGGAAACCACAGTGTGATGAAAAATTAAGTTGGGAGGCGCAGGAGAGAGGGGAGAGCAGCGAGAGAAAGAGAGACGCGTGGGAGGGAGGGAAAGAAAGTGCTTTTACCGCCAGTCACTTTCACCTGTCTGTCTGGGAGATGGACGGATGAAATTAGACTCCTATTAAAGTGCGCTGGAAAAGTACAACCTGCATTCTTCTTCTTTCAGTGAGTTCAGAGTAGCTGCACCTTTTTTCTTCCGTCCAGGTAGTTATCCTAAAGCATCTGAGGCTCAGTAGTTCCTTATTGCTTTATGCTTTTCGATGAGATAACTGAACTGCCTTAATTCCTAATGTTGCTTGTTCAGCAACAGCAACAGCGTCAGACAAAGTGTTGTATTTATAACAGTTGTTCTTACTCTGCAGAACAAACATTACATTTGTCAGCAAAGGCTTAGCATTGGATGGTTTTCCACTTTGCTAGCACTTAGATAATCCCAGCCAAGAGGCTACAAAAGCCAAAAAAACATGGATTGAAATTGAATTAAAGAAGCCATTTCTTCCTCCCTGGATTATTTTCTCGTCCATGCTCTCCGATGCCTGACACTTTCCTCTCTCCACGCATCAGGGACCACACATTGGAGGGCATTTGCATTTCGCTTTAATATATTTCCTAAATTCCATTCGCTTCAAGAGATCCCTACTTTGCATTTGTTTATTTAGTTCAAAGTATTTTTATTGCCCAAAAATCTTGTAGAAAAGTGATTGATAAATATGAAAGCGGTGCGCTGTGTATTCTACGGAAAAGGGGACTTTGATGTGATTTTTGCTGTGTTATTTTTTCCATTTTACCGCTATGGTGTAGCTCACGCCTGTAGGTGAGGGCTGGAAATTCCCTTTGTCTTTTATTGTCTGATGCTGTTGGACTTGTGGGTGATAGAAGGGCTCAGACAACATAACTGCATTTACCACCTGGATCTGCACTGTCAGCAGACAAACTCTGCAGCTGTGTGTTCTGTCTGTACGTGTGTGTGTGTGTGTGTGTGTGTGCGTGCGTGTGTTTATGTGTGTTTGACCTGGGGATGCTGTGTCGTGTGTGGACAATGAATTTGTAGTGACATCAGGATTTTTACCTCGAGGTGCAGCGAGTTCTCCAGGTTAGCACAGCGAGCGGCAGACGGAGACAGGGCAAGAGAGAGAGAGAGAGAGAGAGAGAGGGGGGGGAGAAAGATGGAGTGTGACACCCCTGGGTCGAATCGAGCTTAAGGGATGTGTTGGGGACACACATGTAGCGGCAGTCAAAAGCTGATTTGAAAGATGGGAATGTCAAGTATGTGATGTGCACTCTGCTGAAGTCATAGAATACAGTTGAAATCCAAGTGAATGGATGAGAGTGGATGAGAGGCTGAGGATTGGAGGAGGAGGGGGCCAAAAGCTTCCCACTCCATTTTCTCTCCCTTTTTACAATCTTCCTCCCTCCCCGGACACACACACACACACACACACACACACACAGACAGACAGACAGACAGACAGACAGACACAGTTGAGTTTCCACAATGCTTGTTAAATTGGAGGCTTAATTTGGAGCCTCTGGCTTTCTCTACAGGTCACATGGAGTGAATTTAGCCACAAAAGCCAAACTGGGGCTTTCATTAATGAAGCACACATGAAACACACACACAAAAACACTCACGTATACGCACACACTCATGTACACACACACACACACGCTCCTGGCAGGATCAGGGAGGCCTAATCAACCCGAAACCTCCCGAGGTTGTAATTAGGTTACGAGAGCCACAGTCCTAACTCTGGCTACAAAACAAACCCTCCCATTAAGTCACAAGAATACACAGATTCCCTCTGACAAATCATTATACTATTGTGTTCCAGCCTTACATTCACCCACTGCTGTGTGCTTACTTAGCAACTTCACATTTATGGTACCACTGCAGGAATGAAGTGCAGGTGACTGACACACACACAGCTGCAACTTTTCATCAAGTATTGTATCCTTTATTCAAGATAATCAAGGTTTATGACCTTAACAACCTTTTCTGTTTGGCACAACTGGTTATGTACGTGCTATATACGTTTGCTTGTCTCGCTCAGTTTGAGCTGGGATAAGCTCCAGCCACCTGAGGCATTGCAAACAATAAGCGGGTATGGATAAATTAACATGTGCTTTAAAACATTTAGAAAGAGTTTGGATACATCAGCTATTTGAACTCTTCTAGCTCTGGGAACGGTTTTGTGTGAACAAACGAGTGCAACACTACGAATGCTTTCCAGGAGAGAGACTGCACCCGGACCAAAGCGGCGGTGTGACCGACCGACTGACTGACAGACTGGCAGCCCGACAGTCATGCCGCTACAGTACACAAAACAGCAGTGCATTAAATACAATCTACTGATTGATAAGGAAAAGGTAAAAATGTAATAATTACAACTACCGACCAATGTGCCGGCTAAATCATTCTTGACTCGTGATACCGGCTGACACAAATACTCCCTTCACAATCCTTTGTTTCCTTCCCTCTCATCCTTCGTCTTTGTTTCTTCACTTCTCTTCTATGCACTGGTCTCCTTCTCTTTCATCTTTCCTTTCTATCACATCTGTGTCCTTTCTGTTCCTCTCTTCCACCTCTTGACAATATCAAACACTAGCTTCCATTTCTTTTGATAGTGTAACTTTGAATAGCACAGCCTTGGTGCCACCACACAGGAGACAGTCTCGAGATGAATGAGAACCACATCTACTGTTTCTTATTCATTGTCATACAAACGCTAGTGGTGTTTGTGTGAGGGAGGGCACATGAACACCTCATGAACAAAGACAGAGTAACATGCACACACAAGGTAAGAGCTTGTAGGGATCACCGACATCACCCACAAACAGGTCAAAGAGTATTTTTACATTTAATGATAAAAATGACCCTCAACACAATATGCCACAATGTAGCACTGGGAACTGTGTCACCTGTAGTTCAGTACATTTGGTCCGGACCAAAGGAAGAAAAATACACATCCTTTAATACAGGTCTTTTAGTTCATGTTTAATTTACCAAGACGAGTAAACATGAAGTTATTCAGACTGTCATCCTGCATCATCAGGACCCCTCCTTTAGGAAAATCGAATTTGATTATGAGCATTATTGTTATTAGTCTGCAAATGAATAGGTAGAGACAGGATAAAGAGGCGTCTTGTACAGCAACTCAACACCCTAACACATACCAAACATCGAGCGGCGCAAAACACAAACTCTCAATCACAAATGATTTCGCTGACACAAATTAAAACCATTCCTTAATATTAAAAAACACAGATTCAGTTTTTCTGGACAAGAAATAGTTTGGTAACACCGTGTATCTTCATGTTAATTGCCGCAGTAACTGATGTAGAGAGTGCAGGCATCCCATTTTCCAAAATGTTCATATCTCATGGAATGGAAACTCCTTGAATATTAATGTATTTCCATTACATTTTTTCTCATCGACCGTTGGGAGATCAACCAGAGCTCATATGCCCGTGAGATGTCTGTTCGGCTTTAGCTAAGATGCATACAAACACACATGCGGCCGCCCACGCGCACATACACGCAAATGCAGACTGGAGATATAGAGGGGAAGCTGATCCGCCGCATGGAGCGGGGAGGGCATTCCAATGGGACTAATTAAAGGGATGGAACAGACTGCAGAACTCATCGGAGACCACCACTCCTTCTCCAACTCTATCCGTTCCTCCTCTCGCTCTTCCTTTCTCTCTTGCTCCTATGTGTTCGGTTAATGAAAGCTACATCATCCAGGGTCATAGAATCTAATGCTGCTTCCTTACAGCGAGCCACACCTGCGGGTATGATCAGAAGAGTTCTACCTAACGTCTACTATACTTGAAGGAGCTGATGGAGAGGTTTTCTCAACATGTATGCATGGGAATAATGTGAATCAGATGTAAACAAGTGCAAACACAATTGTTTTCAAGCAGCTGGCATGCGATCAGCTTTCAAAAAGTTTTTAGGCTTATCAATGTATAAAAGCGACTGTTGTTTGTGAGTTTGTGCAGACGGGTTGGTGTGTGTGTGTGTGTGTGCGTGTGCGCGTGCGCGTGCGTGCGTGTGTGTGTCGCCATCGGCTGCTGAGTTTGATACTGATGGAGAGTCAAACTGTTTAGATGCTATTGATCAGAACCCTGTGTACCTGAGCAATCAGACACACGCACACACACACACACATACACACACACCTTCCCACCCCTCCTCCTTTCTCTGTTTTCCTGCTCCTTTCTGAATCCATTTCTATATTGCACACCCACTCATTTCTGCGGCAGACAGACCAAACAACCAGCCAAAATAAAGTGGCACTGCATCATCACAAACACTGCTGTGTGTCTAAATGAGCTGGAGAGGAAGCAGGCTGCATCTCTGCTTTGTCTCCTAATTATTTACTTCTAGCAGAGCATAGATGTGGACAGGAGGAAGGGGGGAAGAGAAGGAGGGAGGTAGGGAGGGAGGGAGGGAGGGAGGAGAGGCTATAGGAACGAGGATGAATGAGAGAAAAGTAAAAAAGCGGCATTAAAACGTAAACGTATATGATTCTTTTGTGTGTGATGCCCTCTAACCACAGAAAGCCTTGGCTCAGCTTGTCTGGCTTTACAACTTCTTTTTTCTTTTTCTTCCCCTGACCTTTGCTGGCTTACTAGCAAAGTAAATCAACCACCATGAAAAGTATTTAGGGGTGACTCAAAGAGACAGTTCACCCCAAAATCCAAATACCTATTTTTCCAATTACCTGTATGCTATTTATCAATCTATGTTGTTTTGGTGCGAGTCGCCGAGTGTTGGGCATATCGGCCGTAGAGATGTCTGCCTTCTCTCTAATATAACGGAACTAGATGGCACTCGGCTTTTGGTGCTAAAAGCGCCAAAAAAACACATATGGAAAACTTAACAGCAATGTCTCTTTCCAGAAATCATGACGCGGTTATTCAAGATAATCTTTTAAATACATCATCCACAGAATCTACTATTTTCTTTCTTCCAAACTACACCCTGCGAACACCATCACCGCGCAGATGGAAGGATGTACAAGTACATCATGTTCACGCCAATCTGAGCAACAGCGCCCCATCAAAAAATATAAAGACAAAAATCTACTCTTGATGATGAAAAGAGATCAACAGCGTGCAAACCAGAGTTATAGCTTACAGAGTTGAAGGAAATGTTTCAGGTGAATGTACATCCTCAGATACACTCACTTCCTGTTTGTTTTTATGCTAACATGACGTTGTCAAGCTAAAATGGGTTGTTAAGTTTCTCTTCATGTCGTATCTTAGTCTCAGACGTTTGCTTTTTCTCCGCTAGCATCCTGCAGTTATTTATTCACACACTTACACACGTATACAAGCGTAATTGCAAAACACAGTTTCCCTGGTGGAGAAAGAGTTTGTTTGTGTGTTGTAGAAGTTTCCGTCCTACTCAGTGCTCAGACTACAAAGCGCTTTAATCATATGCATGCCTGCTCACCACTTCGATGCAAACACCTGCCAGCATTTGCACAAAGAGAGAGACACACAAAAACAGATTGTGTGTGTTTTGGAGTGTTTTATGCATCATTGTTTGCATCCTACCCAGAGTGATATAATAAAAAAATAAAAAATACATTATTAAAAGTATAATGAAACATAATTCTTGGTTGGTTTTGTTTTTTAAAAATGTTTTATTGGAAAGCTTTCATTAGAAGGTTTATTGTTTATTTTCTAAGATTTAAACATTTGTGCTGTAAAAAGCAGCAAGATGCCCTCAAAGATAATGCTAACATAACGTTTACCATGTTAACATTCCTAGTTCAGCGTGTTACCATGCTAACATTTGCTAATTAGCACTACACTACAGCTGAGGCTGGTGGGAATGATGTTATATGAAAAGTCAAGGATCCTCAAAATGATTACATTTCAATCTGAAGGGAACATGAATGAATCCATTCAAAAGTTGTTAAGACATTTCACTCAAAGCCACAATTGTCAAGCTCATTGTGGCACTAGAGGGAAAATCAGGGGATGGCTTAAATTGTTAGAATTTATCATCTGAGAATCATGAATGTCTCTTCAAAATCGTGTCCCTATCCATGAAGCAGATTTGGAGATATTTCAGCGAAAACCTTTACTTGCTGGTAGCGCTAGAAAGGTCGACAAATCCCCAAAGTCATTAGGATAGATCTCGGTAGCATGGCTAAAAAAGCAGTGATGGGGAATATATCTGCATTTACATACCAATGCAATGTACACAGTACTTTGGTTTGTGTGTGTTCTCTAATGGATTATGTGTGTTTTTGTTTCTCTCCGGCAGAATGCGGGAACGGGGTCCTTGCATTTGTGGAGTAGGTGTGTGGAGTCTACTGCTGTCCCTCTGTCTGGCCTCCCTCACACAGGCACACAGAAGCCACACAGGTAGGTAGATGCATGTCCAATCATGTGTGTGTGAACAGTACATATTCGTGTCACTTGGTCAGTGCTTTGTGCAGCATTCACGGTATTGGATCTACCATGGATTACCACTGCAGGCAGCCTCTGCAGCCAATTTCTTTTCCCGTTTTGTAAAGTTAGAGTGAATAGGCTGTGTGCCACCCGAGGGAATGTAGAGGTCGGATTCACAAGGAAATACGAGACCTCTGAGGCTGGTTGCCATGAAGAACACACAAAAAGTTATTTAATGAAAGGAAGGGAAATGCAAGTAATCCAACAAGAAAGGTCTTCTCAGTTCAGGGGCTTTCACATCTGTGCAGTCCCCATCAGAGTGGGCCGTCTTTCCAAAATGCCTGTAGGTTACAGCACACATAGCGAGCAGTGAGTCTTACGGATTAGAAATCCCTGGCTGTGTGATACCCCTGCCATGTGAGCCAAGTGGCTGAGTCACTAGCATGATTGAGCCCAGAGGCTGGTTATCTTCGCCACTTTGCTTAACAATGATCACCTGTGTGGCATTGAAAATTACCTTCCTCAGGGAAAAAAAGATCTAATAGTGAGCGTGACGCACCTGCTACATGTATATATGAATAAGAGCTTTTCACTGAGGCCGCGGACTGTTCTCAATACAGTCGTGGGATGGAAATATGAATATGAACTCTTCTGCGCATCTTTGTGAAGATCTGTTTAGAATTTGTTGAAAAACGTGTCACGCTCATTCCATTGGCCGTAGATTTAAATGAATTTCATTATAATGTGATAATTTGGTTGCTGTATGTATATGTAAAAGTATACAGCACAACAGCAGTTTATTAGGTGCACCTAGCTCCATCCAATGCTGTCCAGCACAACAGACTTAGAATAAAGGCTTTTTTAAAGAAAATGACACTCGGTGGCCACTTTATTAGGTACATTTGCGCGATCTAATGCAATTCAATACAGATGTTCTGCCATAAAGTCTACTTTTACGATGCCTATAATCCAGCCTATAGTCCAGTGTTTTTAACACTCTCATAGAGGTGTTAAATCATGTTTTAGCGTTGAGGT
Source organism: Bovichtus diacanthus (assembly GCA_943590825.1). Classification (NCBI taxonomy): domain Eukaryota; kingdom Metazoa; phylum Chordata; class Actinopteri; order Perciformes; family Bovichtidae; genus Bovichtus; species Bovichtus diacanthus. Next base: position 1,978,721 of record CALSBV010010214.1, read on the forward strand.
CCTCATGTTTGTAAATAGGAATACGGAAGAAAAGACACCTCTCGTTTATTTTAGCTGTAAATGAAGAAGAGTTTCAATTGAATCTGTTGAGGGACAGGGAGGGAGTGGAGGTGTGATAACAGTATACTAAAATATAGTTCAAGTAATTTGTCCAGCCATAATATGTCAATGGGGATGAATAAAACCAACATGTCTGTCTATTGATTAATAAGAACAAAGCCTCACATGTTGTAAATAGGCCCCGCGTGTCACCTGTAGCCGTGTGTTCATCCTCCGAGTCTGCGCTTTGCCGTTGTAAACAAAGATGCACATCTTTGGAGCACCAGGGTTTGCAAGATGTCAGTCTGCAAGTTTTAAAGGTTGATGCCTCTGTTCAAGACATGGTCAATAAGCCAGAAAACTGTATTTCAACACTGCTCCCCCAGACTCGTGGAGCAAAGAGAAGACAGACCCAGGGACGTGACTAACATGCTAAAAAAAAAAACATATCTGACCAAAATGAGTAATGAACAGTGACCTAAGGATACAACCAAGAAGTGATGATAGTGGGTCTGGGCTTTGGTTTGACTACATATGAAAGGCAGTGATGGCTTGAAAATGTTAAGCTCTGCCTTTGGCTTTCATGTCTTGATAAAGTGGCGTGCACCAGCTGCCCTTCGTCTGAACTGGTTGTCTTTGTCATTGTTGTTACTGCGTGCCTCACGTCACTGATGCTAAAGATATACTGCAGTCAGAGTATTGTGTGTCTTAACATCTGCCTCGTACGGATGTTCCATTAGCGGATGACTGAAAGGGAAAATGATTGATGAGTCTGAGTCTCTTCTTTAATTCTTCGTAAAAGAAAGCAGCGAGTCTTTTGGCCTTCCGTGGGGAAACTGAGAATTCCTCATAATGTTATCACTTCTCAGAGACTGCAATGTTTTTTTTTGTGTGAGTTTATGATTGTGTAAAGTATGCGTGTGTCCTTGCTGGAACGGGAGTACCTATAACGACGACTTTGTGTGCGTGTTGTTTCTGTTTGTGTGTAAGATTGACTCTGCTGTTCTCTGGCTACCTGGCATTATCTCCTCCTCTCACAGAGAGATTTTTGACATGGCAAGGGCAGACATTTTAATAAATGGAAGGATGGTGAAAAGAGAGAGAGAGAGAGAGGACGGAGATGCTCTCTTATTGTGGTGCATCACCGGGCTTTCAGTGAAATGCTGATGTCTGCACAAAGCAACGAAAACACTATAATGACCGGGTGAGAGACATGAATGGCAAAGTCACAAAATAAGAATAAGTTTAGCAGTGTTGGCTTTGTGTCGTTGAAGATTCTCTCATGGTTATTTTATTGTACTATCAGCTGAAATAGTGGCAGTAATGATGGTGTAAGTATTTGGTTTGACACAGTTGTATGTGTGTGATTGGGGATGTGTACCGCCTGAGTGCTCCTGTTAATGGGTGATTGATTGTAGAGTAAGTTGTAATCAGGGAATTACAGCGTTATCCAGTTGCAGGTTGTCTGAGTGGGAAAAAACAGACGAGTAATCAGATAATTACTAAATACAATCCATTAGGTCACTCCAAGGTTGAAACGCTCACACATACGGTGCACACATACTTTGTCCTTCTCTCCCTTTTTCCTCTCTTTCTCTCACACACGCACACACACACACACACACACACACACACGCACGCAAAGGAAATTAGATTGCAATATATTAAACTGAGGGAGAGACTCAAGTCATTCAATTCAGCTCTCATGAAAATGGTAGCACGATGGTTGTTGCAATTACATCCTCCTTTCCTTCACACAACTTAACTCTATGTGTAGCCGTGCTTATACCAAAGATAGTGAGTATGTGTGTTAGGGCTTGGGAATTCATTCAAACTAATTTGACTCATTTGAATGATTGTTTCTGCACGATGTGTAAAGTGGCTACATCTTATAAATCAAGTTATTACAAAGTGCACAAAAACGTTACTTTAGTCAAAAAGCAATGTGGATGATAGCTGGCTTCATTAGTCTTGTAAAAGTCTTGTAAACTGTGACATGAATAGACTCACTGAAAGTGAGTGCATATCCATGCTCACCAAACTGTCAATGGCTTTTCTGATAACCTGAAATATGCATTATAAATTATAAAATTATATAAATTATTTAATTATATAAATATGGATTTTTTTTATTAATCTTTGTCGAAAAAAAAAAACATGTTGTAGTTTCCCTGCCGTTTTGCACTGAAAATAATATTAAAGTCTTGAGCCCCAAAGCTTAGAGAAAAAGAAAAAAAAAAGGATTTCACTTTTTGGCCAACTGCAGAGCCCATATGTGTGTAAGTGTGTTCTGGTCACCAGCTCAAGAGGCATGTGCTGACAAGACAGCTGTGGCGACCTCAGGAGGAAAGTCGAGGGGGCTGAGAAGTGGCAAAAGAAGTCTCAGCATGTGTGTATGTATGCGTGTATGTGTGTGAATGTCTGTGTGTGAATGTGTGTGCGTGCCTGCCTAGCTTCTGTTCACCTTTTATTCTCCAGATTTTTATCTCTCAGGCCAGAACAGAAAAATAAGTCTTTTTTTTTTTTTTTTTCTTTGCCATCGGTGCCTCTCCATCTGTTAAGCCATCCATCCTCCTGTCTTTTTCTCTTATTCACTTGCTTTATCATACACATCACGAAAGAACTGTGTAAAAACTGCAGGCTGCAGAGCTCTAACACTCTTAGTGGACTACAGATCTCCTTCAATGAAGAGATCTTATTTGTAGATAAGAGATTGGTTGGTTAAACGTCTCAGTGGCTTTGCCAATAGTCTTGGAGAAAGAGCTTGGCTGGGATTTTGAAATACAGCGATCATGCTGATCACTTCACCACACACTGTCGAGTCATTGATTCTCAGTCTATAGGCTGCGATCTCCATACATCGCCACCGATTAGAGGCGGCTAAGAATTTAACTTACTCTGAAAGCCATTCTATCTGCCAAGAAGGGGAAACAGAGACATAGAGACAAAGATGTATAGGTATGCTAATATTCATGTGCTGAACCACTCTCACACAAGCTCAGAGAGACATGTGCATTCAGTTAGGCAGGCACACGGGCCTGCAGGAAATGCAGAAGGAAGGACACACACAAACACGCACACACGCTTACATGCATGCACACTCAAAGAGGCTCTCTAATGTGATGTGCGGAGACAGGCTGACCTCCTTAAAGGCTACTTACTCCACAGTAAAACTGCACTCCATGCTTAGTCTATAACACACCTCCATATGGCTTGTGAAAGATTCAAGACGTAAATGACAAATGTGACAAAACATCCCAGCATTTTTAACATACTAGCCAAGAGACGTGAAGTGAATGTTTTTATGTTCATGGATGTAAGAGAGAGAAAGAGAGGCCAAATTATTGAAATAAACTAATAATTAGGAATGTGACAGATAATTAAGATAGAAATGTATTGTCATTCATTCTCTCGCAATACTTAAACCAACTCAGCATCCCGAGGAAGAATGTTCACATTGCACCTCACGATTTATGTCAAATTAATGTTCAGTGTCAACGCAGGCGGTAGCGTTCGGATATAGTTTCCCGATTTTGAAGAAGTGACAACTGTAAAGACTTTGGCATTGGATGGATGCTCAGACTCTGTGCATGTTGGTACTACACACTTTATCCTCTCAACTGTTTATAATGAACTCTGTGAAGCTCTCCATAAGGCAGTGACTACATATGGATAGATCATTTATTCCTGCTTCTTGAAAAACAATATTTAAAAATGAGCTTTACTTAAACTGAGTGTTTGTTGCCCTGTGACGATATAAAGATCAGTGATTATTCACACGATAAAGCAGTTCTTATGAACAAATAAAACAGAAATGGCCTTCATTGAGTGTCATAAACCTCCATACTATATGACAAGCATAGCAGGAGATAAGAATTACACCAAGGGTGTTAAAGTCCCAATAAAATGGCAGTTAGAGCATGTGAGTAGGGTACAATATAGAGAGGGATTTGATTTAATTAAGCAGCATGGAGTCTCTTGGGAACCACATTTGTCATGGGATACCACCTGCTATATTGCTGTAGAGGCCTGTTCTCCTCCATCCACACCTCCCTCACCGCCGTTGCTAGATCAGGTGGCAGGGACAGAGAGAGGACTACATACATTAGACCATAAAGTAGACCATTGCCACACTCTTATTGTTATAGATTAAACAAGTGGTTCCCAGCTTTTTTGGCTTGTGACCCCTTAGTAACGTGTAGTTGGGGCCCCTTGTTATGTTTCAGATGTCAATGAGTTGTTAGCAGTTACACCAAAGGGACGTTTCCCTAAAAGAATATATCAGATGGATTGATCTAAAGCCAAAACATTTATAATTAATAAGTCCAAAAAACTTGATTTGGGTACCCTTTGAAGGGGCCCGATCCCCAGGTTGTGAAGCACTGGACGAAACTACCTAACTGTATTTAAAGTAATTAAAGTACAGTAAAACATGTACATAAACATTGGTGCTTTGGTAATAACTACTTAATATGGTCATATGGAATATATCAGTCACAGGGACGTTTACTTCTGATACTTTTGGTATATTTTGCTTGTGATACTTGTGTACTTTTATTGAAGTAGTATTTTTCCTGTGTTACATGCAGGCTCATTAGAATAAATTGCTCCCCATCTGAGCATCACCACCCACGGCTTGAGAACCTTTGCAAAGGTGCGCCATATTTTTCGCAAGTCAATTGGAGCAGACTGGTGTTTTTCTGGAGGCGGGCTTAAAGAGACAGATGCTGAAACAGAGCATTATAAAAAGAGGTTAAGTACAAACAATAAAGCATGTAAACATGTTTTAGTTGAAACCCAATATACAAGCATGAACCTGAACATGTGCATAATATGTCCCCTTTAAGTAAAGTATCTGAATACTTCTTTCTACACTGCCACCTTGGTGTAAAGACATTTTGGAAGCACTGATATGTTGTACACTTAAAATGGTACATTTCCACAATAATTCAAACCAAAACACAGCGGTATGAGATTGGAAAAACATGTAACAGACATGATGATGGAAGTTTTTCCTTTTTTCACCTTTTTTTCCAATACCTTATCCGTATTGAGGGTGTTGTATGTTGTACAGATTGTAAAGCCCCTTGAGACACATTTGTGATATTAGGCTAGATAGACAGCTGACTTGACTTGACCTGACTTGAAGGTGATTGAAGGTAGTTTCAACACCTCTTGTAGTCCTACCAGGTCATAGCATGTTTAAAAATGACCATTTTGATCATAGAAAAACTTTGCTCTTCATCAAACTACAATTACAGTTTGTCACAATGGTTTCCAAAGAAGACGCATGATCTTTGTCCCATTGCCTTATAGCAATCACGATACTTGTTAATTATGATCAGCCCATTTGTTCATAATTATGGGTATTATATAGCCCCTGGCTCTCTTTCTGTCTCATCTTTTCTCCCTCGCTCCACATCAATTGGTGTTGACAAATTCCAAGGAAACGCATTTGCATAAACTCACCTTCGCCAATCAGCGTGTCCTTGGTAACGCATGTATTGTTTTAACCATGATGTATTCACTTATTAAGGTGCCAGGAGTGTATTTGATAACTGGCTACAAGCACTCTGGCCTTTTGTCGTCTATCACAGGATAATCTTCTGTGTTTATTCCTAGTCAGACATGTTTCCATTGCATATTCAAGGGATGTTGAGATGAGAAATATATTCTCTAATGTCTGTCAAGCAGATTGCCTGTTTGCTGAAATATTGAACAAGAGGATCACAGAGCACCTAAAATGGGTTTCCTACCAGGGGGGAGTGTGTTTATAGCAGTTATTTTCCACCAAGTGCAGAAAATGAATATCTATGAAAGTAGAAAGGTGATGCCAGACAGCGAGATGCACTCTGCTAGGAGTCAGCATGATTCATGGCCTATGCCTGAAGAACCAGGTCGACAGATAAACAAAAGCGGACTGCGAGCGTGTGACTGGGTTACTAAAGACTAGTCATGTGCTGTGAATAAATCTAACTATGTATATGGCTGTTCTGCGTTTGCCATTCATGTGTGTTTCATTGTTTTAGGGCAGTTATTCTAGATGATACATAGGTTCATGAGATAAAACGTGTATTGATGATTTATATCTCCTATACCTAAGGCCAATAATCTAAGAATGTAATAAAATGTAATAGAAATGTGACATTTCTTATTGTTTAGGAATCTATTATCACGCGACATATTTTTCCTCGATTACATAAAAGATAGTGATCAACAGCATCAGAAGTTTGGCATGTTAGCATGCTATCATTTGCTAATTAACAAAAAAAAACTAATTAAACAGCCGTGGCTGATGGGGAATGTCATTAGTTTTTCAGGTATTTGGTCAAGAACACATTTTAAAAATTTGAGCTCGAAGAAAAGTCAGTAGATCACCAAAGTTATTATAATTCATCCTAAGAGGGAAATGAATGTCTGTAATTGCACAGAGAAAATTAAGGGGAGCACCAAAGTTAGAAGGACTCATCATCTGGCTGATGTTGGGATATTTCACAGGACAAGTGAAAACTTTGACTTTCTGGTGGTTTTAGGTGAAAAGACGAGGGATCAAGTTATTACAATAATGTAATATGAACATGTCTGTACCAGACCTCACAGCAATCCAGTGATCGACTAAGACCCAAAGACGTCCTTCTTCACTGTTGTATAAACGTCCCGAGCCACATGTATTTCAGTAAAGCTACAATTAGGAAAAAAAATCCCAGTCAGAAGCCTGTCATTACAACAAATAATTAGCTAAAAACTCTTGGAAAGATCCTGAGGAAGATGCAGAGGAAGAGATTCACATTACGCACTCACACAAAACGTTGAACGTTGAGTTAACAATAAAACCATTTACACTACGTGTCGGGGTGCTATGGCCACTGTCTGATTATGTGTTTGGAGTAATAGGTGGATACGGAGAATTTCCTCTGGCTGCACAGTGAGATTACCTCATTGGGGCCCTCTCATTGCATTCATTAGTGCTAATCGTTACCTGTTAGCCCACCAGCCAACCCCGCATAGACCCAGCCTGGTCCGTCTGTATGGTTTCTTAAGTAAAACTTAAGCCTTTATTGACTCTCCACCTTCGGTTAAGCCACTACGTTGAACTAGGATGGTTACAACAGTAGTGCAGATTAACATTTTGGCGGGAGAAGTACAGGGAGACACATTTAAATTTGTAATGACTAATTAGACTTTAGGCAGTTTTTACAAGTCATAAAGTAATTGGCTTTCCATTAAATCCATGTATCTTTTGGCCTTTGCGTTTCAAAGTCTCTCTCAGTCTTCGTTGCGCTACCACTCCATTCCTCTCTTTTGCCCTCTGTTTCATATTCTCTCTTTCCTCCTCTTCCCAACTTTTACTTTATTTCACAGCTATTAAACCAGGAAATTTCAATCAGGTAGCACAGCATGAATTTCTGCAGGGGCAGGAGAGAAAGAGTGAACTTTTATTTAATGCAGCCGTTCTTTCTTTTCTCCTCTCCACCTCCATATATACTCTCTTTTCTTCGGCAGCTGAACTCAACCTCGGCTCTTTATAGTTTATGATTCAATTTCCAATTTGTCCTCCAGAGGTATTTGCCTGGTGGGTGGCGCAGCGGTTTTGTTCTTATGTGTTTGTACAATACTCGCCTTTGGTATTCATAGGAACACAGTCTTACGAATACATGCATTTGAATTTTCAATTTTGTGTCTGTCTTGGCTTTGTTTTACATGAAAGTCACAATGAGATTGGAATCGCTCTTTCAAGTAAACTCTTGGCCAGCAAGGAGAATATGTATAACCAATACATACTATTTCCTTTTATTAGAGTCAAGGATGGCCAGAGGAGCTTACTTTGGGACTTGAAGGTTGTTGGTTCATTGCACCCCTCTGACAAAAATCTCTAGAGTTGTACTAAGGACTTTAGTCGACTAAGGCTTACAAGTACCTTTGCCAGCTTGAAGGTGTACATTACAGTGTGTGTTAACCCACACAGAAGGAAACACAAATAAAAATGATCATACTAAAATCTTAAACGGAAACTGGAGGAGTATGAGATGCAAAAAAGGTCCCCAGCTGGAATTGTACCATGTGCTGTAATCACTCAGCTTCCAAAGCGCTCCATACTAAAATCTTTTTTTTTTTTTTTTTTTAAGTATTTCTAATAGTAAATATAAGATCGGTGAACTGTGAGCTACATCATCACCTAACTATGGAGATTATCACAGTGTTAAAGGCTTTTCCCACCTTTGTACTTATATATATATATATATATATATATATGTATATCTGTTGCTTGGTTGTAAATGTACCACAGTTCTTTGCAGTCGGCCTGTGCTTCTTTGAAATTACTAGGACAGTAAAAATAGTGAGAGGTCTTTTGTTTCAAAATCACAAAGTGGGCTTTACAATCTGCACAGGGCAAGAGGCAGAGTACTTTACGTTATAGAACAAAGACATATGACGCAGATATGTGCTCAAATTCACACCTACAGGCAAACGTATATATTCAAATTCACCTAATCTCAATGAATTTGGACTGTGAGAAGAAACCACGGCACTCTACAAAGACAATTATAGAGGCATATATTTCACAGAGTGAGTTATTGTTTATTATTTGTATGGTTGAAAATTACCAATTAAAAACATGACTCCCTGCATGTTTATGTATAATTTGCAAACACTCAAGCAGTAGGCACATCAAAGCCTTTTGCTCTGCCTCCTTGGGGGCCATTTGACCCCTTTTATTCCCCATGTACACAGTTTCTGATTCACAGTCTCAGGAGATTCTGCGAATGACCGGATGTTTGGCGAAGAAACAACTGGCAGAATGTCACCTTTTCAACCATTTCAGATATTTGAGACAGGCAGGAGAGGCAGGGACATTAGGTTATGTATCACAACACGGCAACAGCGTTCTTTACCTGTAGCTTGTTTTGTTTTCTTTGTTGTTTTGGGTTTCCAAGCGTTGCCTGTCTTCTGTTCGAGGATCTAAAGCAGAATAACCTCTTTTCAGAGTTTTCCCAGTAGAGCTGGCATGCTGGAAGCTATGTGAATAATGAATGGAACATACTTATGCTATATAGGATCTCCATATATACAGTATCTTGGCAGGAAAATGCAGTCATACATGTTCACACTTTCATTTTCCAAAACAATCCATTAGAAGCAGACGTTCTGGAGTGTTGCGATCGGATTCATGCAGAGATAACGGGCCATCACTGGGAGGAAAGGCAGAAGAAATGAGTAAAATAGAAAAGTTGGTGCTCGCGCTTGTGCTAAAAAACACTATAAAGTGACCTAATTTGGACCAAAAGAAGGCTGAATACACAGCTCAATGTAGAATTGGCACCAGTCGTGAATGCTTTAATAAAAATATGACTTGGGAAAATGTTGCCATGACATGTGAGCAGTTCTAGAGCGTGGTCTCAGATGTAGCATTTTAGTGGATTAGCAGTGCCTCTATTGTGGTCACTTTAATGCCAATGTTGATATAGTTAACAGTATGCATATGATTGTGCTTCTGTGTGCGTGCACTGTGGAGAGCCGCTTTAGTATTCTTTACAGCAGCTCCAGAGCCATGCCCTGATGGATGGGGTGCTCTTTACTTTACTGATGTACTGTGATCAATGCTGATGCAAGGAAAGAGAGAGAGAGAGGGAGAGAGAGAGAGAGAGAGAGAGAGAGAGAGAGAGAGAGAGAGAGAGAGAGCGAGAGAGAGGTAATGTGCTGCCTCTGCACATCGCTCTCTCTCCCTCACCGTCTCTCTCTCTCTCTCTCTGACAGTCTTTTTTGCATTAATCCTCTCCTCTCTCGGTGAGTTTCCCACTCTGTTGATCCTGCCAGTATCTGCATATGCTGCACTCTCACCAACATCATCGCCTTAACTGATATGACACAGTGTTTTCTTGCGTAGCATATGCTGCACAGGACAACTTTCAGCAGATTACTAGATTAAAGATTAAGGACAGAAAGTTGAGCGCGTGAGAAAGCTTGGTGTTTACGCACATCCCTTTCCAGCACAGGTCTTTAAAAAGGCCACAAACATGTTTGTCTAACTGTCCTGCCTGGCCTCTCATGTTGCCTAAATGTGGTTAAGAGGCTTTTATTTTTAGTCTTTTGCTGTTGTGAGTTAAATAAAACAGCAGTAATGCAGCTTCACTAATCCTCTCACACAACTAATCCTAGCAGAACACCACTGTAAATACTCTGTGGGCTGCATTAAAGCACAAATCACTCAATCCCTCACTGAGCATTTTATGCTTATTTTGGTTCAGATTAATAGAAATTCTTCTATTTTTCATCCATGAGAGAGATGTCCTGTAAATAGTTGGGTTTTTTTCTTGGACTTTTGGTATTTTCTGTGTGGCTTTTGTGTGTGTTTGTGTATAGTATATTTGTACTGAAGTGTGCTTTAGCTAGCACATACAAAACTAAGTGTGGGAATAAATATAAGACTGTGCGTGCTTAAGATAAGCACAGTAATGGATTCGAGATGACCTGTACGTTTTCTGCTTTACACAGGGGTCACTGTAGATGCCATTCATTTGATGATTGTGTGGGCTGCTTTGATCTGGACAATGCATCTCAAAAGAAGATGACCGTGATTTCACATCTTTCAAAGCAGTCAAGGTCTGTTCTTCAGATCCTCACTTGATTTTACCAATACCAACCATTCACACATTTTATTTAGATCTATTTGGGCTTTGTGTTGCAATGTGTGAACCTTAATTAACTCCTTTATATTTTTTCCCGCATGTTGTACAGTGGCCTCTCGCCATTATTGTCCTAATAGCCAAACATTTACTGCCCTTAAATACCGATTCAGGGTAAATTTGTTCTTCACTTAACGACATTTTGGCTCAAGTTTAGCTGTGCGCCAACTGTGTACAAAAATATAATTACTAGGACATGTGAAGTGCATGAAACCCTAATTAATCAGGGAATACCTCCTTGATAATTAAGAAACAATCTGCCCCTACGATATTTTAATCAACTAATTGCTGTAGGATTTAAATTACAGGTATCACTTTAAATGATAAACGTTCTAGGGTTTGGTGTTTCTGCATTTAAGTGTTGCACACAAATAACCAAAATCTCGAGGTCTCATTGACCTCCATGTATTTGTAAATAATATGTGGTTAGGGGAGGGGTGAGGATAAACATACAGCTGCTTTGCATACACACAAATAAATATGCACGCAAGAAACCCACAGATTTAGTTGGATCTCCTGAAGCAACGCTTGCAGATTGTACCTTACATAAAAATAAAACAAACACTGTTGTAAAGAAAAATGATGAAAGGGTGAAATGTGTATCAAATAAATAAGTGCTTTTGTATTAAAAATTTTTCTCAAAATGAAATTCTGCCACTGAGTTCCTTAACATCTCCCCTTGTGGGTCGGAAGTGAATTATACAAGCTGCCTGAAGCAAATACAGAATAGTTGCTGTGCTGCAACAGCTTTGGTGTGATTTCCTTTAACAAAAAACAAAACGTTTTCATCCTCCGATGTTGTTAGGCTATGAGAGCCAAAGGAATATGCAGAAATAAAAAGTCATTTGAGCAATGTCCTGCCTATTGTAGAGGCTGTGCACACCCACACAGGTGTTTTCAGTTAGTCGAAGTGACAAGTTACAAAGATCTTAACTCGGCACTCAAAAATGTCTGACCTTCTACGTGAAAAAGTATAATGGAAGGCCACTCAAAGTTCCTACCAATACCCGGGCAAAATCCCAGCAAGGCCCACAACAATGGCAGCACCGATGAACGCGCACCATTAATTGTAAACCATTAACTAAAAGGCTACGTCTGTATTTAATCAAAATAACACATAGTGTCATATAGTAAAACCTGTTCTGCATGTAAACTGTTGTCAACATATGTTGCCGATGTTATTAGGGAGCTGGCTGCAGTTAACAATCTCTGAAAGATATAGACAATGATATCTTTCTCTGCACACTGCACGTTTCTCCTTCTCTATTTGTTATATGCAAGAAAACTGCACTGTGTGTGCACACTTGCTGGAGAAACATCCGTTTGTCACGGTCAGCCATGTTTTTTGTTTTTTTTCTCCGGCGTTTTGCCCCTGGAACCCTTGGATTTCAGAAGTTGGACATTTCAAATGGGAACTTCCGACCTCCAACTATAACTGGAATACAGCATAAAAGTGCGACAGAAGAGTCAGGGAGATGTCAGTCAAGCAATATGCCCACACAGTCCCGAGGAGAGATCCAATCAGGCACAGGTGAGTGAAAAAAGTGTGGGTGGAAAAAAGTCCTGCACACCTAGTACGCACCTAGTTTCCATGCACAAGTACCCTGGCTCTTTAGACCTGTTATCACACTCCATAAATCTACATGATAAAGGTGTTAGTTATCCTTCCGAAATAGGCAGACACGTTGACTTGTCATTGCAGGAAAAGTAGGTGAGAGTACTTTTGTTAACAATGGCTCTGCTCCATTAATTGCGTACTAATAACCCAACTATGCTGTTTCTCTGGTTTCCTTCCACATAAGCTAAAACAGATTGTAACCATCCCTCCAACACAAACTCTCATCTTCCCTCACACCATTTACAGTCAGAGCAGGCTGTGCTTTACTCTCTCTTTTCTCATTCCTCCCCTTTACCTTTATCTCCACTCCCTCTCTTCTCATCTTTCCACCTCTGGCTCTGCTGCCAGCCAGCCTCAGACACACCAGGGTTTCCCTTGCACTTGGTAGTGAGGGATAGGATAAGAGGCAGAGAGAGGCAAGAGAAGAGAGGAGTGGAAGGATGTAATGATCTGTCCTGATGAATGCAGCTCGAGAGAAAGTGCTGACACAAGGAAAGAGGCCTTAAGAAGAGATGAGCTTAATGCACCAATCACAGAGCTCATCAGATCCCCTGTCCATGTTCAGTGGCCAATGAAGTGTTGAAAATATGATCCAAGTATCATTATCAAAGAAATTCATTGAGTAATTATAATCCAACATAATTAAGGATGAGCATTCAGCTGTTTGTTGCACCTGAAGGGTATTAAACATAAAATAACTGTGTAAAGAAAGCTTACATTCGTTTCATTAATCCCATCAAATGTGGTCAATCTTTACAAGACTGGGTGAACATTAGGGATAGAAATTGGAAGAGACCTCTTTAAACAATACTGCTCTTTATCAATTATTAAGGTGCCTATTCAATATGTGCCACCATTTATTTAATACTGCAATTTTAACTCTAACCAGGAACAATTTATCTTTACTTTAGGGAAGGAGGCACACTAATATCTCTCCTGCAAGGAGCATATAAAGGTTATTTTTCTCTTTTCAGTCACATACTTATTCAAGTTGGTATAAGGGAAGTGGCAGAGTAAAGGCCTTTTATGCATGCTCATGAAATACTGTAAGTTATGATGAAAGCTTGGGCACGGCGTAAAGAGGCTACTGTTGGTCATGACTAGTTTTGTCAATGTCCAAATGTTTACGCAGAAGAAAATTCTATTGCCGTTGCTTTTCATTCGACAGTGCAGGGTAAAATAAAATTGGATGGTGCAACGTGGCTAATGTGATAGCTTCCTTTGAATTGGGCTTTTCCAGTTCGCTCTGTTCCCTCAAAGGTCAAAACTATGAAGAAGATTTGCAATTGGTCAACGGTGAAAATTCAAAGTCAAAGCTCAACACAGTACAAATCTACACCAAAGCAGCACACAAATTCATTTTACCTCAGCGAGCAGATCCAGTGTTTGCAGTGATACAATTGAAATGAGTTTATTTTTGTCTGAAATGTCAGATTATAAAAGCTGGAGCCCTTACAGGAATCAGACGCATATGAGTAGGCTGTAACCAGTAAGAATTTAATCAGTCCGGAGACAGAAGCAGCCCATGTCACTATTCATCATTTATTATTGCATCTGCAGGCCTCCAATACAAGCACATGTACAGCAAAATGTGGCTGCATGATGGTGAATTAGCACAAAATGTGACTTTTCAATGACAACTTTTACTTCTAGTCTATAACCTTTTTTAAATCCTCATCAGTGTATCATCATGCTTCATTTTGCGTGCAAACAAATGAACGTAATCTATAGTTTCAGCACCACACTTTATGCATCATTTCCCCCGTTAACGGCAGTATAAAACATGCTAACATTTCCAAAGCAGCTGTGGGAATCCCTGACATTAGACTTACAAGGTTTGCAGATGACAGCAGCCTTGTGTGCTCTCAGTTGACCGGGGGCGTGTGGTGTAACATATGGGACTGTCCAGTCTTTCACAGGGTTAGGGTAACAAGGGTGGTAGCAAGTTATTTATCTAGGTCTGTGAAACGACACCTCTACAACAGAGTGACATAAACAACGACCATAGCTCAAACACAAATGTGCACTCACGAACCAAACTGTTAAAGTGAAATACGGAGAGATTGGCGTTTACGAGTGTCCGTCCTTAATCCTCCGACAAGCACAGAATTCAGACAGAATGAAATCATCATCATCAACATTGCTGCGGTGCTATAGATCTCTCCTCTCCTCTCTGTTCTCCGACTGACAAAGAGAAAAACCAGAGGAGCGGGGTGTTTGGACTGAACTCAATCATTGTGCTTCTGTGTCCATACTGGTTTGCCAGCATGACACAGAGAAGGAGAAAAGAGACAGTGAGAGACAGAGAAAGAAAGAGAGAGACAGTGAGAGACAGAGAAAGAAAGAGAGAGACAGTGAGAGACAGAGAAAGAAAGAGAGAGACACCAGCTTCAGTCAGAGAAAGGAAAATGGCTGAGCTCCCCGTCAACTATGCACATTAGAAACTGTAGGAGGGGAAAGAAGATGCAAATACTCCCGTGTGCTGGATGAGTTTCTAAAATCAGACAGAGTGGGATGGAAGGAGGGAGACCGAAATACAGATGAGTAAGGAGACCTGGACATCCCCCAAGGGCTTGTGAAAAGTCACCTCCAGTCAGCAGTGAACAATTAACACAGGGCTTAAAACATGAGGGCCTCGCACACACGCGCGCACGCACGCACACATGCCGCCACAGGTTAATGGCTGAGTGGTAATGCTGTGTTAATACATCTCAGCATATTAACAATTTATACCCAATTCACCACCCTAATATCTTGCCTGAAGCACAAATTAGTACAAATTGTCTGCTGTGGGGTGCAGGCAATGGTGGTGGCGGGTTACTGATATGTCAGGACACGCCATGTGTCACCAGGCCCGTCCTATCGCATGAGCTAATATCTTGTATGATGTAGCAGGAGGACAGTGGTGGTGGTGTGGGGGAGATAATTTCTTTCTCAGTGCTGCATTAAAACTGCATGGAGATCAGTGACGAAGAACCAGAGGCGTGGTTTTGCGGAGTAGGAGACAATCTGGCACAAGCTGTGCGGATGATTAGTACAGGGGTGGGTGGGTGGTGGTGAATGGAGCGTGTTACAGATGGAGTGGTTCAGCAGGCGGCACATCACATCCTTAATGACACAATTGTCACTTTGTTAAGGTGAAAGAGAGAAAGTAACAGTGACAGAGGAGTAAATGCAATTACAAAGCGATGCTATGAGTATTTCAGGCAGTTTTTGTTGTCGGTGCAGGCTGACAAGTTTATCTAAATGGGTCGGGTGATTTTTGGCAAGCACATTCTCTGACAGGGATGATCCCCTCTGTGTGGATGTCCACGGTATTTTCTTCTCCCTTTTTCCTTTCAAATCTAAATTCCGATGAGCCAGATCCCAGTGTTTCTTCCTCTCTCTTTCATTTTATTTTTGTCACATTGTGAGCAGGAACCACCGCTGTGAGTAAACAGCTTCCAACAGGGGTCAGTCACTCATTCATGGTCGCTGAGCTGAGGGATGGTGTGTGGCAGGACAGTGTGTGTAAATGTGCTGAGCAGAGCAGCTCCGGCCTGCAATCTGTGCTCAACCGGCTGTTTTTCTAAGCAGAGGCAGTTTTGTGGCTGATGTTTTAGTTTTGATTGACTTCCTCAATTCTTCGGTACACAACTGCTAGATATCATTACATCCAGTTACTTCGGCTTTCGTCCACATATCTATGCAATACTGCTTTATTTGGGATTATACATTTATTGAAACAATTGTTATTGTCATTTATTTGCTTTCGTACTTTGAGACGAGACATCACAGTTTCCCTCTTTTTTAAGCGCCTACCCTCGACCAAGTAGCTATTATTACCAGTAACCGTGTCACGAAACTTTACTAAATGTGTGGTTAAGATCAAAATAAAGGTAGAGTTCGAAGATCGGTGTGACCTTAGCAAGGTCAAAAAGACCCAGTTGAATATATTTAGCAGCTAAAGAGTCAGATATTTCCCCGAAGAGTAGGAATCAGACACAGCGCTTAAAGACAGTGAACGTTAGACTTAAATTCACCGTTGCTCCCAAACTGCTAGATGTGCGAACAAACAACTGTTTACTTACATGTTCGCCATATCAACTTAAAAAGGTTGTTCAATACTTGTCTCCCGTGCTCCAAGGAAGGTACTGACAAATGATGCTGTCCTGCTGGTGTATAACGAAAGGCTTAAATGTTTCGTTCTGGAGGGCAATTACATATAATGTATTTTGTCGTTATATTGAGAGGACTTGTTGTAAAAGGAAGCCAGTACTGACAGCCAAGACAAGACAAGTTTAATGAACTATTTTACAGTTTCCGCTGTTGCAAGCACGTGTTGGAAAAATCAGCCATGTGATGCAACGTTGCTGTGGGGCCAAGCTGTGTTCGTTTTATTGTGCTGTTGTCTGACACCCCAGTCGGTGAAGTTAATGCCATTGTGTTCTGTTGTGCTTTGAAAATGAGGGAACATTAGGACGAATCTACACATCTGAGAAAGAAAAGACCAATTCCTGCTCTATGTTTAACCGACAACTTGCTTTCATGGTTTCAATGCTGGGTCATTTGTAACATCTGCTTATAGCACTGTACAGAAATCAAGGGGCAGAACTTGATTTCATACAGTTCTGCCTCGTTCCCCGGGCTACCCAAGAGGAAAATAGACGTAAGTTAGTTTATCTCTAAATTCTGTTTTGACTAAAACATATTTATAATTTATAATTATTCCAATTAGAACATTCTTTTGTAAAGCCAAGAAAAACAAGTCGTAGTCTTCAACATGCACATGCCCTGGACGAGTGCCATGCTTGCTCTTCCTCTTTGTGTTTTTACCCTGCTGGACCCGAGGGTTATAATAACAGAGAGGGGCATTAGCTTGTGAGGAGTCAAGCTACTCTGGGGGTTGCCATTGATCAATCTAGTCCTGTAAACATCAACACACACACACACACACACACACACACACACACACACACACACACA
>CALSBV010010214.1:1997753-2007753 GCA_943590825.1 Bovichtus diacanthus
GTGTGTGTGTGTGTGTGTGTGTGTGTGTGTGTGTGTGTGTGTGTGTGTGTGTGTGAGAGAGAGATAGAAAGAGAGAGAGAGAGAGAGAGAGAGGCCCCCAGTGGTGGGAATGACATTTGAAAGAAGTGCCCCGCTGGGACCAAGAGAGCGATCTTAGTGCTTTGTGGGTGTCAGCGAAACCATACAAACAGGCATGCACACACTCTCTCGCACACTCTCGCACACACACACACACACACACACACGGCAGGGCAGGGCAATCAGTCCATCTGCTAGTCTGTCAGTAGCACGTCATCTTTACTAAATGGGGTTAACAGCCACTGCTGTGTTAAGAGTGGCCGGGATAACAAGTCCTCATGCCATGGAGAGAGATGGGAGGGTGCTTAGAGAGGGAGAGAGACATTGACAGTGTGAGAAAGACACAGGGTGAGAGAGGGAGAACACAAAAGTGTAAAAGTTCTCTGATTTAGGCCCTGTGATTGAGGATAATGGTTTGCTACCGTGCTGAGTTTGCTGTGCAGAGCTAAGAGCAAGAGAGAGCAGAGGAAAAATGGGGTACTGGAGTGGCTAAGAGAGATTGAGAAAAGGTGGGGTCGATTATGATAGGGAGGAGGAGGAGAGCAAAAATGGATAGTGTGAAAGAGAGATTGCAAAGGAAGATGGGCGCCATTTATGAAATAGAGAAAGGGGGTTGCAGATTGAACTGGATGCGCGCACACACACACAGTGAGTGTGTGTGCATAAGCTATGTATTCATTTGTGTGTGTGTGTCCTCCTGTAGATGTGATGTGGTGAGTAATTCCTAATTTATCTGAGTATTTATCAGAGTTTATTGGAGTCTGTGACCCCCTGCCTGACTCGCTATCTGGCAGATTGGTAATTATTAACATCTTAGCACTGCTCAGCCTCCAACTGTTGACATTTTCAGCTGCATTAGAAAAGCTAGAGAGTGCACTAAACACTGTAGGCACATATGCCTTTGCAGTGCAGTTTCCCTGTGAGTATTGATCAACTGTCTATCGTTATATCTTTGATGTATTGTAACCCTAAATCGCTTTTTGCTCCATGTACGGTAAGAGTCAAGTTCTTAGATCAAAAATAATATGATCATAGATTTTGCCGCATTCTGCCCATCATATAAAAGATCAGGTTCACCAAACTAACCGACAATAGCAGCAATAACTGCTATTAACCTGTGTGTGACAGCTCTGTACCTGGGGGTTAGTTTACTACAACATTGCCAACGTGAGCAGCAGCTCTCTGCACTGCAAGAAGCTCAGACAGTGTATCACATTCTGACCATGATAAAAACGTGTCCGTCCTGTTCCACTTCCTCTGTAAGTGAGACTGATGGAGGAGGCAAGCGATGGTCAACTCAAGAGTCAAAAGAAAACATCGGGGTACAGGTTTTCTGCCCTTGCCTTACTTTTCAAGTCCTGATGTTAAATCCCACTCCTACTTCCTAATGTCAAACATGTCAAACAAAGGAAGGAAATGACAGTCTGAAACTAGCACTATCTCCATTATGCCCTCCATTGCAAGCCAGAGAAGTCTGAAACAAATATCCCAATAATACCAGCACAAATCGACCAGAAACAGTACCGTTTTGATTGTTGAAAAATAGACCGATTCAGATTAATGTTGAGGCAGAGAAAAACCTACATGAGATCAAACTATGAGCCTAACAAGAACAAAACTGCCAGTTTCCATTTGACCCTTTTTGATTTTTGAACACAGCATTCTATAAAAAACAAAAAGTTGTCTCCATAATGTGTTCAAGCTCATTTTTAAGGTTGATTTGGAGAATTAACAACCAGACCTCATGCAGGATGATTACCACTGTCTGCATTTTGTAAAAACCATGAATAGCAGCAATCACAACAATTATGATAATTAAACCATTATGGTCAGTGGGGCTTCAGCGCTCCGTTTCCCATGTCTTCAATTTTCTTGTCTGAGCAACTACATTACTGTCACCTGGCAGCAGTAATTGTTTAAAAGTTGTCAAATGAACTTTACAGAGTAATACCCTGAACAGGCAATAATTAAGCTGTCAATGGGAGTATGCGTAAAACAAAGAAGACAGTCTGTTGTAGAAATATACGTATCAAGCAGTGCCAAAATAAGCATTCAACCATTCTGTCATATGTCTCCAGCTCATATTCATTTCACCATGCGGTCCATATTTAAGAAATGTACCGCCATCTATTAACATCCATTTGTGTAATCAAGCCTCAATGAATTTTTACATTCCTCCAGTAAAATCCTGACTCCTCATTACTCCTCTACGCTTCGCTTAGCGCACCACCGCTCTTGCTAATGCTGAGTCAATTACTACTGCAGGTGCTGAGCCTAAAAATGCGTGTGTGTGTGTGTGTGGGGGGGGGGGGGGGGGGTATGCCGATGGGGGTTGGTTTAAGGTATTTACTCTGTGTGTTTATTTTTTCTGAGCTGATTACCAGCCGACAAGGTTGTCAAGACTATAAAAAAAATATTAAAAGCAAGTAAATTAGGGTGGTGCATAGAGAGAGAGACAGCAAGAGGCAAAATGAGAGGTATTAGTATCAAACAAAAGTAAAGCTCTAAAGCACACTAGCAATCTCTAGAGGCTGCAATGCTCATTTCAGCCTAGGGCATGAAAGTGTTGGATGGAATAAATGACATTCTGTTGATTCAGATATTCTCCCAGCCTTATGCCGAAAGGAGATAAATATGTCAAACTCGAGAAATTGCCAAATTCAAAAAGGTTGTCCCTGTGGGTAAGCATAAATTTACCCAGCCTACTATATTATTCAATATCTAGTGTGCCAGCAGTTATTTGGGGTTAAAAGTGTAAGGGTTAACAGGTTAGATAATCACATATCTTTCTGCAAGTAGACATTTTTGTTTCAGAGTGATACAGATGAAGCCACAGTATCAGCAGAGTCAAAATAATTCATCCTCTGGGGGAGAGAAACAAATCGAGACATTTCATGGCAAACTGGCCATTAATTTGTCATTAGTACAAACTTGACATTTGGCCTGAAGTCGCCGTTTGAGTAAAGGTCATGTAAAACCTAAATGGACAGAGATCGTGTGGGGATCATAACAGATGTCTGGGAATAGAGAAAAGGTTGAAGGGTCACTTAGGTCAGAAAATACAGTAAAAGAGAGAGCTCATCATGTGACCTGAGACACGTGGATATTTCTTGTATACAAATGAAACCCTCTGCCTGCTGGGGATGATAAAGCAAAGATGAGGCAATCACCAGAATCACTGGGAGTCGTTCTCCAGAAGCCATAAATATTGACATCAAAGTTTGTGGCGATCGGCAGTTGATGAGATGTTTTCCTGTGGCTCAAAGTGTTGGATTGATGGACAGACAGATGGACGGATCAATCAACCAATATCCCTATCCACTGGTCGTGGATCAAAAAGGAAAATCAGACGACATGAAAGAACGATGAGAGACACACACAATGGGTGCGATATTAGACTGTGCTCTTCACTGAGATATTAATTGGACTGGGCTTTGCAGGATAGCTTCTTTGTCTTTTTCTCATTAACGGAGCAAATTAAGAACTTTTCAAATCTCTGTTAGCCTGTTTAATATATTCATACTCTGTCTTTCAGTTCGGCTTGCCTCACTTTTAAATACTCTTTGGACAGAACAGAGTCATTGTTTGCTGCTTTAGTTTTCATTGCCACGCTGTGTGCACCCTTTGTTGTACTGTGGGCGGAATCTTTTGTGATGGAAATAGCAGTAACTTCCAACAACTGTGTGAAAAGTCAAAACGCACACACCAGACTTTGACTTTTGCAACCATAAGACCATACAAACATGCACTGTACTGTACACTCACTGACACACACAGCATGCAAAGTCAAGTATACATTGCACACACACACACACACGCACACGCACATGCACACGCACACACAGTATTCTTGACAAGGATTGTTTGTCCTTGACATTTTCATGTATTTGATGAAAGGCTGGTATGAAAGGGCTATGTGTTGACATCACAAATCTTCAAATGAAGAGTGTTTTTTTCTTCCCTCTCTCTTAGCTGACTCAAGGGACTTCTGTGCTCGGGGTGGACTTGTTGTTAATTAAGCACACAGCTGTCTGATTAAAGTGTGTGTATATAAAAGTGCACACACAGTGGAAGCTATAGAAGAAGTGAAGGGGTTCCCTATATCTACCCTCCATTAGTATTAAAGCTTAATGTCACTTGGAATTGCTATGCCATGCAATAAAATGTATACAAAATACAAAAGCTGCTTGTTTTTCTCCCTTTCAATTACAGAGTTACCATTTTATTCCCTGTGTATAGCAGAAGGGCTACAAGATACTTAACATTCATTTCATATACAGATCCTCTTAGTGAGGCAGCAGCTGTAGCTCAGCAGCCATGCAGAAAGATACTGGCTCTTCAAGATTTGCTATATTTGTGAATCGCTATGTGCGAGTGTCTGTAAACCAAATATGTATTTTTACATGGGAGCATGATTTAGTTTGTACATAAATAAAGAATCTTAATTTGATCATTCAGATTATAAACTGGTATTTTGTGGCTAATGGCTATCCGATAATAGTCTTAAAATTTAACACTAAATTGCATTTGTGGTTTGGCATAGAGGCGGTTATTTTGTCCGGTCCGTGACTCGTACATCTCTTCTGTCAAGCACAGAGATAACATCTTCATTCTTAATCACACCAGCAAAGTTCTGATTGTCTTGGTTATTTTTTTCAACAGTGTAAACAGCCGCCAGTGTGCACAACACCAGGCCTATTTGAAATCCTGAACAAAATGTGAGACTTGGGCGCCGATTCATTTATTCTGGAACCAGGCTCGTCTAATAAGACAATGTCTTTCTTTCCGTCTGTCTGCGCATTACTTGTAAATGTTCGATATTAGACCACATGTTGGATTAAACCCTTGTGTAAACGAGCCTGGCGTACTAAACCCAGTGTGTGTGTGTCTCTCTCTCTCTGTTTCACAGTGCATGTGAAGGCAGGGACGTGTGAGGTGATCGCCGCTCATCGCTGCTGTAACAAAAACAAGATCGAGGAAAGATCTCAGACTGTCAAATGTTCCTGCTTCCCTGGACAGGTGGCTGGCACCACCCAGGCCATGCCCTCCTGTGTTGATGGTATGTATCAAATTGCCTTTAATTATTTCATATTGATTCTACTTTTTTTCTGTGTATGATAATGCAGAATAGTGTTAGTTCAGGCAGAGCACTAAAGTTGTGCTTGCATTACCTGATTGGTGCCTACTAGTCGTGCAATTATGAACCGTTATGTACAAAACCAATACAAGAGTCAGAGATTTGTACAGATCAGTGCAGATTCAACCCAAATTCTGCGTAAAATTCTGAAGAAAAACAATATATGTTGTTTAAATATGGGGAAAACTGCGCACATTTCACACAGTCTCTCCTTCAATCAATTTTAACTCAATTGTTTACATGAAAAGTGAGAAAAAAGGTTTCCTCGAGAATAAGAAAAAATAAGAGCTAGAGAGAGAGAAGTCCAAACCCTGTCCCCTTTCTCACCTCCACACAGCTTGCCAATCATGGTGTTAAGGGTGGGTGGGAATGTCGGATTGTTGTACAATTACAGAATCGGTCTGACACAGACCCACTAAGCCGATATCAGAAAGGTGTGGGGGGGGGGGGGGGGGGGGGGGGGTTTCTGAGGCTCTTTGACAACCTGACAAGCCCTTCAGATGGATTATACGGCCCCTTAACTGCTCATGGTTACTGAAGCCATAACAAGCTGTTTTATTTACAGGCACATGCACCACGACAGTGTTGAGAATACCTAATTCAGGGGCACAAACTTGACCCAGGTAAATAATACCCAGTCGGCAGCATTTTAGTTGAAAAATTGGATTGTCAAAAAACTAAAAAACACATTGGAAAAACACATTCTTCCAGGTGCATAGCACAACCATTATAATCTGATTATTTCTTCTGTTTTGCTCCCCCCATCACCCCAATCTTCTTACTGTATGGACTACATCTTTTGGTATTCCCTATTTAACTAAGATCTAATGTACATGAATGTTTTTTTTTATACAGAAGCTGAGAGATGAGTTCTCTCAGTACAAACCTTGTTGCTGCTTGAATTCTTTAACTCCCACGAAGAGCAGAGCATTTTCTGCGTAATCTAACATTACAACCATTTCCTCTAAATGGTCAATTTCCTCACACAAGTTTCTCTCATTGAAATTTAATTTATTCTCTCTGGCCGGGCCTGACGCAGTAATCCTAACAAATGTGGCACTCGAAAATATAGCAGGTGTTATTTGACCCAGAGCTCCTCTGCGAAATATTTCATTACACTATACGGCTGCATCTGCCCATTTCAAACATGTGTTCTAGTGTGTGCTACTCCTTTCTGAAAATGTATATACAAATTGATATATGACTGAAGTTTAATTTGATGTCATATGACATATAGGTCAATACTCTCTTGGCAGTATTTTTGTGTAGTGGTTGCCAAACTACTGTAAGTGTCCTTGTAGCCACTGAACAGAAGTGAATGGTACGGTGTTTCCTGCTTTGTCAATTATATTTTTGTGATGAATTCAGAGGAATTACAAAGATGATGGATGGCATAAAGTTACATTGAACACACAAGCAATTCAAAAATGATAAAATGCCTACTCCGGCTATTACCCAGGCAAACAATAAAGGTAAAAGAAGGATAAATCTGAACTATTCTAAACAGTAAAAGTAATCTGTCCCTCACCACCAAGCAAATAACTCCAATGACACATAAATATTGAATATAACAAATTCAAATATAACATAATGCTTTCTTAACGGAGAGAAAAAACAGGGGGAAATGCTCCATGAGGAGGAATTCAGGTGTTCCTGTTATTATATTGAGCACTTCAGTCAATGTTATGTGAACATAAAAGGACTCCCCAACATGAATCCTTATAGCAAATATTATAATCTGCAGATAGTGTTGTCTTTCTGGAGCTGCTTTGTTAAATATGAAAGAAAGGTTCATTCTGGGCTTTTAAACATAAATGAGCTTTGTTTCGCAGTAGTGCTGACACATCTAGGCTAGAAAATGTGCCCATATACCCGGAAAATCCCACTGGCTACTGTTCCTGTGTCCACAGAATCTGTATCCTACTCCCCCTGCAGCTATGAAGAGTGGCACTTCTTGCCTTTGGATTTCATGATAAAACTCTAAATCTATAAACAGGTATATGAAGTGAACACGTGAGGAAGTACAGCTTTAACTACAAAGATTTTTTTGAATTTGATTTACTTAAAGCACGACACATGTAACTCACCACCAGGTGAACACAGTTACAGTCTGTGTAAACAACATTGATTGTCATAGATCTAAGGGATAGTTCGGCTCTTTTGAAGTGGGGTTGTATGAGGAACTTATTCAACGTCAGTGTATTACCTACGGTAGATGGCGGTCAGCACACCCTCGGTTCGGAGAAGCAGACACGAGTACCGGCACAGCAGCAAAGCAATGTGTTGTGGAACGGGGCAGAATCAAATGTATTTCAGCCACCTAAAAAAGGCCCACCACAGTGTAAGCTATATTTAATAAATGTTCACCGCTTTACTTTGCCATCAAAAAGCCTTTTACTTTGGGATTACATTTTCTCAACCGTAGAATTTCCGTATTCCTACACATAATTGGAAGTGCTGTTGGAGATCAGACTGAAATCAAATATAACATACAAATAAAGTACACTTTGCTTTTGACCCCTGCTTTGCTGCTGTGCCGATACCCATCTGCCGTACTGTACTAAAGTAACAGTTGTGATTCCACAGTAGAGAAATACTCAGTTACAAGTAAAAGTCCTGCATTTAAAATTTCACTTAAGTACAAAAAAAACAAAAAAATACACCATTATTATTGGTGCATTAACATGTAAACAGTGCTTTAATGTTATAGCTTGTTGAAGTGGAGCTCATTTTAACAAACTTTTTGGTAGTTAAATCTGTAACACAGCATTATACTTTATCTACTGTTTTGTTTGTAAAATCGGGATCTAAAAAAAAATAACTGGCAATAATAGGTGTCAGAAAAAATGTAGTGGAGTTAAAGTATAAGGTAGCATAAAATGAAAGTAAATTACAAGTAGTACAGTATTAGTAAGTATAGCACTTGAGTAAATGTACTAAGTTACATTCCAGCACTGATTATTATTATTATTAATATTAGAGAATAATTTATACCAAAATAGAACTTTAATAAATTGTAAATGCTCATGGCTCTCTCCACTTGGAAATGGTTTATTAACCATAAAACTCTCATTGAGCCGACAAATTCTGACAGACCACATGATGATTTGAAGCTTTGTATACTGGATTTCCTCTGCTCAAAGCGGCTACCATCTGCAATATCTGATTACTAAGAAATCTTTGAAAATTCCTCCGACTCTACTGCAAAGTTGGACTCAAGTGTCACTAATCCCCTGGGAATTATGTCACTGAATACAGGCTGTTTTCTGACTAAGTAGACAGTTACCAAGTTGGAGTGACAATTACTTAAATACTTACATGCTAAACATGTAATTACCTAGTAACTTACTGTGGCAAATACCAAGTCTTTAGCGAGACGGATAAAGAAAGACTATTCATAAGAACATTCTTCATATATTCACACTCTGTCCGCTTCCACTGCGGCGAGTGTTCTTTTGTTACTTTTTTCTTTGTGATGATATTCAATCATCTTCTTGTTCTTGATGTGCCAGGTCTTTTTAAGCCTTTTTCTCTTCTGTGTTTGCTAAAGGCATCAGTTCATTTTTTATCTGATGTGACTGTTGTGAATAAATCTACTCTGAACCCTAAAAGATCAAAACGTATCCCAGCTGTCTCACGCACATCCAGCCCCCAGTTTTGTCCTTTTTTCCCCACATGAATTAAAAAACGTTATGTGCTAATTAAAATCCCATAACTCTAATGACCATACATACAGTAATAATCTGCGTTTAAAAATAAAAAAAAAAAGGTATCGCTAAAAGGTTCTCAAAATATTTTCACCAGAGGAAAAAATAATAAGAGTGAAACATATGGGGATTATCTTGATATGGATGCGAAACAATATTAAGTATATGTATAATATATACAGGTTAGCTCTGAAATGAGTTATGGTTACCCGTACATTTAAGGAGAAGGAAGATATTTGAGTATAGTGTGTTTGAGAAAATGAGGCTGAAGAAGAGAAACCTTTTTACCCATTGCAAGGCAAAGATGAATGGTTGTATTTGCTTAATAATATTTTTGAAAAGATGGTTATAATATTGTATGTTTTGTATTTATGATCATTTATACATCTCTATTCTGTATCTACTAGTGAGTAAATATTGCATTTTGTAAAATGTATTTTCAAAAGATGGTGATTTGTGTATAAGAAAACCAGAAACAACCTCAGACACCACCCCGAAGGCAAAGTAGCAGAAAATGTTTGGTGAATAAAGCACAGTGTACCAGAGCAGAGTTTGTGCGACGTGTTTTGATTTTGCTCTCAGGAAGTGTGTTTGCATCCACCTGTCTTCATGCACAATTTCAATTTGTGCATAAAAAAAAAACTTGGAAGTGGAAATGCTGTAAATTCCAAGAAAAAAAGGATAAAATGCCAACATGGACAAACGTTTTTCTTACACTTGGCTGAGGTGGAAAAGTTAGTGTATTGATAAAAGTAAAATGCTACAAATTGCAATGGAAACAAACTTGGTAAAGAAATCACGAGGTGCATGGAGCATGTGACTGACGCTGCCGCTCCACTGAAGAGACAAAAGTGTGGCAAATTACAACACCCTCTTCTTCTGCAATGGTTTTGTCTTGATGCACCCAACTCCTATTATCCGCATAACAGTAGTGAAAGGAAACGCACATTAATTCAAATGTTCTTTTGCTGATTGAAATTTGATTTGGATGGAAACTTGTTCAGGGAAAGCTTGGTGTCGAAATTCACAAATACAAGGTCAGAAAACAAATGAAAGCACTGAATAAAAACACGACCGC
>CALSBV010010214.1:2010253-2047697 GCA_943590825.1 Bovichtus diacanthus
TGATGTGTTCTGAAAACACCTTTCCCTTTGATAGAAACAATACAGTACAAACTGTGAATCAAGATGTAAAGTCATTTTAAGCAGCTTTTGTACCATCAAAAACTACAAAAAAAAAAACCCAATCAAGATCAAACAATTCAAATAATGGCTTACCATAATCTACTCTTGTATGACTAAGTGAGACATAAAGAGTGTGTATAATGTCGCAGTGAAGGGGACATCAGCCTTGTGGCCATCTGAGCAGCCACTAGTGTAGACAGTTAGAGCTTGTGGAATAAGCAATAGAAAATGTGGCACTCGTGGGCCTAAAAAGCCCCATAGAAATGACACTTGAGCACTGCTTGTGTTCTTTGTAAATTGAGATCTAACTACCTCAATCCACTTTCTAATTGGGAAAAGAAACTGCTATCTACAGGCATATTTAAATAGGCAAGGGGATGAACACCTAAAGGGACTTTGAAGCACCTTAAAGCATCGCAGGCACAGAGAGGCAGAGCTGCATAGTGAACTGGCCTGACAACAAACGCCTGCAGACTCTTTGATCTGGCACAGGGGTAGATGCCTGAAGGCAACGGGATCGGGCCCAGGAAGGGTGGCCTGGAGCCATCGAGAGCAGATACAGTAGAGCAGTTTCTGCTGCCAGCTTGGAGGAAACGCTGCTCTGAGCTCTCTCGGTGATGGCTGGCCTTCACACTTTGTTAGCTGGCACCTGGGTCAGACAAAAGACAGAGTCCCTAAAGAGTAAATGCAGGGGACAGCATGTGTTGGGGCTTAGAGGAGAAGCCACAGGGAAAC
Organism: Bovichtus diacanthus; assembly: GCA_943590825.1. Taxonomy (NCBI): domain Eukaryota; kingdom Metazoa; phylum Chordata; class Actinopteri; order Perciformes; family Bovichtidae; genus Bovichtus; species Bovichtus diacanthus. The sequence continues at coordinate 2,011,049 of CALSBV010010214.1, forward strand.
ACAATGAGACACATTAAGAAAGAAAGGCATGCAAGCAAACAGAAGAATAGACTTGGGGAGTCTGGTCTATTACATGCCCTAGCACTGGCAGTTATACAGCAATTTGTGTCTGTTTGGTCGTTGGCTGGTTGAGGATGTCTCCTAATAGCTTGAAATAAACCAAAAGTGAGTGCATGAGCAAAGAAAATGGAAAGATGGATGGACAAGAGGAAGAGACCATGTGATTAGAGAAGCCGTCTTGACAAACAGACGAAATGACATGGCAGTGGGCCAGGCGCTGAGAGTGAGTCATTGTGGGCCGACTGCCATAATTCAAGCTGTGTCTTGTTTAGTCTCTTGCCAGGAGAGACAGAGACCGTGCTAGCCACATTGATGCTGCTCCACCAACAAGAATCACTTCCCATTATTTCCAAATAGTAGGCCGTGCAGCACAGCACTGCATCATTTCAAACTTTCAGTTGACGTGTTCCACCAGTATTGGCTTCGCACTGTGTTCTGTGACCTTTACTGTTTCAGGCTTCATCCTAACTTTTCTTAGGGACTATTTTCAGTGACCCATTTTCTTTTCTCCCTGTTTCAGGTGACCCGATAGTCCTGCCCGTCTCAAGAAGAGCAAAAATGGCGGTGGAGTCACTTTTACAGCACAATGGACCTATCAGTGGTGCGGAAACACACTCAGACGGACTTCTATGAGGAACCAGTAATTGTTTCATTTTTCTGAGGATATCCTAGATGTGAAGGCTGAAGAGACAGGACTCTAACACCGTCTTCCATCACCTTAAACACAACTGAGTGTCCTTGGTCCTTTCCCGCGGAGGACTGCATCACCCACAATCCTTTACTGCTACTACTTACAACAACTTCAAAAAAGTGAACTATGACCTAAACAGCACTTGATTAGACGACAAAAAAAACAACTCTTTACAACAATCTGTATTCTTCATCTCTCTTCTATGGCTTAGTTGTGTTCCATACGCATACTGGGAATAAAGGGGATCTGGATTTTAGACAGCTATCCTGCATTACAAACGTCGCTACAAAAAAAAAGGGGAGTTGATCCAGAAAGGCTGTCTCATGTAGTCGGGATGACACATTTCAATTTAACCGTGCCACATATGACACACTTGATGCTGTCAAAATGTTTCTCAGATCTAAAACCGAACCTATTCTTTTTTCAGATTTCACTTCCATAAGAATATTTTACCTTGAATAGTTTGTGGCTTACCACATGTCATTTTTTAAAATGGGGAGACAGTTTGTCAGTCTTCTTTTTTCTTTTGTTTTTTGACGAAGGACAAAATCCTTTCAGGGGTGAGGTTAGACTAATACCAAGTAGATGTTACGGTATATTGAAACATGTAAACGTGTTAAAAAAAAAAAGGTCCATGGAATCAACGGGGCTAAAAATAAATTGACGCTCTAATGGTTTTAATATCTGTGTTTTTAAACGCCTGTTAACCGCTATTGAGTACATGTGTCAGTATTATATGAAATGAATAAAACCTTTCAAAAGAAAAGATAAATCTCTGCATTTCGTTTCCACCCTGGAAATTATGTGATGATTCAACCGAAGTGAAGGATCCATATAACTGTATTGTTTCACAATGGATGCTTGGAGCTGTAAGCCTTATTGATAACAATCAGGGTGAAATAATATCCAAGAAACCTTGAAGCGACAGGAAACTCAAAATCATGTATTTGTTGCTCATGGTATTATTGTGTTGGCTCCAAGAAATGTCATCAATAACTGGTAATTACTTTCCTGTTATTGTTTTAATTAAATGTTATCATCTTGATTTCCTGCTTCAAACAAACAACTCTGAACACTGTCAACGGTTTCAGATGTGAAATACTGTTCTTCTTTGGCCGTTTGCTGACCTCTGTGTAGTCAAGAGAAGCACTATTACTGGAGAAACGTGTACATTTGGTTGGAGTTTTCACCACAGAAATCCCAAGCAGGTGAGGAAGAAAAAACCTTTATTTGTATGCAGCATATTTCAGCCAGGACTCAGAAAAACAGACTGGGCTGGTAAACAAGATTTAGTGGAGGATGTTGTGACTCTATTTTTGGCATTTTGTGGAGCTCGATCAACAGGTGAGTTTTTTTTTTTTAAACACATTGATTGTGAATTGGCAGTGATACTTTATCTATTACCAGCAGACATTGTATTGTTACAGCTGAAGCTTTGAGCTGACATGTTCAAATTAAACAGCTGTTGGCATCACTAGCTCAACGTGTCTGCCACCTGTATTTGTTGTTCTCTGGAGGTCTGATTTTGTTTAAGTTTAGATGCGTTCCACGCTACATCACTTGTATACTCAAGCTCATATTATCCACCGATTTAAGCCTATCATAGATGTATCGTATTGTGGTATACATCAGACGGATAAGATAATTTGAGGTTATTTATAAGGTGTTGGAATCACATACTATATCAGTTATAATTTGTAATAATTTCATCGATGATGTTGTCACTCTTTTTTAAAGGCAAAGCAGGGTGCTTTAAGAAATCGAAAATGTGTTGAAAGCCTAACCCAATAATTATTGCATTATGTATAAATATATATATATATTTTTTTGATTGCATTTATTTAAATTTTTTAAGTGATTTTTTTACATTTTCAAATATTGACATTGTATCTGCCTAAGAAAGAATCAATCAATGTTGAGTTTCTGATGAATACCTATATATAGATAAAGACCATGTTTCTTGTAGCTGTAATATGGGGGAAAAGACAACCTCGCAAGTTCTGCAACGTGGTCACATTGCATCAAATAAATATGGTCCCTTGTCAGAACAGATTTCCTCACATCCACTTCAACCGGACCAAGTAGCCGTGTACAGAAAACTTAAGCAAATGTTAAGACCACCACGGCACTCAGTCACTGACAACAGTATAATGGATCAACATCAAATAATCACAGGAACATGACTAGTGCCTACCATGAAGCACTGAGTCAAATACACTATGTACTGTACGTCCCATCACGGTTATGTGTATGCTTTATATCCTCCCCATATTTCTTAATTTCCCATTCCTACTATCTGTAGATGCGAAATGTTTCTCAGTCACAACCCAGGAGATACAAGGACTGTCATTAGGTATTACAGTAAGATAACGTTGATACAGATTTAAATATAGAACCATTCAAAAGACTGAATCCGAAAAGCAGGATGCACTGGACTGAAAGCATGTAACTGCCAGTGATAGATGTTGATGCCGAGTGGCAGGAAGCCTCTGTCGTAAACCTGATGATGAACGACATGAAACAAGAGGGCTCAGACTGAGGAAGTTGCAAACAAACTGTTGGGTTTGAAGCTGTGGACATCTATCTCTCTTCTCTCCATGACACATACACTATCTGTGTTGTGTTGCATTAAAGCTGCCTTTCTCTAAAACCCTTTTCTGATTTGGATAATCTCCCAGTGGATCCTCTCAGGGGCTGTGGCCTTCCACTGAGCCTCAGTCAGTGTGTGTGTGTGTGTGTGTGTGTGTGTTTCATGGCCTGGGCTCTTTCTGAGCCTCAACGCGTCGTTAGTGCATGTCATTAAAAGATTACAGAGAATAAACCCGCATACAGATTCTCACACATACACGCAACAAGAGGCGAGAAACAGGAACTGAGCATGAACTGCTGTAATTACAGAGAGAAACATTTGTAAAAGGGTTTCGATGTTAGAATATGACAGCCTCAATTTTTGAGTATTCTTAACCGCTCACAAGGTGTTTCTCAAGCTGCACGTGAATCCAATCCTGAATCAACCATGTGAGGCTTGTTCTTCAACACCACCCTTAATACCAACCCAGTCGTAGTTACACAAAATGTTTAAATATTAAATATTGGCGTTGAATCGAGGTATCGGGTGTAGCTCTAACAGTCTCCTATCTGTCTGGCAGCTCTGATCATCAACACTGCTGCTAAGCATTAATATACAGTAGTTATTTGTGGCTTTACTCGAAATATCCAGACGATGCTGAGATGAGCGAGTATACTCTCTGGTTAGCAGCGCTAACAACAGATGCCGGAGCAGATGCTACGTCCGGCCAAACGATGAGAGAGGCTATCCTAAATGCTGACACGTCACTACGAGGACGATGATTAGAGGAAGGTGACACATCGAGGGTTGGATGGGCTGCCCAAACATGCTCAACCATGTCTGTATGTTGCATTCAGAGCCGTAGGGAAACGTGCAAGTTCTGCTCCAGGTGTAAGAAAATGTCATTTTAAAATCAATATTTAAACAAACACCATTTCCCATAAGTCATACACCTCGCAACTTGACAAAAGAGGCGAGTCCATGAACGAGTCGATCTAGTCGATGCCAATTTGTCTAAGAAAATGAAAAGTAAACCTCAGGAACACGCTTCATTATTTCAGAAAAGAATGATGGAAGAAATTCTGTGATTGAAATTCAGATCCTGGCTTCTCGTGATATATTTTTTTTTTTTACTTTTTTCTCTGACTTCTATTCAGTCATTTTAACTTAATCCTATATTCCTATTGTTGAATTTTGTGTATAAAGCTCTTTCTGAGGACATTTTTGACTTGTCAATGAAAGGTGAACTTTCTGTGATGTCTTAACAGCGGCTGCATGTCAGTTAGGTGAGCCGGTTAAGCTAATTGACACAAATAAACTTCACTTGGCAAATTACGTCATAATTGACAATAATTATGCTATGATTGAATATTTAATTATTATAGTGACTAAAATCTGCATAATTTGGAGACAATTACAAGGACAGGCATGTAATTTAGTAAATAAAAATATGTCGATAACTTGACATGTTTGACAAGCATGAATATTAAGCTCAATGATTTATTTCAAGTGTGATGCATCATGTGCCAACAGCGTTGCCATTCACAGTATACAGCACAGTGCCAGTTGACGCAGATGAGAAAATGAACAGCTGTAATTGTTCCCTTGTCCAACATGAATCAAGCTGTCTTTCATAAACTGTAATGATGCTCCCCTTTCCTTTTCCGTTATCTCCAGGACAACTCTGACATAAACTGAGCATGTAAAAATTGGAGTTGATGTTTAGCCATCGTTTGCTTACCCTATTGCTCTTTATCATAGCAGACCATGGCAACACATTGTCGACAAGGAGACCTAGAAGTGTTAATGATTACTCTACAAAAAGGGTCGACGTTGCCGGTGAAGGTGGTTGGATTTAAATGCACAGAGATTTCTAAATTTGTCTAACTTTTTATCACTCAAACATTCCAGACTTTTTTTTGAAACCAAACAGCATAACTGGGACAGAATTATGCAGGCATACAGCCATAACACTTTTCTCCTCTGATTCTGACACATAGATAAAGACATGAGAGGATGGCAAGGAAGTGGAAAGTGGAAGTGCAAAGTAATGGAGAGGGAGTCCTGTGATGCTAGAGCGAAGTGACGGCCTAAAAATAATATGGCTTCTGTCGTGAGACTTGGAGAACAGAGCAGATCTGAGCAGGTTACAAATGAACTCAACAGATCAGCGTGACGTATAATTCAGCTGAGCGTGTGTATGTGTGTGCAAGGTGGATGGCATGAGAGAAAGAAAGAAGGAAAGAATGTGTGTGGAGCTGATAAGCAGCAAAGGCCCAAAGGGTTCTTTACATGGCGGTCTCAACCTGTCACTTTCCTCAAACACACTTCCTGATATCCACACACGCACACACACAAAGGCAGATAACCCCAACCCTGACTGTGTCATTCATGTCAAGGGAAGCATGAAAGGAGGTGTATGCTTCCCTTTTATTCCCTAGGAGTTGCTCCTGAATGAGCGTTATATAAGAGTCACAGTGATTAAGGTTGTACTGATGACTCGCACAGATAAGATGACCTCTCATCTTGATGCATAATGTGTGTGTGTGTGTGTGTGTGTGGTCTTGTGGTATTCATTTCCATGACATCCAGCCTCACTAGCAGGCTGTTGACACTTTTTGTCCACAGAGACGCAAACAAAGCCAACTCAAGCATTTTGTTTATTGTGGTCAGGCAACGCTCGAGATGCATTTCCAAGGGACAGGCAACTGTCACCTGTGATGTACAATGGATGACTGGCAAGTGCTCTGCTTCACTGAGGCATCAGTATGAAACATACCTTCACCTGCACAATGCACATGGTGACTGGTTCTGAAATCTCTCCCTCATTATCCACCAAAATTGTTTTTGAATAATGTTGAGATGAGAAGTAGGCCATGCAGCTGGTGCTCAGCTGCTCACCCAGACACACTATTTGTTCAAAACATTCAATGCAATTTTTCAATGCGATGCAATGCTTCGAGTTTAAGCAATTCTCAGCGAACACATTTTCAATTTCCTGTACCAGAACCTAAACTCATGAGATCCGGACGGTGAACTAATTGCTCTATACCATGAGCATCCATCCTCTCCATGCAGACTCGCTAATAATCATCTATTGTTTAAAGCAAACGTGTCTAAACTTTTCATGAATTGGAACCAGACGTGAAATGCAGACCTGTGTAGTTATAATGCATTCACTCATTATAGTTAGAGAGAAGGCGGACATCTCCCCGGCCGATATCTCCAACACTCTGCAACTCACACTAAAACAATGTCGACTGTTAAATCGCACTACAGGTAAGAGGAAAAATATGTAGTAGAAAAATATGTAGTGAAACTCAACAATTAAACCAATGAAATTTAAAATGCTGTTACAGAAAAAAAAATACGTTGTAAGCGCCCTGAAATTACTTAAACAAGGATATAAAAGCTCTGAGTTTGTTGAATCACAAGGAGGGTGGAGAAGCAGAAAACTGCAGGAAATTACTATTCTAATATCGGTAATTGGTAATATTCAAATCTACTGCTAATCAGTCTGTAGAGAGAGAGAGAGAGAGAGAGAGAGAGAGAGAGAGAGAGAGAGAGAGAGAGAGAGGGAGAGAGAGAGAGAAAGAGAGAGAGAGAGAGAGAGTCCCCGGTCGGTGATGAGATTTAGAAAGACAAAGGGGAGGGGTGTCAGCGCTGTGATGAATATTCAGTTGTTGACATTTAGTGTGGAGCACTGAGGATGTGAGGTGGGATGATGCCAAGTTAAATAAGAGCATTACAGAATATGAGGATGAGGAGAAGTAGAGGAGATTAGGGGGAGACAGGGACAAATATTGAGGAAGATATTGCACACACACACACACGACAGACAGACAGACAGACAGGAAGTGTGTATGGGTCGATTTTGAGAATGGAGACCATGAGTGTCGCAACTGTAATTAATGAGGATTGTTGTTGGTGATTGTTATTGTCAGTTTGTTTTCTGTAGGCAGCTTAGTGACAGTCTCAAAAGCAGATCTGGGTCACACAGCCATAGTCTACTCATTAAACCCATTCAGCTTCCTTGCTGCGCCATCAGCTGTTTATTCAGCTATTGAGATAGTGCGGATGTTTTCTTCTCTCGACTTCAGACGCTTCTCTCAAATTCAGACGCTCATCACCAAGACTGAAAGACCCCGTGTTAAATTTAGAGAGGAATAAAGATAGAGACGTAAAAGATAGAGTGGCGTGAAAGAGAGAAAAGAACGGAGGACGCAAGGAAACCGTCTCTGTTGTTTACAGACGCTGTTTATTAAGTGAATGACCTCTTTTGCATAATTACAGTCACATACAGTTTGCGCTGATTCCAAAACTCAAAAAGGAGAGTTTGTGTTCTCAACACAGGCTCAACCAAAGAACACGTCTGTGTTTGTCACTGAGAAAACACCCAAGTTTAATGAAGTGAAATAAGTATGGACGCAGACAGATGTGCACAGCTGAATTCCTACGTGTGCGTTAGGAGGTTACGGCATTGCAGCGCTGCCTACGCACATAGCCGACTTATGTTGTTCTGTACGTTTAACCAAAGCTGCAAAATGTAACAGCAACAACAGTGATGCCACGTGGAGACCGCAACATCTGAGTGTCAGCTTGGGCTGCTCACGTTTACTCCTACATGTTTATGATGCCGGTGTAGTCACTGTAGCTAGCGGTTAGGAGCTCAGTTAAAACTTTGTGTACCTTTAAATTTATTTTTACCTCCTCCTCCTCGTTTGACGAAGTGCGGGTGGGCGCGCTACAGCTCAATATCTCTCTCCAGCTCTGTATCCCACCCATGTTACACCCACTTCCGAGCTAGCCATTCACATGTGAAGAGTCTGATTTCATTCCTCTTCGTAACTATACCCCACCCACATAATTAATTCCAATCGTAATTACGTCTCATTAGGGAACACCTTTGTTTTACTCTGACCGTAAAGAGTTAACTCAGAAGAACAGACATGTCTACACAAACACTTTGAATATATTGTACACTTACACCTATAAAAAAGGGAGCATGCACAATTGTACACACTCGAATACCCCTCGACGAACAGCTCTCGCAGCTCCACACGCCGACTAATGAATACATTCCATAACACTTTAGAGTCACTGCAGATAATGAAGTCTATTTGCATAATTAAAAGGGATGAATCAAAAGGTAATTTACAGTGCCCTCTTGTCCCCTGCTTAAACGTAGGCTGAAAAGGAGGAAGAGAAGGAGGATGGGAGGTGTTGCATACACTTACGTCCTCACCCCAGGGAAGATTTTTGAAGTTAGCAAGGTGGGGTTTTTAAAACAGGCATTAGAAGAAAATGAACCTTTGTACCTCTGCGTGTCACACTTAATATCGATGACATCACCCTAGGAGTATTCTCTCTCTCTCTCTCTCTCTCTCTCTCTCTCACACACACACACACACACACACACACACACACACACACACACACAGGAAGCAGGGGGCGCAATTCTTCAAATGCATGAACACAAAAAACAGTCTACCATTTTTCCTTCAATCAATTTTTCCCACCTTTCCACCTACCTCTCCTTTCATTTCTCCATCCATCCCCCTCCAAAGCCTCCAGTCAGCAGTCAGCTATAGAATTCCATTACAGTCTAGTGATGCAGCACTTCAAAGGAGGGAGAGCTGCATGTGTGTGTGTAACTGAGAGAGTGTGTACACGTACAATACTGTGTAAGTGAGAGATTTTTTTTTTTTGCTATGTGCAGGGAATCTCATCATCAGGCACACAACAGTGATGTCCCAAGCCAATATTTATCCTGCAGTGTGTGCAAACTGTTTTTCTTTTTTTCTTAATCTAGAATGGGCTGTAAGCATCTTGGGTTTTTGCTCAAAAGTGTGACGTCCTGCAAGGGCGTTCGTTTGTTAGCAGCAGCAGTACGTTTATCCACCCAAATATTTCCCTAAATGCAAATTTTAAGTAAATTACCAAACGATAGCGATGTGTCTGCTGCTTCTTATCTGATGTGGAGTCAGCTTTTCCTCCGTTGTGCATGGTGTTTTTGTGTTTTTATTATTTGGCCCCTCAGATGGGGGAGAAATGAGATCTGGCAGCATTGTAGCGAAGCAGCATCCATGCTGGAAATAGAATAAAAAGAACAAAGTGACCAGCTCCCACAAAGTCATTTTTTACTCAAACACACTGTTTCAATTAACCTTACTGATAAACAACTCCACCACAATATTTAGGCCCTTGCTGTTGTAGAGATCTGAATTGAATAACAATAAGGGCAGGGTTTGTTTGAAATCCTTCTGGTAGCTCTCTCTCTCCAACTTCAAATAACAAGACTTATTAGTAATCTACAAAGGTGTGAACATTGAAATATCCTACTTTATCTTTTAACATGCAACCGTGTTAATTGACCAAATGTTAACTGTGAGTTAGACAACATTTGCCTCGCACTGCGTTAGTAATTAAAAGCAGACACATACTAAAACTACAAAGTTAAAAGGTAGCATTTCGTTATGTTACTCACGAAGCAGAAGTCATTAATGTTGTGGTAATTGCGCACAGCTACAGACGGCGAGCTTTGAGAATACAAAACCAAACAAACAGAATGTGGCTGCATCAAAAGAAAAGCATTTACTTTATAAAAGGGGAAAAAAAAAAATCTCCAATGGAGTTCCCTTCTCTTCAATTAGATTGTTCCTGCATTTCCACTGGTAAATAATTCACAGGCAAAACCATCAGCAGACAGGCATGGCAGTATAAATGTTTTAGTGTGTGCGTGGGGAGGGCAGTGAGTGACGTTGGAGATGATGGTGTGATGTCTAACGATGGAAATAGTTTTTAGCTGTGTTTCCTGTGCTTTTAAACATTTCCCGCTCTCTGTCTTCCTGTATCTCTCTCTGATGGACTAGATGAGGTAGATGAGGGTCTCTTTTCACGTTTCCCAGAAGTCAGAAGAAGGCAGCTACGATGCATGTCAACTAAAAAGGGCAGAAAGCGGGTGGTAGAAAATAGCTGCATTGTGGGTTGGACATCTGTTAGACAAGAATGGACCTGCAAGACACCGGGCAGATCCTGCGCTGTTTTAAAATGTTCACACCGTATGTCAGAGCTCCTTTGTTGTATGTGTGTGTGTGTTAAGAGCTGTCGGTGAGAGACAGGTTGGCTTCATTTAATGACTGGCTGGTCAACGACATAATTACTGTGAGGCAGGAAATAACTATATCTATATAGTGCTGAGTGGTGTAGCAAAACGTCTCATCGCAATTGGTTTGGTTTTTTTCCAACTCAGTTGATATCGATATACTGTATTTTATGATGTGAATTATGGACTCTTTTTGTTTTTCATTCAATCATTTTTATTTCGGTAGAGTTCACAATAATCAGCAAACCCATGGGCGAGCATGAAAACATCAACGCTATGACTAAAATCTCTCTGCAAAGCTTGAGACTATCCACAACTTAAAATGCCCCAGTAGAAGAGTCAGGCTCTAAAAAATATGAGCTGTAAACAGAAGAGAAATATCTAAATGAATAAATTACATAAAAATGAACAAAAACCCCTCGATCTTGGCTTGATTTACATTTACTAGTTAAAATACCTCCTTGTTGGTGGTTTTAGCATTCCTGGGTTTTGATTACTGGTGGCAGTGTAAGCACTCTGCGTGCTGTGCATTATCAGATGGTGATGCTTCAGGTGATTCACTTCTATTTGTCACAAGTTCTCAGCTCTGTGCACACAGTACACACCGCCTATCTGATTTGTGTCGAACACTAAGTAGTGATGCACTCGGCCTGTCTGGGACTGTCGACACAAAAAAGTTTCCTCGCCTGATCCATCGGTTAAAGAGACTCAAGTCTATTCTTTTCTTCCGTCTGGAAAATAATTTAGTGTTGATTAATTCGGTGCTGTCAGATTGGTTGTGTGAATGTCAGCGAAACATTTGGTTTAATTAGTGATGAAAATATACATTTCTTAATCTGAATCTGAATAGAATATGAATTCACACTTATTACTTAAGTCATTTATCAAGCAAAACATTCTAACAATGTGTCAGTTCCAGCTTCCCATACTGTACCATGGCCATACAAAACAATGAACTTGAAGATCAAACTTGATGCTTTTCACAATTGTTTTATGTACATGTACTTTTTTTTTTCCTAATCTGGAATAAATGTTTCTTTAATCTGCAACATTTTTTTATAACAAAACAGTTGAAAAAGTAACTGAAGTATCAATCAGTCATGAAAACGATATTAAGTTGCATCCCTACATCAAATTATATCCAAGTAGACAAAAGTCTTCCATCATCAACGCTGTATGCTTCAGTCAAGCAGCACACAACACAGAGGACTATGAGACAGTGAGAAACCGAAACTGTGAGCAAAGATGGCTGACCGAATGCTGCTCTACTTGTGAGGCCAGAAGGCAGAGCGAGCCAGACGGGGGTTTGGCCGTGAACAGGGTCTGATTTACACTTTGACAGGAACAACATTAGCTGACACCATTCTTGTCATCTGTAGCCATAGGAACCTCACAAGGGGAAGCTTTCTGAAATCTACAAGGAAACACAGATATAGGTTTGGCAACAAGATGGTTATCTGCATTCTGAACAGACTCCACAGTATAGGAGGATAAAATTGTTCTTCTAACACATTGACATGTTTTAAAAATCACTACCTCGGTTTTATGATTTGCTACACCTCTGATTACAGTCCTCTTACGCTTTATCTATACTTCTAGCATTTATACCCCTGCTCTCTATCACAGTGAAGGAAACAGTGTTACTATGGAGAACCCACAGAATAGTATCATGTTCCGGACAAACCATCCCATCTTTGTTCATATCATATCACAAAAAAAAGTGAAAGAATACAAACACAGTTACTGTGGGTAGCCCACTCCTGAGCTCTGCTTCAGGCTAGCAGCTCGAAGCTACATTAGCTGCTACCAACATAAAACACCCGATCCCCGGCCCAAGTGTCTGCTTCTGAGTTTGAACGTGTGTAATGTACTGTGGGTGGGAGATTTTGTCATGGAAGAAGAATGCATGGAATTGAAAAGAAAGGATGATATATCTGGTTCTGCTCCGTCGATATCCATCGTGAGCCTGACCATGATATACTGCAGGAGTGCAGCGCTAATCGGTGAAGTACTCTTTCAAAGCAGGATACGGTCTTATCAAGTACAATAAATTCATCTAATCTACCAGTGGTACTATCTGCGGGACAAATCCGACCCTGAACCACCGAAAATGTATGCCATAGGTATCTGCTGTGCGTCTAGCATTAACCATAAATCTGGCTTTAAATGACATCATAAAATGTGTCCCACCATCCACTCAAATGCAGGTCTGCGCATATCAGTAAAACTTGATGGTGGGAACACTATACCTTTTGCATCTAAAATAGCAGTATGTGCCAACATTAAGTGTGAAGACTGCAAGAAATTATGAATTTACTGAATTGAGATGAGCGATGCAATAAATAGTTTATAGAGGTTAGAGTTCCATTTTAAATTACTGCAACATGTCATTGCAAAGGTATTTCATACTGGATAGATAAATTACTAGACAGAAAATGTACAACCAGTGTACTGCATGAACATTACACGTGTGTATATTGCTGGTTATAGTTTGTATTGACTTTGTATCCAACCATGATCGATATCTGTGCTCTGCAGCCTGACTGACACCTGCCCGGTGCTCGGGCTCTTTGAGACACGGCTATTTGTTTCAGCTGACAGGAGCCCAGGGCAGCAGAGACAGGGAAGAAAAAAAAAAGAGAAAGGAAATAGAACAGAGAGTGAAAAGACAGAGGACAGAGAGGGAGTGAGGAAAGGACAGGGAGATTTCAGTCACATCAGACACAACATTTATACATGTAACCAAAACTCTTGCAAAGGGAGGTTGACCGGAAAATTTGAAAGAAAATCGTGTCAGCCTGCTACGAGTTTGTAGCAATAGTTAGACATTGTCAATTCCGCTCCTTGTCGTACCTCTCTTATAACAGAGCACAACCAGGCCCTCAGACAGGAAGATAGTGAAGTCAGTCTTTGTATCGATGCAGCGTGATGAGAGCAGACAGTTAAAGGGCTGGACTTTGATTAGTCAGAAGCATGAGATGGAGGCACAACGGCTGCAATTTCCCATTTTTTCCAGCCCATGAATTCAACAGGTTAATGCCTGCTATTAAAAAGAATAACACTAAAGCAGGCTATGAAAAAGATTTTAGTCATTTTTTTTTATTGAATAAGTTGTCATTATGGCTATCTACCACAGCTTTTCAAGAATTAAGGGATGTGTGTTTCGAGTGAATCTTCCAAACGTTAATTGTGACAGATGGTTGATTCAGTTTAGGATAGGGAGGAGGATAGACAGTGTGCGCTTAATTGTTTAATCATGAAGGATAGCTCTGCGAGTGTGTTAGTAACTGTCAGTCTGTGTAGATCGAAGACATTGATCGGAGCAGCTATCTCACCTCGCTGCAAGTCCGCTGCCTGTCAAATGGAGATGGAGGGTATCTGATACAGTGCTGAATGAATGAGAGACCAGTTTAACACACACACACACACACACACACACTTCTTCAATCACTTCTTGCACCTACTCGTTTCACTCGAAGTCATCATCTCTCACGTGTGATTATTTTCTACAGAGGACACACAGAGCAGTGCTGTTTACCTCATGCGTACATGTGTGTGTGGTTGATGCCTTTATCTTTGTTCTATATTGGCCTCATCTCGTTGACGTCTCATTTTCACCCATCAGTTTTCCCCTCGCTGATTGAACACAGCTGTCAGACGTGCCGCTCAACGCTTCACACAAACATTTGTCCTTCATGTCTCGCCTATGAGAGTGCAGCAACCTTGAGATGGGCTGAATTTGTCCCCGGCCACTGACAGCAGAAGAACTTTCTGTCCTTATTTCTACCTCTCACACAAACATGCACGTAACCTGCACAGACAGCCCGTGTACACACGCACACACACACAAGCACAAACTCACGAGCATCTGTCTGCCTTCTCAACTTGGGATCTGTGCTAAAACCCTGGGGGTGGTAGGTGAGGTGTCAGCAGTGATCTGATAGCGCTGAGGTGGTCCAAATGCATGATTCCTCTTAAGCTTGATCCTCTCACTGCATCCAACTTGAAAATCCCTCCCTATGTTGTCCCTGCAGCTGTGGGGGATGAGCGTATAGTCTCCAGAGCAGGGACTTAGATGCATTATGACTTTTTTAAAGTGATTTGTGGCTAGCTAGCATATGTTTAAAAACTTTAAATACAACAGTTGAACTGGAGGACCTCGTGGAAATAAGTTTTAACAACTTAAATTAATTCTAATTATCATTCTTGAAGGGACATTATTGCCTAGGTCGGCCAGAGCCTGCAGGCACACACTGTTAGGGCTTGAAGAATGCTTAAGATGTTACAGTTGGCAACAGAGAGGTAGCCTGTCAGGTGAACCCTGAGATGTCGCCGCTGCAAGTTTTAATGAAAAGGTAATCATGCGGAAATTACAGATGAGTAATCACTGATTAATAACTACATGTTTTACAAGGAGGTCAGAGATTGGTGAGGCTACAGTGGAGATCCCTCAGATTAACTGCTTTGATTGGTTCGGTAAAAAACCTAACCGGCCGAGTGTGCAATGACTAGAGTTAGATAAATGGGCTCATAACTTCACTAAAGTTCCTTTTTTCTCCACCCTCCCAACCCCTTTTCTTCATTTGTATGCAAAGTCCAATCCCTTAGGCTCCCTTTCCTTCTCTTTAATTTTCAGCCATCTTTTTTTAATCAATTTTCTTTTATCTCTGGGAAGTTATTTTAATACTCCTACATCTTATTTCATTCTCAGCAAGACTGTGTGGGGATATCAATTATTCAATGGAGAGGGAGCTGAGGAATATGTTAATATTGATTAAGCTTTCGCCACACCTAAGAAGATTACACTCTGTTATCACTATGCTAGAGTGCTGCATTAGCCAGGCAAATTAAAGGACACATAGATACACTGTGTTAGATATACAGTGGTGTAAGAACATTTGTGTGTCTTCCATGTTTGGATCAGAGATTAAAAGACTATTTACACTACATGACAAGCAGGGAAAGAAGATATGCCCTGCATTCGTAATGAGTTAGACAACGCTTTGAAGCTTAACCCCTTAATTGCACCAAAGCCACAAATTTACAGATTAGCAGAGGAACAAAGGAAGTTAAATACGTGCCGGGCTAAATGAGAAGAGTTAGAATCAAAGCAGTCCTGTGCAATACGTAGCTCTGCTGTGTGTCCAGAATCATGTTGGTTTGTCATGTATTGTGTGGTTTTATCCCAACCATTGTGGTGTCGCTGTCCTAGCTTCTGTTTTATTGCCACGGGCTACAGCATTGGTTTTGGGCAGTGATACCGCAGATACTGTGGCATTTGTATCTCATTTCCCCAGAGTCCTGTAGGGCAGCCAGGAGCTGTATATCTGTCAGGGTACAAAGCAGCCAGTCAGAGGGCCAAGGGAAAAGGGAATGGAACAGAGGTGGGCGTTAAGGGGACAGGATGTCATTGTGTGTTCCAACAGGGCTGTGAGATATGCAAGTGTTTAAGCCACAGCTGAAGGAGGCGTAAGAAGTCAAACAGCCATTTGTGATTCATATAAGCGGGCATATATGCACAGTTGTTTCTATCCACAACAACTTACAATATGTGCGCATTTCACAGGCGTACACACATGACACATGGCAACATGAATGTAAATACGTTCTCCCTTCAGCACTTCGCATCCAGCCCTGATGCCGAACCTTTTCCCATCCACTCCCCCTTCATTCTGAACAGATTTGTTCAGCCTGCACCATTTTATTTATTTAACCAAACATGTGCTCTCTGTACAGACCTCTCTTTCATTTGTTCTCTTTCCGTTGACCATGTACACACTCAGAAACACACACACAGACACACACACACACACACACCTCATGCATAGTGGATACTGGACTGATCTGCTGCAGTGTAGCCTCTCTTCCAGCGTGTTTCTCCGGC
The DNA here is from genome assembly GCA_943590825.1 of Bovichtus diacanthus. NCBI lineage: Eukaryota > Metazoa > Chordata > Actinopteri > Perciformes > Bovichtidae > Bovichtus > Bovichtus diacanthus. The sequence continues at coordinate 2,027,358 of CALSBV010010214.1, forward strand.
CATTAGTCTGCTTGGCCAGTAAATGTGTGTGAATGTGTGCATTCATGTGTCTGTGTGTGCGCTGTATGAAGAAGCACTGTTTTTTTTTTTTTTTTATCCCCTGTAGTTACACTAGATGTGCTATTTGATAAAAATTCAGGAAATACCCAGGGTTTGTTGCTGAGACCATCAGTCTGCTGGCTGCTGACCAGACTGTCTGCAGACTGCTTGCTGATGCTGTTTTGTTGTTTTCCACAAAAAGAAACAAGAGAGAAAGGGAGAGAGAGAAGACGTGAGGGGAGAAGACGTGAGGGGAGAAGAAGGACATGAGAGAGACAGATAAGTAAAGATTGAGACAGGAGAAGGGAGAGGGGAGGAGAGCCCCTGCTCTGCATTAATTCTCTGTTTGCCAGTCAGAGCATGCTCTTTCCTATGAGATTAGACTGATAAAATGCATGTGTGTGTTCACACACACACTCATCTGTGTGCATGCATGCATATGTGTCTGTGTGTATTTGTGCCTTTGTATACACACTCACACCCTCCCTTGTGAGATTAGGCTGATTTGTCAGTGATGCAGGAGTTCATCCATGATTAATAGCCCAGCGTTCTGGAAACAATGTTATTCTGCGTCAGCTACCTGTGGGACGCCCCGTACAACTGCAAGTGTATTTCGGTGTATGAGCGTGAAACAGCATGAATATCAATCCCAACATCTTGTTCCAGACAAGTTGATGTTATAAGTATGTTGGTACACAAGTCGACTGTGTGTCAGTGTTGCTGTGCTTTGTGTACAACATTGCTGGTGTGTATTATTCATGAGTACCCCACATCCTGACAAACCTCTAGGAAAACCAAAAATTACACTATACACCATTCAGTGTATAGTGATTTGATTTGATTTCCTGCTAAGGTCACTACATAACCATTTTCGTCACTATATCAATAGATACCTTATAAGTTTACAACCTGGCTATAACTCTGGAATACTACACTGAAGGTGTGAAATATTACATGTCTAGATGGATGGGAGTCCACTAATCCACCCATTACACTTTATAGCAAGGACATTACTGGCTATGTACAATTAGAAATTAGTATTTGTTTTAACATTTAATTTTACAATGAAGTCACACCAGAGCTAATTGCAAGTAGAATGATCAGGAAAAAAAGAGACTGAAAGACCTCCAAGATTGTCTCTGACAAACTCTGCCCATCTTAATTTCCCAAGGCTTTACATAAGACATAAAGAGGCACTATTTAAGAGTTTGTGTTCTCCGGTGTGTGTGTGTGTGTGTGTGTGTGTGTGTCCAACTGATAGAGACACCAGCAGTAGATGGGATAACTATGGGAAGCAGAGTCTGTGAAGCCAAGGAAAGAGGATCAATACAAAATGTACTTTGTTGAGACTGAGAGCGGAGAAACTCTGCAGCCAATTAAATAGAAAGATGAGAGAGAGAGAGAGAGACAGAGAAAGAAAGAGAGAGACAGAGAAAGAAAGAGAGAGATAGAGAGAGAACGATAGAGAGAAAGAGAGAGAGAGAAAGAGAGAGATAGAGAGAGAGAAAGAGAGAGAGAGAAAGAGAGAGAGAGAGAGAGAGAGAGAAAGAGAGAGAGAGAGAGAAAGAAAAAGAGAAAGAGAGAGAGATAGAAAGAGAAAGAAAGAGAGAGAGAGAGAGAGAGAAAGAAAAAGAGAAAGAGAGAGAGCGAAAGAGAGAGAGAGACAGAGAGAGAGAGAGAGAAAGAGAGAGAGAGAGAGAGAGAGAGAGAGAGAGAGAGAGAGAGATAATGCACTGATTGGAACACACCCAGCCTCACCCTGTTGTTACTGTGTGTGCGAGTGTGTCAACTTGACATTTATCATCAACTAGTAGAATCCTGGGGTCAAATTTGAAAGAGCTCATCTTTCAATTATTCATGTGGTAGTAGTACAAACTCAGGAGGTATTAAGATCATTCATTCATTCAGTGCAACTCTCCCAATCAACTTTCTTTTTCTTTGAGCCTGCTTCACTTAAAATGTCATAATGTTATTTTTATTTTGTCCCATCATCACATGCAAACATGATGCACATACATGTACAAACATTCAATGTAACATTAAATTCACATACACACACAATGACAGACGACTGCCACGGCGAGCCGTCACGTCATCCACATTTCTTGAAGCAATGGTTTGACTCAAAGCCCTCTGTCACTTTCATCATGAGAGAGTATCTATTGAAACGACTAACTTCTCTCTCTTCAACTTCTGCTCCTTTCGGCAGATGCATTCATTTTTCAGAGCTGGGCATGAATATTTCAGGGCTGAGTGACAGATCCAGTGAAGAATGAAAAGAGAGAAGGAGTAGGGGGGATGGGGAGGGAAGTCCAGGGAGGTATGGGTAATCACATTTGGTTTTGCAGATCTCATAAATGACTTAAGCCCTGCAGATTTCAATCAGACTACCTAAATCTTCGTCATCTTCATCGATTTCCATCTGCGATTGGTCTCTCACTCTCTCTCTCTCTGCATTTTCTTCTCCCCTCTTGTCGGTATGATATCTTACAAGTCTATGATGAACCAAAAAAAAACCTGTGATGGTAACTGCGGCCAACTTTACTAAGCCCTAGTGGGTGTGTGTGGGTAAGAATCAGGATAAGCAATGTTTGAGGAGTCCAGGATCTTTTTTCCCAGAGTTCCCATTTTATCAGCAAACCGGGATCAGCATTTCCAAATTTTCCATGACAAGTGAAGGCATGTAAAATTGAACTTAATTCAGCAAGCCTAGTCAGTAGGATGATCTCACTTCCCTCCAGTAACGCATCAGTCTAAATGCAAATGATATACTGTAATTCTTGACTTAGTGTTAGGAGATTTGGTTCAAAACTACAAAGAGGGAGATAACCAATCATGAAAGATCTAGGAACGAGGTAAAAAAATAAATATATATCTATTTTCAAAAGAGGCAGGAAACATGTTCATGTTTCTATATTCTGCCTTTGCACTTTAATTGATTTATTCCTTTGCAGATATACCAGCTGTAACAGGAAAAGCATGTTCCCAAGGCAGCCAGGTAGGAAATCTGAGAAGTTGTAACCTATATTGTTGAGCTTTTACAAATACAGTCAAGGAGATAAGAGTAATACCCCTTGCTTTCTTGGAAATGGAGGTCTGATTTACAAACACACAACTGATATAAAATCCATTTCCCTGGAAATAGAGGGAATAATCTCTCCCCCTTTAATGCTGCAACGAAGGAAGCTGTGTCTGGTGAAAGGCAAATAGAATTGTTTGTTAGCTGTTGTGTTAGGGTTGTGTGCGTGTCTGTGGATGCGATTGTGGGGCCCCAGAGAGTTTAACAGATATTTGGCCCTGGAGATTCTCACAGTATAAAGCCACTGCAGGGCTGATATACACATCCACTCATACACACTACTGCACGTACGAAAACGTCTTTGTACACATTAGTCAAGTCTTTTGGGTTTGTGTTAACCACTGGCAGTGCCAGTGCTCCACTTTATCAATCATAAAACAGCCTTAACTACAGGGAACCACTGCATACATCTAAAGTTAACTCAGTCTAAACTACGTTTCATTAATACATTTTAATTAGCCAATATAGAGACACGGCTCTAAAGATGGAAATGTTGGTCTGACAGTATATATCTCAACAACTATTGAATGAACTGCCATTACATTTTGTAAAGACATTTATTGTTACCAGTGGATGAAGTCTACTGACTTTGGTAATCCCCTGACTTCTCCTTAAGCGCCGTGTAACTCTGGTCCAGCCTCTCCTCGTAGTGGTGGTGCAATCCTGAAGTGCATTTTTTTGAATTTGCAACAGGTGGAATGTAAACAAACAAGAACACTTGTGAATTCTCTGGGCAGATAACGTGGACGGCATCTCCAACACCAAGAAACTTGACAACGGGGAAACACTGTCCATCAACCCCGACGTTTGAGCACCAAGCACCACTGATGCAAACACAGTTCGCCTCCTCTCATCTCACCCGAGTCCCAGGTGGGAAATTGGCGGAACAGATATCTCTGAATATTGATCCCTGCTTCCATTTACACATGACTCCATACAGGAAATGTCCCTGAACAACTGCATGTGTGAAAGAGACTTCATTTTCCTGCGAGTGGACATCGGCCAGGCGCAGGCCGGGTAGTGGAATAGCTTTAGGTCCTCGTTGCGTTAGCTTAGCTCCCCTGTCGGCTCTCTTACCTCTCCTCCTGGACGGTCACTCCGCCCTCTGTGATGTTTGGCCCGCAGGTCTGACTCACTGGCCGGGTGATCGGAAGATGCCGTGGGCGGTGATTGTCTCAAGGTCCGCTGAATTTAATCCAATCACCACGCTTTCTTCTCCGATGTTGATGAGTATAAATATGTTCCAATGGAGAGTTAATTACTCCCTGGATTATGCTCAGCAGCAACTTTTTCTAATGTAGGAAGGGAAGGAAGTATGAAGGTGGCCAGGGTGATTATGAGCGAACAAAGCAAAGGACTTTGACAGCTGGACCAGGGTTTGCATCCTGAGTGTATTAGAGTGTTTCGATGTACCGTAGACACTTTGGTTAAGGTTAGTGATCCTGCTTTTTGTAACATTTAATAAAATAAACTCATCATTTCTTGGGATTTTTACTTTTCCTATTTTTGACAAAGATCCCAATCTTTCTCCAAACCTTAAACAAGTGCTGTGAACAGACATTGCAAGAAAACAAAGAAGAATGAATATTTAGTCAATAGTCAGTGAATATTTTGCCGATATATTACATGTAAACATAATGCAACTTGTCAGATATTGTCTATACGAGGTTGCATACGTATTTGCTCTTGCAATTTAGTAGACTAGATTACATTAGATTAGATGGAACTTTATAAATCCTGGAAGTACAAGGTCATAGGAGACAACGTATTTAGACAACACATCCTATTATTAGTATTATTAATAGCAGTAGTTGTATTAGTTGTTGTTATTGTGGTTGTTGTCAATGACCTGATCATATCGTCTGAGTAACATCAACAGTCAAGACAGTTACAATGAAATGATATTGTGCTCATGATGTCCGTGATGACTCATACTGTATTTTAATCAGCCATTAAAGTACATGAGGCATGCTAGAAACTGCCTCTAATCAGTTTAATAAGTGATTAGTATTTAGCAACTCACCACCATAACAAAGTACTTGCTACTGTGGGATTAGCAATTCAATGTGATTTGACAAAGCAAGTGAACAAACAGCACAAAGCCAGCAGAAGCATCCAGAGATCCTCTTTCTCTCTGCAGAAGAGATCTCATGTGTCCTCAGAGCATCAGAATTATCACTTTTCTTCAGTTCTTGTTCTTTGACAGAAATGAAAGATCTGAGTGAAATAACAGCTTACAAATCAAATTAAATATCAGATGGAAGGTCCTGAGTTTGTCATTTCATAGCTCTTATATCTAAAAGCATGTCTTGCTGAGCTTAAAGCACTTCAATTTAGATAAGAAAATATTTTGGTGGTTTTGATAGCTTTTCCAGTCGGCTCAATTTAAAAGATTGCTACTTCCAATGTCCACTTTTAATGAGTTTCTTGTCTAGTAATTGTAAGAATCTCAGTACTTTTGGTATGAGAGAAAAATAATCTCAAATGTGAGTTTACACTCTTTTTGATTTAAACTGTCCAATGGCCATGAACAGCTTATCTTTGAAACGTTTCAAAGGGACGTGTGTGTGTGTGCGTGTGTGTGTGCGTGTGCGTGTGTGTGTGTGTACAAACAGGAACTTGCATACTAGTATATTTCAGATCATATCTCCTGCCCTCGTTGCATGTACTGTAGTTGCACAGCTATGCAAGCTAAACACACAATCAAGGTTGAAAAGTTTCTACTGGAAGCCATGTGAAACTGTGGAAACAGTATTGGACAAACAGTTCAAGGAAAGTGGTTAGAAATCCGAAACAAACAAGATACCATAAACAAGAGTTTGACCAAAAATATAGTTTTAAAAAAAGAATAAGAATTAGTACAGTAACAACGAACTGGAATCACAGAAGTAAATACTTAAGTAAAAAAGTGTGTTCAGGTAGAACGCGTAGAAGATTTTAGAAGCTGTGTGTCTGTTGCTAGCCAGTTTACAGCTAATGCACAGTTGGTACATAGGCCGTTGCGAGTAAATAAAGACAAACGGTCCAGCGGCCAAAATCGCATAAATGATATGTTCAGCATAGATTTGTTTTGCTGAAATGTGAAATTAGTCACAATGCCCCTTTACACCAGGAAGAAACAAAGCACAAAACAAATCACCAGTGAAACAAATTTTTGCCTCGTGTCATTCACGCAAATTTGACAGCTGGACCAAACTGTACAGAAGTTAACTGTAAGCTATACGGAAGCATAGACTGCATGTTTACAGAAGTGTGTGATCTAACTCCTTATTTACCTCCAATTTCTCTCCTTTTCCCTCTAATCTCTGCTCCAACAAAGGCATTTTGGGAGAAGGTAAAATATGCTTGTCACCCTTTGCTGATGTAACAGTTTCAAAACTGCTATGGAGCAGCGCCAGTAAGCAAGCAAGCAAAACTTTATTTATATAGAATATTTAATTCCAGGTGGAAGCACAATGTGCTGCAAAAATTGTGAGCAACAACGGAAGTTGGAGCCACAAACACTATCTAGATAGTGTAAAGATAAAACATTGGACATAAGTAAACACAATTAAAAAAAAGACCCAAGAGTAAAAGATACATTTGAGTTAAAACCATTAAGAAGTCTGAAAGAAAATTGTAATAATTAAGATCTGCAACCAACCAGTAAGAATAAATAAATAATAAAGAAGCAACTCTAATCTTTAATATAAGTTTGTATTTATCTGAATAAATATATCTGAATATAAATGCAACTGGTTCTCTGACTTGTATGACGCTGAATTATATTCATGAAAGATGATGAGATGATTCATACTGACTTTGAATTTAAAAACTTGAATTTTCACTTGAACAGCGATTTGAAAAAGGGACAAAATCAATGTAGATAACATTGATAACAGCGGCAGAGCTGTCAAGAATTAGCAGCGCTGTCTCCATGGTAACTGCTGTGCTGAGTGGAGCCGGCAGTGTTTTCAGCACCGAAGACCTGCCTTTGACATCGTGCCCTATGTAGTTAACCCTTGATCTTAGAAACACACACAGAGGCCACAGAGGCACATTCGGACGTATAATCACACACTCCCCCACACACATGTGAGCCACGTGCACATTCACACTGTGGAGGCTAAGTTGAGCTGGAGTTGGCTGTGAGACATCATTAAGCCTCTGACATGTAGCATACAGCACTGGTATCCCCCAAGGCCCTGACTGACGTTAACCAGGCTTTTCACACTCAGCCTTCCACTCACATAGAAGTGTAAAAGAAAACTCTAGAGGTGCAGGAACACATGCTTTCAATTCTATCTGGAGGGAAGAAAAGTCTCTTCTCTGGGAGATTTCCACAGGACTGTCTCGTTAGCTGAAGTGCCATTGAAATGCACACAGATATAAAAAAAAAAAAAAAAAGCACCTGCTCTGAAATCTCACTGGAAGATTTTCTCACTTTTACACGTTTAGAAGTTGTGTTGGAAAAATCAAGGATGCACAACAGGAGCCTTTTTTTTTAGGCTGAATGTGTCTCTGTGCATATCTTCGTCTCTGAAAAGACTTTTATCCTGAGCTGCAGCGGCTGAGTGATGAGAGAAAGGTTACCTCCAGCCTTTTGTTCTAGCTGAGCTCATTGGCTAAAAGTGGCATGTAAATTCAGAGTGGATTAGCATATATTAGCATCTGGTTAGGGACTTGACCAGGGATTGTTGGAGACTTGGAGTTTAGAGGGAGAGGGATCCAACTTGGCCTGACAGGTGATGTACGCCAACAGTATGTATTAATACAATGCCGTAACATTTCAAATATTAAGCCTACTAAATATAAGGGTCGTTTCTTATCTTAATCCCGTACAAATATATGTTTTTTTGTTTACTCTGTGCCTTTTTTTTTTTTTTTTTTTTACCTCTTTGCTTGCTGAGAATTATAGAGGCTGCGTTAGCAATTATAAATGAAAGTTTTGACAGCACCTTCGGTAAAAATTCAAGAGGCACATCTCGCTACACAGCATGACCTATTCGCACAGGCACCTCAGCACGAGGTCTTTGAGAATATTATATAAAGATAAATAGGCCTATATGATATAATAATATCTATAATATGAAATGGAAATATCATATACAGTGGTATATCATTTTTTTATATGCAAAGCCTCAACATTATACCCGGAGAATAATGTCAGCAAATTCGATGGAAATGCAGACTTTGCTTTCCGCAACAAAACACAAAGTGTGGGGGGGGGGGGGGGGCTCATTTCTAAATCACATGAAGACCCCTGGTAATACTTGTCCGTGTGAAAAGTCATGTATGTGTTAGCTGTCAAGAAATCCTTCAGTGCTGCAGTTGCGATAATGAATTATTGTTTATTTTTACTTCAGTCGTCTACTAATTCACAACAGCAGTTTATAACATGCAAAAGCACAAGGCACTGAACAGATTGTGTTGTCATGGTAATCAGATTTCACTGTGTCTTCCAGCTGTCGCAGTGTTCATGTGTTGTAAAAAAAATGTGGTTAGTGCCACGTTGGATTTCCATGTGTCTTACCTCTCCTTCAGAGTAAACTTTGTCCACAATTACATGTAGATTAAAAGTTTCAGTCTTTGATATCGTTATGCGCTTCTGCCAGACAAGAACTGTGTTATGAGTGGTTCTCAGAATATGTCAAATCTGTTAAATAAAAGGGTATATGCATAGGTAATTGTGTGTTTCAGAGCTACTGAGGTTGCTAAGAAACTCGTACAGTCATAGTTGATCCTCTGCATGATACATCAAATTGCAAACCCCTGCAATAAGCAAAGCCTCTGAGCTCACTCTAAAAATCAGACTGATTTACCACCTTTTCTCTCAGTAAAAAGGTCTCTAAAACAGTTTAATAGCATCACCCTCTCCCCTCCCTCTCTCTCCCTCTCATCATCCCTCACATATTTAGACACGCTGTCAGGGAAGATTTTAGTCAAACTCCATCTCCCCGTCAACACTGTTAGGTGTTAGAGGGCTGATGACCCATTAATAATGGCTCACTACTGCAGTGAAAGCTATGGTGTTACTTTGCTGTATCATACTGCGGGCATTGAAGTGACAGCGGGCGACAATTGTGAGCTGCCAGTCAGGCCGGTTGCTGTTTTGGGATAACCCACAGGGAATTCAGATGGAGCACAATTTAGCTAAAGAACTACAGTAAAGCAACTCAAGTGCCTTCGACTCCCAGCATGCCCCAAGGCATTCCAAGGAAAATAGCGTATGAGCCAAGTTTCTCAGTGGAAGATGAGGAAGACTTCTCTCCTTCACTTTCTTCTTTCTTTCTGTCTCATTCTCTCCCATTAGTAATCTGCATTGAGAGCAGAGTCAGCCAGAAAGAGCATACCCCAACTACAGACAGCTGAGAACTGGCAGTGTGTAAAATCTATCACCAGTAACACATGTCTGTGGTAAATTGCAGTGACATGATTATTCCTATTTTTTCTTTTGACTGGAAAAGTGCAAGTCACGGTACACAGAGTGCTGCAACTGCAAAGTAATAATATTATTTGTCCTCATCCGGGTTAACAGTATAAGAGCGAGGCGAGGAAGAGGAAGAGAAAGAGGAGAGGAACTATGCACCCAAGCCTTACAAACTGGTGAAATAATTACAAAATAAATAAAAGATAGCTCTAAATGTGTCTGCACTCTTTCAGGCTGTTTATTGCATATTAATCTACCACATGCTAGTATTATAATCATCATAAACTCTGATCCACATGCTGTGGAGAGACTCAGCCTGTGGTTAACAAACTCCATATAACACCCTACTATGCTCCCCATAAAAGACTTAATTTGTGGGACCATACACACAGCTTTTATGCGGCGAGCATCCATCATTGGTAGTTTCACCACTAGCGAACAGTCCAGACATCCAGGAGAAGGGTGTTGAACCTAGAACTTTCCCTACTGAGAGAGCAAGTCTCTGGGGCAGAATGGTGGAAATGTGGGGTAAGAATGTGGGTCATGGAGTTTGTGCATCTGTGGCTGTTCAAATGAGTCGGGAGAAAAACTCCTGAGTATTAGCAGAGCACAGGCATCTCTCGAATGCTGTAAACCAGAAAGAAGGTTAAAATAAAAAAATTAAAAATGTGTGCAATTAACGTCTGTCAGTCAACAGACCTTCATGTGGCAATAATGAAGGCAGTAAATGTCACGACCACAAGGCTGAGCAAAAACACACACACAGACACACACACACACACACACACACACACACACACACACACACAAGGTAAATTCTCTCTGGGTGGGTAATATTCAACTGACAACTTTATCACTGCACAACTTCTGAGGATGGGCTTATAATTCTGGAAAACAAAGCGAAGACACCAAAAATGCCCGCACTGCCCTCTTATTAAAGGGTTTAACTCAAAAGCCTTACAAAAGCAGAGGACAAAGCAGACACACACACACATGTAAACATACACAAATACACTACAGTAAATATGTTTTGAAAGACTTTTGAGATCATTAAAGGTTTAGAGGACAAAGTGGAAAAAAGTGGTTCCACATTATGTGCTAAATCAAGCTGCATTACCCAAGTTCAACAAGCACACAGCTTATGGTCTAGTGTTTGTCTCAAGTGAGTCATGATAGCAGCCCTGGCTAAGTGCGCAAAATGTAAAATGTTAATGTGTTTTGAGAACTTTTTTTCCCCCAGAGTGCAACCGAAGTACTTTATTTAGACCCAGCTATCTGAGCGTGAGCGTGTGTGAGAGTGAGCGTGTGTGCGAGTGCGTGTGTGTGTGCAATTGTTTCTTTCAGCCATCAGTATTGTTTCTGCAAGTCATCAGTCGGCCTTAGAGAACCATTTATATTATTGGATCAGCATTTTATGACCTGCTATCAGCCACCGTTCTGTAATGATTTTAAAAGGTCTGTTTCACAGTTAAAAAGTTGTATTTAAAAAAATGCATCAGGCCTCCTTCTGCCAGAGATAAAAACACCATAAAATCAACTCTGGCCACCTCTGCACGTACAGTACGTCGTCATTGAACTTCAATAGAGATGCAGTGTAAATGAGGAGTGAAACACAGCACTATGCATTAAAGTCAGTATTCCAAGTTATATTGATATATTGAGATGCTTTCCCCACCAATTAAATAATTATAAAAAGAATCAACCATGGAAAATTAATAGCTGCAGATATTAGAGAGCATTATCTTGTAATTAATTTGATCAATACCAGATTAAAACGTGATTAAGGATTAACACAACATTGTTACCTCCACCAAAGTAATGTTTTAGAAGGGTGTAGCGTGGGCCAAGGAAGAACCCATTACATTTTGGAGTGGATCCTAACCACGGGACAGATATACACATTATTGTGCACTTTTGTTAACATTGCGAGACAGGGCATTTGGCCTCGGCTGACGTCTGCAGGTCTAGATCCTATATGTCAACCATCTGTTCAGATGTTCCTAAACCTGATGATCCTATCCCCTTTAGGCCTGGAGAAGTTCAAAATGCACGCCAACTCAGTCGTGCCTCCATTCAATCAAATTGTCAAAACATGTCTGGTTTTTGGTCTGCTGATGTTTTCTTTGAGGAGATATTCCCTTTTAGGTCCTTCATTTGATCTATTTTGATGCATGCTCGATTGCTGGCAATAGGTAAATGATCAAACCAAAGTTTCTGCCGCTGTGTACAGTCACACACACTCCGGGACACATATGAAGTACAGAAGAAGGTGAAATATGTATGTATGTGTCATACAGACCACATTCGAGAGTAAATATTCAAACAGCATCTGGGGCCCTGAGGCAAAGAAAGGTGACAAAACTGAACTCCTCGCCTGCCCTGAGCATCAGTTATCTGTGGGAGAATCAACTTGATACTTTTAACGATTTAGCATAGGCATTGCTTTAAAATAGACAAATTAAATATTTAATGCAGATATGTCACCACTATCTAGGTAACACACCAATAGCATAAGGCAGTGTTTTCCAAACTTTTTATTTAATTTGACTCATTTGATTTTGACCCTTAATACAAGAGATTATCTGCTTGTGAGCCCTCATCACAGGCTGCATGTCTATGAATTGAGAGCAGTTCAGTCAAAGCCTGATCGTCTCTTTTCTCTTCTCAGATTGTTTCTATTGGCCTGGCGAAGTAAAACTATACTGCATTTCCAAAAAAAAGAAGCAACGATTAGAGAAAAATCTTAAAAATAAACATGGTTTTCTGTAGGAGAGTTTTTTTTTTTTTTAAATGTTATTCTAAACATGGGTGATCAGCTTGTGACTTCTAGTTTGATCTACAGTAGCAAACACTTGTGAGGGTCCATACTGGGAAATGTCGGCATAAGGAACACGAAAGTTGGACGTCTGCCCATCAGACAGCAATGTGATCTCATGAGTCATCTTTCACTTTCGCATATGGAGAAAACCAAATGCCTGCTTTCTAAAATAACAGTTGCCAATCATACGGTGTTGGATGCTGTCATATAAGGGCATTTATCTACTGAGAGTCACTTCAGCTATTGATTCCACGTCAGAACAGTCAAGGAGGACATTGCACAGGGAGAGAGGCACTCTGTAAAGCAAACTGTCCACCCTCATAATGTCCCCGTACTCAAAGGTAACATTACACACCTACTATACACTGTTAAGAGTAATTGAGGAGTGCCTCATGAACACTAGCAAGAAGTGAAATGTCTTCAGTGGGCTGCCAAGTCACCAGAGGTAAACTCTGCACCTTTGTGGGATGTCCTGGGGTGAAAATTATATTGATGTACAATGTTTTCACCTTCACTTTCTTCTCTCTCTAAAGTAAGTGGAGGTTTTTGATCATGAAAAATGGTCCAATACATAAACTCTGTTAAGGAACCCACATTCCAGCGCATGCACTGAAGATGTTTTAAAGTTAAAAGGGGACACCCAACCGCTTTGTAGATGTTTGAAATGTCTATATTCTCAAGTGTTTGTGTACCATTAAGATACTGTGTGAAGGTAGTTAAATGGAAGAAACAAACACAGAGAGAGAGTGAGGTGAGACTGTGAGAGGAATGTGGTATATATACTGTACTTCAGTTCTAAAAAGATGTCTTGGAGACAATTGAGTGTTGATTCTGTCTGAATGACTAAAGGCAAGCTCCATTAGCCACATCACAACTGACAGATATGCATGGCTCCACATTTAAGTGACAATCCAACCGTACAGTACATGTGTGAGAGCATTTAAGAGGGTATTTTCAATCTAAGCATGTGTAAAAAAACACACTTATATGCTGCTAGAAAATCATTGGCTCGTGCTTTAGTGCTTTAGCAACTCTGAAATACGTGTTCATGAAAGTGGTACGGAATTGATTACAGAGCTGGAAAAATGCTCTGGTTGCACATGCAAAGATGTTGCTAGGAGGAGAAAAATGTCCTGTGCTTTCTTTGAATTACTGCCAACTGAAACTGTCAGCCAGTGGTTTGGGTTTAGGTGCTCCTGTAAGATCTCGCTGCTTGGAATGAATCACACCATACCACACATGTTATCAGAAATGAGAAAAATGAAAACTAGTGGGAAGCAGGAATCTATATTTCTGCGATTGAACATCCTCATAATTAAATGATTGTTGTGTAGGTTTACTAAAGTGCACGTCTTTTTTAAGCATCCAAATACATTTTAGTACATGATGTTCTTTATCAGCTGCTCTTCATGTCATACTGTTTGTACTCTCCTTATCAATCACATGTTGCTGCAGGCACGTACAGAGGAGAAGAGGGTGATGAAAGGCAAAGAAAGATGAGGTAGTGATGAAAAGAAGAGAGTGAAGAGGAGAAGATTATCACCCTGCTGCCCTTAATACATCTTTTTTTTATATTTGAATACATACACCCGCTGTCTATTAATTACAATCTGGACAAAGGAAGTGTTGTGGGCTATGATGGATCCAAGCGAGACGTAAAGCACTGATGGATATGAAATTAGAATGTCAATATGGTTGCAAGAGGAAAAACACATTTTCATATACAAGTAGAAAAAAAATGTGCCAGCAAGACATACTGTACATAATAATAATGTACCAACATATGCAGTAATCACTCTCCGCTGCATATTTGGGGCTAAAGTCCTGAGATTTGACCACCCACTGAAGCGAGAGAAGGGAAGAGACAACAATGACCTTTTTTTATAACAAGAGAAATGGAAGACTTGGCAGGCAGTGTGTGCGCGACTGTGCTTGTTTTGTGAGTGAGGCCTCTTACTATCAGTTAGCCGCCTGGTGCTGACAGTGCTCTACAGCTGAGCCACAGCAGAGCGATCTGGGACCTGCTTTGACATTTTCAACTTGATTCATTAATTTATGGTTGGCAGCCCTGGTGACATGCACGCTTAAACGAGCTAAACACCCTGTGTGTGTGCAGCTACTCGAAATGCACAGTTTGTGTTCTATGAGCTCATTCCCAAAGGCCTTGAAGTGTATACATACTTATCTGGTCTATGATGCCAAGATTTAACCATAAACTACTGGCCACAAACACAAGCAGTCTCCTCCCCTTTTCCTCCCACCTCTCATAAGAGATTACTTATGATGGGACCGTGTTATTGAGACGCTCATACGATCTTTCATAATCTTAGATATAAAATGTTTTATTTGATTTAGACAAGCGTGTGCTTCCTGTGTTGGGAATATTCCTGGGGCAGCCGCGTTGGTGCCGAATCCAGATTTGTCCCCAGGGCTTCTCTTGCTAAGCCCCTGGAGTAGGGCTGGTGGAGCGCGGGGGGGGGGGGGGTTCTTGAGAACTCCTAATGCCGCTCTGTTTACAATAGTATTATGAGAGTCTGTATACAGGCCAGAATCGCTGTCTGTGATTAACAAAGGGGAGGCAGCTCATTTTTAAGCTGATGACATGGTAAAGGTTTACACACAACTAATTTGCAATTTGGGGAGAGAGAGAGAGATAGAGAGGGAGAGAGAGAGAGAGGACGACATGCAGCAAAGGGCCGCGAGCTGGATTCAAACCCGGGCCGCTGCGGTAGGGACCGAGCCTTGGTACACGGGGCCTTGATGCCCCAGCATTTCATATGTTGTGCACCAAAATATCCGATCTTGCAATACAATTAATTATCGTTATGTTTAAGGACACATCGCACTTTGGTTTAATATAGAAAATGTCCGCAGTGTCTTGAGACGCAATGTGTTTATTCAACCAAAACCATGATCTGCAACTGAGAGGGGCGTTGAAATGTGAGTGACAGCAAAACAAAGAAGGCTGAGGACCTTCTTCAACCATGTTGCCTTCAGGAAACGTAGGTACCTCGAGAAGTATGATTCAACACTTTCTATACACCATATTTCCGTGATTGGCAATAAAAACTGATGCCATTGACAAAGTTCAGTTCAGCAAGCTTAATATGAAAAAAGATCTGAAGCTGAAAAAAGATTTAGCTTTGAAACTGTAAAAACTAAGAGATGAATCTGAAAACATAAAATCTGGAAATGAAAAATACAAGAACTCAAATAACAAATTATATATGAAAGAGAAAATGTTCAATAAATATTGTATTCCAAAGAATTACAGAACTGAATCAAAATAATATTCAACCTGGAAAAAACTTTTCATACACTCATACAATTTTTAGTGTGAATTTGTTGTATTAGTTAGTTCAAGAACTAAGCTTGAACTTTCAGTTTCAAATGATCAAAACTTTTGGCCTGGATTTAGCTCCATATTCAAATATCTCTGGGTAGTCACTAGTATATCCATCAATTAGTATTCATATAGTATTTCCTGAAGATTTTTCAATTTTCAATAATTTTGTGCAGCTCAATATTTTATGTGCATGTATCATTCTGATGGCATGAGGACACACACAGCCTCAGCCTGCTGTGCCACACATATGCAGTATTTTCTGTGTGGTCCTCAACAGCGTTTTGATACGAAAAGTGATTGTGGAGACAAGAGTCATAAATCTATGTCCACTGGGTCCACATCAAAAAGAGATATATAACCACAGGCCATTACATTATGTGTGTGTTACTGTGTATATATCTGTGTGTCGGTTATTTGTTTTTATACAGTATAAGCAATAGAACATTTTTGTGAATGTGTGAGCGTCTGTGTGTGTGTGCGTGTGAGTGTGTGTGCGCGTGCATGTGTGTGTATCTGGCTGGAAAATATACAGCTCAGTAGTATCTCTATTATCTCACTTATCGAGACAGCTCCATAGTAATAACGAAAGCAAGCTCTCTCTGACTGAGTGGGTCCCATCTCTATTCTAGCTGCAGGAGGCTGCCCGGCTTCTTCTATGGTTTTTGTAAAGACAGGAAAAGGCGATTACATTAGTTATAATGTGATGTGATGTGTGTATGTATGTGTGTGTTTGTGTTTGTGGGTGTGTGTGTGTGTGTGTGTAGAGTGGAAAAAGTGAGTAAGAAAGTTAAAGACAACTTGCGTTCATTCATGCATAAATATGCAGAATTAAACTAATCTTCTAGTCAGGTAAAATATGTTTACCATCGCTCCACAGACTAATGCATCCACTCCATTCTCATTTATTCCCTTTCACTGGGTTGGTTAATTGACTAAGGGGATGGACATGATGTAGCCAAATGTCACCTCGGTGCTGCTTCCAAACCCATCAGATGAAGGAAGTAATTAAGCAACGCTCTCTCCACTATTAGCCAATTACCTCATTGGTCGTCAGTCATTGAGACGTTATCGTCCAGCAATATGCAGTCCATAACGGTGACAGCCATCAGCGACATGTATATGGCTGAGATACAAAGTGGTTACAACGCTAATAACAGCTTTCAGCTTTATGTAAGACAGGGCTTTTGTCAAAACAGTCAACCAGAACAGAGCGTCTTTAGTCACATGCTGTTAAAAGCTAAGGAGAGACGCCATAGCAGAGCAGAGCCAGCTCGACACGACACATATATCAGAGTTTCAGAGGATGGATGGAGCTTTTTGTCCATGTTTTTTTTTTTTTTTTTTTTTTAAATAGAGAGGAAAGAGTCCTGAACAGATTTACAAAGACTATCCAGGACCATGAGCACGGTGTTTTAAAGGGTTAAGACGGTATGAAAAAGGCAAATGTTCAAGAAATTCTCAGTTATGAAAAAAATAAAAAGATTAATTATTTTAAGAAATCGCGCTAAAATTGGTTTTCCAGTTGAAATTAAATTACTTAACTTTAAAAGTAGACATATAGATGAACTTATCTACAGAATAATTAATAGACTAATGATTGTGATAGTAAGAAGGGATGTGACAATGATGATAATGATATAAAGAAATAATCAAAACAATATATGAAATGTTAAGCAGCAAAGACATGTCAGCAAGCAACTATGATAGGTACAATTCAAACAGACCCTGATAAATAGCACTGTATCCAGTAGAATGTGTCTGATTCAGTATTTCAAAAGACAATTTTCAGTTGCACGACAAAATTAGCTGAATTCAATTTTAAGGACCGTTTAATGGAAGAGGCATTAAAAACATGTTATCCCTCACTTATAACTGACAGCAATGAATGAGCCTCTATTCTGGAGTTCTCTGTTCTCCTAGTTGTCTTTCTGTTCCAGCTCTGCAATTATTTACCTCCATCTTCCTCTTGCCAAACTGAAGTGAGTGAAAGCGTCAGTCAGAGGAGTTCTTTAATAACGCTGTGGAAGTCGAGTGCAGCATCTAATCACCCTGATCTAATTTCGATGTGTTTGCCATCTCCATCTCTATCTTTAACCACACAGGAAACTGAGCAGGGAACAGAGAAATCAAGGCCGTACCATTCGCTCCCAATATGCATCGATGGCAGCGGGAGGGACTTATTTTCATAATCTCAGCCTTTTTCATTACTGTGCAAGCTGGAAGTGAGGGAGAACTTTTGCCCTTTGGATCGCATAATCAGATAGATGATGGCAGGAGGATGTGATTTAAGAATCCCACTGCTGACAAACATACACGCAAAAACACTGATGCATGCACACATGTATGCACGGTCAAGGGCACATGCACATACTTTATAAAGCCGTATCGAAAGCAGTGGTGGAACAAGTAATACTTAAGTGCTTAAGTGAGGTAATTGTACGCATTAATAGGCAGGCCTCCTGCTCAATGGAAAGCAGGTGGAAAAAGAAGAAGTAGACAGCTAATATCTGACTCACAGTAGCTATGCAAGATCTGGATGTGATGGCTAAGGTTACAGGTAGCTGCACTTTCTGTCAACCCATATTTAAAAAATAGTTAAAAAAAAAAAGTTTGATAGGGGAGAGAGCAGACAGAGAGAGGCGAAAAGTGGAAAGAGGAGAGTTCTTTTTAGGTCAGCTCTTGGTTGCCAGCATGTTCCTGAATTAATTAGACAGGGTTGTATGTGTGTACGGGAGAGAGACAAAAAAAAAAAAGAGAAAGAGACGCAGAAAAAGGGAGAATGTGCTACTGCCCATGTGGATATTTGTGCAAGTGTTTATGTGACAAGTGTGTAGTTAATTGGACACGGAAGCAATGTATACAGAGGGCAGAATGAGGCCCTCTCTTCCTCGCATATTCCCTCTCTGCCAGACGATTGTCATAAATCCAGATAAGGGTTTACTTGACAACAGCAATTGACCTTTTCCTTCATTTAGTCCATACTATATCGCAGCTGAATACTGAGAGGAACTTACAGGCAACCAGCTAGAAAGACAGAGTGAAATAAGTGGCAGACAGACAGAGCCTAGATGTACAAATGGTGCAGTAGTGTTTCTTGCTCAAGGGTTTTTATCCTTTTCTTAGTTGTATGCTTTTTTTTTTTTACATGACAACATGTAGGTTATTAAGAAACCATTACAATCAACAAAGAGGTACATACCTTTATATAACATAACAAAGAAATGAGTAAACAAAAAAAATAAAATACTCTAAAAAAGAAGGACATAAAGTCTTACTAATAAAACTCTGACTTTTATAAGACCAATATAACAAAAAACATGACATTTATGAAAGCTTATGTCATAAGTATAGAATTATCCATGTGGATTGGAACAATCAATTTTAAATTGGAATGAATTTATAAATTTAATTAATTAATTATTTACAGTCTGTGCTGATGCTTGGCCAAGCAATTAAGTTTGCTTAATGCTGAAAACAACATCACTCTATAGCTTATTGCGTAGCAACTATGGAAGTGTAAAAACCGGAAACATTATGGAGCACAATGTACAACACAATAAGACCAGTAACAATACGAGAGCACACATTAAATTTTACTTCCCTCCCCAGGGAAATTTCCCTAAACGCCTACCTCAAATAACTGCGAGCACATGATCAGCACTCGGCACTCACGGTTTCAACTCTCATAGTGTCTTTATTTCTAGAGTGCACTGTTACTCAAGACAACTTCATCTAAGATTAACAAACCAAATCCTCCAACGGCGCTCAAAGAATCAAATTAGCTAGATGAGAATTAACAGGATCATTTTAGCCCAGTCATAGCATGTTGGTCTGAACAGGGCCAACCCCCAGCAACAGTGTTCATTTCAGCTGCTTTTTTTAGATTTACCCGACCCGCAAACTTCATTATAGTGGCACATTGTTTAGGACTGAGGAAGACTCCAACAGCTTGTTTTGCCATCTCTTAGGTCGGTAAACACACCCACAGAGAACCATAACTCACCACACAGTCTCCAGGACCGACTGTTCTAGGGACAGCGGGTAGATAAGTGTTGCAGTGGCTTCGTCTCTCATGGGAGTCAAGATTAGGTGCACTTATGTTACGGCTGTGTCCCTTAGTGTGCTGCCTCTGACCTGAAGAGCTCTCAACGTGATCAGTCATAGGGTAAACATGTTTTTGCACTTATTGTCCAAAGGCTTCATGCCACCTGTATAGATTGGGCTGAGAATGGGCGTATTTGGTAGATCTAGTATAGTGCATCCAGCGTAAGATAAATACCCAAATCTCTGTAATAAGACCTAGTCGTATGCTCATCCTCAGTTCTCCTTGGCCAAGCTCCAATAAACCTTAAGCTAAGACATCAAGTCGGTCTCCCGCTGTTTCTTTGGTTTCCTGTTACTCTGCTTACAAAGATTTCATTCACATCAAAGATATTGCATGTTCATATCGTCACAGCTAGCGTTTAATGACGTCGGTGCCGTCTCGTCATCATCTCGGCCATGGAAAAAAAGGTTGTTTACAGACAAATTTTGTCATAGTTTTCATTCACTCAGCCACCAAGTGAGGGGGGCCATCAATATGCCGAAAAACATTACATTTCTCAAAAAATGTGAAAAAGTAGAAAGAAAAGTGGAGGAAAATTGTACCC
>CALSBV010010214.1:2049418-2077182 GCA_943590825.1 Bovichtus diacanthus
ACACACACACACACACACACACACACACACACACACACACACAGACACACACACACGTCCAAGGTTAATAGCAGCTGTCATGGGCAGGGTGAGCAGTAATGGAACACACAAATGCCCCGGGGAGAAAGCAGTCTGTGGACAGACAGAATGTGGGAATGATGAGGAGAAGGACTAAAAGGAGGAAGAGAGGATGAAGGTGGGGGAGAAAAGGGAGGTGTTAAAGTACGGAGGGATGAGGTGGAAGTGAAAACTATTCCCGTGAATCAATTACCCCCAATGTAAATGAGGAGATTATTTATCCCTCTATAAATTATTCACACTCTCCCAGCGTTTGTGTGTATTTGTGTGCTTTCGGACGGCTGATTGCAGTGTGTGTGTGTGGGGAGGGGGGATAAAACTGCCCGGGAAAAGTGTGTTGGCAAATTGAACAAGCTATTTACATCTTTCATCAGCCATGCTTGTTCCTCATTAGTTAACACTTTTAAATCAATATGCCACCCCCTCTCTCACTCCCCTCGCGGTAATCTCCATTTTGTCTCGCACCTCTATTTTCGCGTGCCGTCACTGTCAGTGGGGACTATATTCAGGCACGAAACGGGACCGAACAAGAACATCATGGAAGGCAGCTCGGGACCAATGAAAGCATAGACGTCTCAGGCTGTCTGAAACAATGCGTTGCAAGTATGGCAATAAAGCAAACACCGCCGTGGATCTTATTTAAGTCCCATTTAGTACTACTCATTACCACGTAAGCAGCAGAACACTTTTGCTTGTCTTTTGTGGAAAACTGCTAAAGGTGGGTCAGCAAAAGGAATGATCTGAAAACAACCGGCCTGACTTGTAAGCTGTCAAGCCTTTAAAGAAAGAAGTCGTTGTACCGCTACAAAGAATCACAGAAAGAACATTTGTAAGATATTTAAATAAAATGGGACTTTGTTGTTGGACTACTTACTGTAGAGAAAGTACCTTATATTCCCAGCTCCATCAGCCTCTGTGCCTGATCTAAAATTAGTCTTTCTGCACTCTCTGCCTTCGTATCCCATTTACACCTGTCTGACAGGGTGTTGTCTCACCTTTCCCTGCATGCAATCTACCACTAAAATCCCTACCTCACTATTATATTAAATGCTGTTAAGGCTGACTTTTTAATTAATGTGTTTCTAAGGTTAGAAATTACATTTAGGCGAATGGTTTCTCAGTTTACACAGCATCTACCGTGCAATGATGTTTCTCTCACTGTGAGTGTGATTGTGTAGAAAGGACAAGGAGAAAGAATACAATGGTAATAAAATGGTAGGGCAGTGAATGGTGAGTGTATACAAAAGGCTGTTAAGAAGTAAAGTGTGTGCAGGTAACACGCTTGTCGACCGTCCCAATTTTCCCACGAGTCTCCCGTTTTTCTTTGTGCTCTGCCCGCTTCTTTCCAGGGTCACAGTTCTCCAGTATTTCTCCCAATTTATTATACAGTTTCACACCTTTTCCTTTTCGTTTTTACACCTGTTTCTGGCACTGTACAACGTGTATAAGCACTACAACTCTAAAAGTTTACCGTTTCTACCTGGGCAATAATACAGTTTCACCAGATGCTGTTTCTTGGCTTTCATTTGGCGTGGAAGAGAGCTGCTTCACGCCTCTTCCTCCTTAGTGAGTGAGAGATGGAGAGAGAAACGGGGAGTAGCTACTAAGATAAAAAAAAGAATAAGCAACTTTCAGACATCCTGGAAAGAAGAATTCCCATTTCTCAAGTTTTAAAAGGAAAACGGCATGTATTTTATAAAATCTGCTGAACAGACTCTAAGAGGCCGGGATGAAATAAGGTTTTTGCCAGAGATTCACACAAGTTACTACCAAATTATTCTGTATTCTTTCCTTAGAACTAAAAGTAAAATTAAACATACTTAACATAAAAATGCTGTTTCAGTGTACTTATTATTTTGTTATTTTCATTCTTTAAGAGTTACCAGAATGTCGGAAAGAAAGTCTCTGAAGCTTAAAGTTTTACCGGGGGATGACCACCAGATCCACCACTCTGCTTTTGATATCCTACCGATTTTTAAAGTCTCAAAATTGGCAAGTATAGCAGGTGGTTGTGCATATGTTGCATATAGGCAGGGGCAGTTATAACTATTGTGCAGTGTCCATTCAGGATGTGCTTGTGCCGCTGCTTCTTGGGTTTCGAAGCGAGTCAATGAACCTGTTTACGGAAGCAATGCTACAGTCTACGTGAGTGAGTGAGTGAGTGAGTGCAGAAGCTGCCATGAAAATTGTAAATTTTATGGCCACAATAAAGTCAAAGCCCCAATAAATGTGTATGCCCCAGGTTTTGAAGAAAGTCAAAGTTCAGATTGGCTGACACCATAGACCAGGAATATTTAAGTATTTTGTTCAGGAGGCCACATTGTGCCTCGCTTTTGTGAGAATAATCAATATGTAAACTGTTACAATGAGCCTTATTGTGTCCTCATTAAGATGTAATATGTGATATGTAAGATGTTATTGAATTAAGTAACTTAGTGGACAATCTACAGTGAAATAAGAAGCAATATTTGTAAACTGAAGCGGAAGAGTACACCTCCTAAAAGGGCGACAGAAGATCTGATTGGAGCAGAGAAGCGCTGAGAGGCGGGGCCACGCCTAAGTGCCAACGAGGGGCCAATAGGACCTGGCCCCAGCCAACCAATGGGAGAAGACTATACCTGAAAGGTGGCGGGTATAAAATATGTTGTAAACTAGAGATCTGTGAGACAGAGTCACTACTTAAATGTGGTCTGTGGACAGTGACATGGTCCTCAGCTGAGTACTTTTGCAATGCATATCATATCATCATGGAATAAATACAGTTAATATGAAGAGAAGTTTTCTGAAATTGATTTCTATGCGTCTTCAAATTACAAGAACACAACACTTTTCCCCGCACGTTGCTGACGTGTTTAACACACACCCGGTAAAGTAGTGGCAGGTGCGCTATTTTGTGAAAGAAGACATACAGACACATCCCATAGTGACCGTTAGCGGACGTGGCCGCGCTGTTGTGTAGATGTTGATGTGTGTCTGCAGCGCATGTGCAAACCAAAGTGTCTAAAGCGCATGCGCTAAATAAAGTCCGACCGGGCGGCTGTGTTTTCGCAGTTTTCTAGAGAACCACTGATCCACATAACTTCACGCAGGGCACTGGTCTCCCTCGGGTCCTCGGCAACACACATGCCAAGTGTGAAGTAGATCGGTCCGAGGGTTGCCAAGATAATCACCACACACTCACGCGCGCACACACACACACACACACACAGGAACCGCAACCTTGTATCTTGTCTGTTCATGCATGTGCGAAAACCTGCATGTGGCATGTGTCCGTTTGTATCAACCTCTGTCAGGCACCGTCCCTGTGAAGTATTCCTATGCAGCCCCACAGCTAGGGCTGTCAGTACCACATGCTGCTCTCTTTATCCTTTGAGAACCTACAAACATTCACCCAATAAGGGTAAAATAATGAAAATGATAATGACATACTTAAAAAAAATTACATTTTCAACAAAAACGGTTGTGGTGTGGCGCACATAAAGAGAAAGGAAAAAGAAAGAGAGAGAGAGAGAGAGAGATCAAAACGGAGATATTGAGAAAGTAATGGATAGAGAGTAGCTGAATCAAGAGGTACTGTCTTCCAGGCATCACAGGTAAATATTTCACTATATCCTGCATCAGATGCCGTGCCTTTGATATGCAAAATGAAAACCATGCCTCTCAACCCAAATAAAAAAGCAAAGCACAGATTGGAGCCAACAACACCCCAGCAAACAACTTTCTTCGATCACCATATTTTATCACAAAATTGCACTGGGTTTCACTTCTCTTTGTGTCTCTTTAGGTGGTGGAATAAGAATGATATGCCTCAAAATGATAACGGCAAGAATTGGTCAAACTCTGACTCTTCCACTGATTGTGATGGTGCACATTTCTTTCATGCATAATGTGTAACCTTTCAGCAGTTCTAAACCATCTTTCACCAAAGTACCTCATACAGTAAAACATGGCAACTTTAATACATCAGCATTATCACAGACTAGTAAAAAGACATTTAACAAGGTCTCCTTTGACATTTTATGGAAAGGCAATTATATATACAGTAAAGATATAATATAAATGGTTAGTCAGGTAGTGCTGCTATCGGAGACAGAGAGCATGGTGTGGTGTAAAGGAGGAGGTACACGGTGCACAAGGTATTTGTTAATTGCTGGATGTTTTGATTTAGAATCACGCCACTCACCAGAGTTAACAAGACAACATGTGGGGAGATGGCATTTCATCTAGGCGTGCTATGGCGACATTCATGAATAGTCTTGGGTAATGTTTGGATTTGAACAATTCCCATTTTTTCGTTCTGCTTATCAATTCCAGTTCTTCACGGTTCTCGATTCCGATTCTTTGAGGGGGTCAAAACAAGTCAGATGCTCATTTTACAGAAAAGAACATATTTATGAAAAGTGGAAAGTTTCGCCAGTAACATTGTTTGTGCTTTCACAACCCAAAAGAGAGGGCTATAACCAGAGTCGCTAAAAGCAAAAAGAAATCAAGAGAAACTTTCTGCAGCAGTAGCCAGATCTTTTAATGATCTGAAAACTGTATTAAGAATAATTATATCAGCAGTTGCTCGGACCAGCAGCCAACAGACAAACTGTTACTTTATAATGGCAATGTGCTAGAGCTAGCAGTAGTCACAGACTGAGCCACAGCTATTTATAGACAGGTTAAGGCAATTCTAGCCAATTGATGCGCTGTGACAATAATGATTTTTTTTTTATACATTTTGTTGAGTATTTTTTGTTTTTGCCAATTCTGTGCCGAGTGCGCAAGAGATGAATTTGCAAATATGTGATTTTGGGCTACATAAACAAAATTCACTAGACTTGACTTGGAGGACAGTTGTAGCCTGAAGCAGTGTCTGTCCAATGCACATGATACATTTCAAGTTTTAAGTGTGAGTCAGTTCCAAAGCCAAACCCTTCCAACAGTGATATTTCCCTACAGGTCAGGTACTAAAGCTCAAATCTGATTCTAACCTTTTTGCTAAATATCACAGCAGTGAAGAGGGAAAATTATATTACAAGTTAACTTGGCCTGCCTGGGCTCATACAGTAGCACCAACCCAACCCTTACAGAATTGTAAGTGTATGTGTTGCCATCCCCCAGTGCTGTGGACTAAGGGGTGAACAGGGTGTTTTAGATTTATTGAATCAAGAATCAGTTTTGAATGCAGGAGATTCCCCAAGATTCTCACACCCACATAAACATGCTATATTATTTGTCATTCAAATGTAGCAGTCCTGACTCCTAATGGGCTATGTTCCTCATTGCATTGCATGCTGCCCTTACTGGAGTCCAAAGAAAATAGCAACAAATTGCCCAGGGGAAAACAGTTGCTGTAATGTAAAATTGTGTGTAAAGTCAAATGAGAATCAGAGTCAATGTTAACAGGAACACCTAACGTGTCACCTAAACATAATGTAATCTGTGCTATGGCATTGAATGGGTTAGCACGGGTCGTGAACACATACACAGTCCCAGACACAGGGACAAACGCACACATACACACATTTCCGACTGCAGTAAGTAAACAGACTTAATGGGGAACCAGGGACCTGATCTAAACAGAGGGTGAACTGAGGATGCGTTTGCTCGTGCAGCAGGAGAGCTGTTGGCCTGTGCTCATCCCTTATAGCTCACCATGCTCTGCTAAACCACAGTGGAAATACAGTCCTCTCTCTCCTGCAGCTTCATTATTGTAGAAATGGGCAACTTTGCAGGCCACTGGGGCACAGTGAGGTGACTGCATTGCTAGAGAATGTTAACTTGCTCCTCTAAATGGAGATGATTTTGCAGTAGGTACAGGTGTTATTAAACATAAGCTGTGACAAGGAGATGCTTTCTGCAGCGGTAAATCAGAGACAGAAAGTTTGCAGTGCATCGTAGCTTAAACTGAAAGGGGGAAAATGAAACCGCTTCAAACTCAGCAGGAGCATAATTATAATGTATGCACACTGTGCTTTCACAAAACCACCAGGATACTGAGCTCATGGCTTCCTCTGAGAGAAAAGAAACATAAGCATTTGGAACAAAATGTAAAGAAAGCTATAAAGTAGTCTTTTAGGTGTAAACATGACCACTGGGGTTCGGAATGTTCTCTCTAGCTGTGGTAATGGAGCAGAAGTATTATGGCTCTGTGCTTTCTATCTAGTAAAGAGATGACTTTGTCTGCTTGTAGTTTTAGAATGTGAAGTGGCAATAGATGTAAGAAATGAAAACGTTAAAGAACCTTGCAGAGTAGCATTAGTTTAAACAAGGTTTTCCAGGGTGGAACTGTAGGTCAAAGCAAGGCCAGGCAAACAGATTACTATGCAGCCCTGTAGTGAAGCAGCGGAAGTCTGTAGCAAACACAGCTCTTTTTCCACATGGCTGCTTAGCCTGTCAGGGAGGCTGGAAAGGCTTGGTCCGCTTTACTCTCTTTGTAACGGCCTGCGTGAAGACACACAGCTATCCCAGCCAGACTGAAAGCACACTTGTTCACTGGACCAAAGGTTTCTAAAGTCAGATGCAGGGGCCTCTAGGGATCTGCGTTGCAGGGGAATTGTTTAATTTCACGCTTTTTTCACATGCTGGAGGTCAGCACAACGATAGAATGCATAAGAACTAGGTCTGGGAATCACCGGGTAACTCACCATATGATGCTATCGCGAGATGACGTCGACAGTGGTTTTACCCCAGCAAAGGCACCATGCATGAACTTTGACACAGGAGTCTTTTTACAACAACCACAATCGTTCCTCAACTTTAACCAAGTTGTTATTTTAACTTGAACCAGGATTTTTCCTAACCAATGTTGTTTTTGTGCCTACATCTTACTAAACCTCAACCAAAGAGATCAGAAAACACAAGACTTTTTTTGTTACATGTTTAAACTGACAAATGATGTATTTTGTTGTTTATTTGGAAGACTGTTGTTGATACATCTTCTTCCCTTACCCAGCCACCTTTGGTTTTC
This sequence comes from Bovichtus diacanthus, assembly GCA_943590825.1. NCBI lineage: Eukaryota > Metazoa > Chordata > Actinopteri > Perciformes > Bovichtidae > Bovichtus > Bovichtus diacanthus. The sequence goes on from CALSBV010010214.1 coordinate 2,056,452, forward strand.
CCTTCTCACATTTGGCTTTTTCCTCTAACTTCATTTGCTTATTTGTCTGTAAATTTCTTCCTTCCTTCCCTTGAATATGATGCGAGCTATTGGCAGCCGTCATTGCTAAGGCCTTTTCTCCCGTCCCTAATACTTCCATAACCCTACATAACCCCGCAGCTCGACAGAAAGAGAGCAGGAAATCCTCCCTGTGCTTACCCTGAGCCCACAGACTTTCACCCTCCCTTAAACCGGCTCAGACAGAGGTCTTTATTACGGCGTAGGAGTGGGCTCAGAAAGAGAAGAAGAATGAATGAGGAGGTGGAGGTGACATCTCTTTGACCTGAGCTGATTGCACAAGACACGATGCTGTGTCAATTAACAACATGCTCACCATGCTAGTAGAAACAGCTCTAAACTGATAGGCTACCTAATAAAATCGAAATTTTCTTTGTTGCTGATTTACTTTGCCTTTATTATGATCACCTCATAGGGTTCCTTTTTTTATTTTATTTTTTATGTTATATTTTGTTTTCCATCTGAGCAGTTTGGGGATTCAGTAAATCACTGCAAAGTGACTGCACTAAGGCGTGAGGAGAGATAAGTAGTGTGTCACTAGTGATAAAGCGACAGTTTCTAGTTTGCTTTTTGTCTAATATCCGGAAACCATCTTCGACACTGGGCACTCTGAATACCAGAGCAACAGGGTAACCAGGAGTGTTTTACAAAGCTAATTTAATTCAAGGTGCATTAAATATTCACTTGTTCACGCTGCACCTCTTGGACATCGTTATCAGCAGACTGCATTTAGAAGGAAGGGAACGCATTGCTTTGACCGGACAGGACTTATTGTGAGTCCCACCTCCCCGACTGCAAAAATATAGTGTGTGTCCAAAAAAGTTCATTCATAGAAAACAGAATTGAACAGATATACAGATATGCTTTGATTTTAAAAGGTCTGTATGCAGTGTATTGTGTCTATAGCCAGAGATAGATAGATCAAATGCTATCGAGCCATCTGTATTTCATTATCACCGAAATATGCGCTCAACTTCATTCATGTGTACAAGTTGTATTCCCAAACCTTTTGTTTTGCACTGCCATTACCTCCCGGTGTAATTACTTCATTTCCTCACAGCAATCACGTCATCTTATCTAATAAATGCCTTGTTTGCGTGACAAATCTTTAGACATCTCAAGCACACGCATATACCCAAGTCAGCAATCTAGCACAGCACCTTGGTTTGTTTAAAAAGCCAACTAAAAGCGGGAAGTCAGCAATCCTTCGTAATACAGCAAATCATCGTCTTGTGAGAAACCCCAACACATTCTCAGAATGAGGAGTGGCTGGTGATGAAGAAAGGAGTAGCAATAAAGTGAGAAGTGAGCGAGCTCATGTAATCACTGCCGGCATAATTTTTTGTACCACCTCTCTTATGCTTCTGCTGGATTCCTCGGCACGAATGTGATCAGCAGAGAGATAAATGGTAATCTCAGTAGGCATTCCCACACATGCAAGCACATGAATAAGTACACACGCACACAATCTCATGCATACACATACACACAAACAGAATCGCGGTTTGATGATAATCCTAAATGCATATGAAACGACACGCGAGCAGTAGTATGGAAAATAGGTACTAGGGTCGAGAGCAGGGAAGAAAGTAGGGGTAGTGATGGAGGGAGAGGGAGAGGAAGGAGCCGGGCTTTATTTAATCTCGGCAGAAGTGTCGATAGAGCAGAAAGTTCAGCAAGCTGGATCGGTGGTTAAGCCTTGAGTTTTACTTTAACTGTTCAGCTCTTCTGGCAGAGCAGTGTGTGTGTGTGTGTGTGTGTGTGTGTGTGTGTAAAAGGCTGTGTTGAAGACATTAAACATAGTGCAAAGAAGCAAGAAGTGCTGGAAGAAATGTATTTAATCAAGTCAGAACAAAGGAGTTGTGTAATTTCCTCCTGAGGGCAGAGAGAACACTAGCTCCCTCTGAAAGAGAATAGTCATTTTTTTGAAAGTAACAGTACAATGGTGTTTTATTGCATAATAGAGACGTTTTCCCGACAACTTGAATTGAATTTATTTCTTTTGGGTTGTTTTTTTTCCTGTCTTTTATGAATATTTATCAAAGCCTTACTGCTTGTGTTGACACCCACCTGAGTCCCATTTCAAAAGAGAAATGTAGATATTCCAGAAAGACAATTGCAGCCGTTTATCATTTATCATTCCAAGCAAAGTAATGGCATCACACAGGGGTATTGCATGTAACACACACCCCTTGAGAGATGAAAATGTTGACCTTTATTCATATAATAGAGGTTGATTGAGCGTTAATGCTCATTTACAGCAACGCCAGCACCGAGGCTGCATTCAAACCGACAATGAAACGTCACAAGAACACGAAAGGAATTAAGAACAGAGTGCAGTTAAGTGTGGACCAGTGTTCCAGGAAAGCAAAGAAGTGATATGAGATGACAGTTTTCTGAAAAGGACTCTTAGTAAGACTCTCAGTGAGGCACAATCAATCAACCTTAACATGTAGGAGCCAGTGGTTAGCGTTGTAATTATACACGGTAACTAATACGCAAGAGCTTAATTATGAACAGAATGGACGAGTCAATAGTGGTGACTATAATGGACGCCTTAAAGACAGGCAGAGCGCAATCATTATTGTTTTTCATCCTCCATTTTCGCTGTTGACAGTTCAGTTGTGCAGGAACTCTCCTTCACTTCTGCAGGTGGACAGAAGACACAAGGCTGCTGTGACGGAGAGCGTTTATCTCCCAATGTTTTCAACTTGAGGTGCTCCGAGTGCTCCTGTAAGCAGTGCCCCCCCCCCTCTGAGATATGCAATAAATTACATCCAGATGTTTCTATTTAGAAGTAAATCTTTCATCAAGCCAGTTGACAATATATTTGTATTCTGAAAGAGATATATGGAAATTGTTGTAATCTACACTATTTGGTCCTTAATAACAAGATGCAGATTATTTTATTTGCATTAAGTGCCAATTTAAGGTTGATGAGAGCATTTAGAGCGCATTAAAAGAAAGTTGTAATTTCTCATTGGCTAATTGAATCGGCAACACAATCTTTATAACATGAAAAGACAATATTGTTTGTAAATTAAAAGGATAAATGAAAATGAACTAACTCTTGCCCACAGAGAATGATGATGATGATATAGTGTCTGCTTTCCCAGTTATATCCATTCACAGCTAAGATCTAATGAGAGGTTACTGAAAATGAATAGTTGCTTTTTAGTAGCTGCACTTTCGTTATCTCCTACAACCAACAAACCTATTGCCTTTTTATCTTCGATGTATAGTACTATGACTGTTCAGATGTCAAAAGTGTAAGGCACTGCCACACCTATACAAAACTATAAACATTATGAATTAATTAATTAATTAATTAATGTATTCATTCCAAGCTGAGTTTGTGCTGTTTTAATATATTTGTATTCTACATTTTTGCTACAGTACTTGGTTAAATGGAAACACATAAAGGGCATATGCATTCAAATTCAAACAGGGAAAAGAAAATGTTGTTTTGTGCACATAATGTACATGTAAAAAAACATTTTGGATTTCATAGGATATCAGTTAAATGTCATGTCAAACGTCAATCCCCAATTGAGTTTTATCCTTACGTCTACTGTCTCTATCGTCATATTTTATCCTAACAAAATGTTTAATAAGCTTAAAATAATTTTTTTTACATGATGATATGATTTTTTAGCGGTTGGATTTTAAGAACTTCATGCTAAATCCTCTGCTTCCTGTGTTTCTGCGAGAGTAAAGAGCGACATCATCGTTCCACAGGGATAGAAAAGAGTCAAAGAGTTTCTTGCTGCTGCATCTGACAAGGTTCAGAGATTTTGTTTACGCATGCCAGCGAATGACTCTCACAGGAGTGCAGACTGACCTTTTCTAAACTCCTCTGCAGATTATATCTCCTCAGCAATAGATGGAAAAAATGCGCATGCCCACGTGTGTGTGTGTGTGTGTGTCTGTGTGTGTGTGTGTGTGTGTGTGTGTGTGTGTGTGTAAATCTAAATATGAGATGGAGTGAGAGGCAGAGACAGGAGAAAACAAAAAGAACAGTTGAAGTGACAACTTGTCTTGGTGCATCACCTTCCTATTATCTGTGTGCTTTCTGTTGGTATAAGTAACTGAAGCTTAAGGCCCAAATACGCTTTCGGGTCGAGTTCGGACAATGCGTTGTCAACCACGTCGCCAGTTGAACGCGCTGCATTTTAAACTTCCGTATGGTTGTCATGAGGCGAAGTTGAAGTAGATATCAAGAGATCAAACATTGCATTTAAAGATAACACACACACGTAGCTTAATTCGCTTGCATTTCAGCCTTTGCCGTTGTTTAGAACTTGATCACACTTTGGTTTGCACTCCTCACATCTCCTCGCAATCCCTGCCAACACAGGAGTGAGCTCCATTTTCACACCTCAAAGTTGGCCGATGAAGACTCCCCACATCTGAAGGAGGTTTTAACCACGCCATGTGTTATAGACCATGTTATAGACTCAATGATTAATCGGTTAACTCGTAATATAATCGGAAGATTAAACACACACACTCCATTATTCTATCTTCTTTCAAGGCTTTTCCTGTGTGTCACTTTTGTCAGTACAACTCACAGCAGTATCATTGTTTTATTTGTACTGTGAGTGCGCAAGAGGGAGAGAAGAAGCCGAGAAAGATAAACAAAGAAAGCAGGAGAGAGGCCAAAGCAGGGTGAATGGCTTAGAGAAGTACTTTAGCCATGGGGGAGATTGGATATTGACTAGACAAGCCTTCTCTATTCCTCACTGCACTGTCTCCCTTTTCTACTTTTCCAACCTCTTCTTTCTCCTACTGCTACATATTTTAAAATCACCTCTCCTCCCATCATTCATGCATCGCAAAACCTCCTTTGGCTATCAACCTTCCATTGAGGGTACAAGGCCAATTTATCCCAGGCCACCCTGATCAAAAAACTGTTACTGTACAAATGCACAGTATGTGTCCGTTTACGGAGGGTTAGGTGAAGAACTTTGACTTGAAGAAACCTGAACCTTTATCCTCAGAAGCCTCTAACGGATACTACAGACACATACTGTACCTTGAGATACAAAAATCCATTCAGGCTTACTTTTGCCTTCACCAACATACACTTTAAAATAAAAAAATAAAAAACATTGTTTATTTCCACTGAAAAGAATCATCAAAGGCCCTGACCTCAACTTTGAAGAGTTCTCTAATGCACTTTCACTACTCAGCCTCTCATTGTCTCTCCCTTTTTCACCTGTCTCCACCAAACTCTCTCGGCATAGCTTTCATTGGAACAGCTTGTATTACATTATTGAATGGCTGCCCTTGTCAGTGATTCCTGTTGGTAAAAGTCAAATGCTCCTGAATACAAAATAGATATTCAATACGGAATGTTTTTTTTTTCCTAATTAACGGGCTCCTACGGCTACTATCATGTTTTGTACTGACTGATAGATGCATTGATTAATAAAAGACACGGCGATGCCCCAAGGAAGAAATTAAATGGCACAATAACACCTTTAACAGATGTTGAAGAAAAAGAGAACGCATGTGATGGCCACCTGGGTAGAACATGGTATACCCAGAGGTCATGCCCGCTGAGTGTCGGGAGTGATCGCTCTAACAAAGGCAAATTAAGCTTCCTTTAGCCTCTACTATTGCAAATGAATGTGTTGTTTTAATTCTCAGCACAAGGCATTCAAGTTTGCCAGAAATAATACTAGGTACGATTTTCACTCCGTATACAATTTTGTGCTGAAATATGTATGTCCCATTTGTTTAATTGTACAATATTTAAACTCCCAATATGATCCAATGATCAACATTTCAAGTCTACAACAAGTCAGATCTAGTCATTATGTTTTTAATGCTTTCATGTGCAGGTTTATTAGGATGAGCAGCTCCACGTAATGTAATAATTAATGCAAACCAAACACTTCTTGCTTCTCCTTGAAATTAGCAGCGATCTACTGGAGGACTGTTCTGTAACTTTTGACTTATAGATACTGACAGTAAAACAGCTACAGGACGTGCAGCCTCAGTCACCAAGGTTAGCAACTCTGCAAAGTCATCATCATCGATATATGGAAATCAGTGTATCTCTCAGTGGATAAACGTATTGCAAGGGAGTAACGGTAAAAGAGGACGCAGAGGATGCAGATACAGAGAAGGAGTTAGATGGAAGCTCCAATTCATCATGAAATTAAGCTGCACCTTTTGCCACGCTGTCATACGGAGAAACTATAGTAATTGCTGCTTGCAATATGGTATGTACACATACCACATAAAGCTGAAACAAATTCGGAAATAGAATTCGGTTATAAAGCAAATTAGTCAGTAACAATTTTGATAGTTAATTGTTGTAGTTATTTATCAAACAAAAAAGGAAAATATTCTGCAGTTTGCTGATTTTCTACGTTTCTATTATGTTCAATTGAATATCTTTGGGTTTTGGAAAAAGCCTTGACATTTGGTGATGATCCTCAAAATTTTCTTTTTCTGCATTTCGTAGACTAAATTAATTTTTTGAACATATAAATCGACAATGAAAATATCATTAGTTGCAGTTTTAAACCCAACCATAGGAAAATGTATCTTATGAGACAAACGCTAAGCAAATCGATGGCAAACTATTCCAGAAATGCATTGCTGACACTATTATCCAGTTTCAATTTCAAATCCATTCAAACTTTAAATGAAAGCTAAAAAGATACTCTGAACTCCTTAAACACAAATCGCAGGTCTTCAAGAGAACAGTCTGTGCTCTGGTAATCATTATTTTGTCCACAAAAAGCATTGTAATAAAGTTAATATAAAGCCGTACAATCCACACCCTCACCTTTGATTTCTTTTTGAAATCCATATTCAGAGACAGTGGAAGAAGTCTCCGGAGAAATCTAAACTCTGCGGCTGTGTAAGATGAATTCAGCAGAGTTATTAGCAACTGCAACAAACGGGGTTTACTTGTCAAGGGTTGGACCCTGAATCTAAACAAGGGCATCACAGGTGAATACACAGATCATGCACCTGTTGAAGGCCAAACAAAAAACCACTAAACCTTGGAAAACCACTTGAGACAAAACCATATTGAACCATGTCCTTTTCATTTCAGCATGAGTGTATAAGAATCGATGTTCTACCTAAACTACAGCTTTAACCTTCACACATCATGGCTTACACCTTGTCTGCTAAATCATTTAGATAGCCTCATTCAGCACACATCTTCTCCCCAGCCACTATGCCTTCCAGTCGCTGGTGTAAATGAGAGTTTGATGTAAACAAACTTCCCGGGTATACAGGGTGAAATATGACAAGTTAGGCCCAGAGTAGCTCGACAAAGCCCAGAAGAAACGTGCCCTATGGGTGTGTGTTAGACTACAGTCCAACAAAAATGAAAATACATAAATGAAGGGAAAAAGAAATATACAGTAATTAGAGTTTATTAGAATGCACAGTGGCGCACTGGGATGGGTTTGGGCACAGAAGAACAACAGCAAAAGTTGTTACATTGGTTTTTCAGATGTTTTTTAAGCCAGATATTCAGGCACAATTGAGCGGAGCGCCTAACGCCTTGAGCTACTTCACAGACAACACTCGAGGCATGTTTCACAGCTGAATTAAGGCTGGTAAATGCACAGCACAGAGCAGGGAATGGGGGAATAGATGCATTATATCAAGTCTGCTTGCAGGGCAAGTCATACATTTATGGTACCATCTTCTTGCAGAAATGGTTGGAGAGGAATACCGAGTGAATGGGAAATTACAGAGCAATGGTTCTCAAAAGAGTAACTAGCGGGACTTGACCTCACATTAATTGCGTAAACCTACATGTGAATACACATATGCAGACACACACATTTTCACACTGTGCATATTTTAGAGTTGTTTACATATACATGCATATATGCATTCTCATGAATTCACTTCATCGCTATGGGCACACCAAGGTGCATGCTTGAAATTAAAATAAGCATGAACACAAGAAACTCTGATAACGACCTATGGTCAAAAGATTGGTGTTTTTTGACATAAACAAACAATCTTGTTCAGATCCCTTAGATTTGCTTTGTTTTTGTTTTTTTTGAATTATGACCAATATACATACAGTACTCATCTGGACATTTTAGAATATAGAAATCTATTTATCAGTGCTGTCTGGTGGACAAACTATGGAAACATGTCATTTTTTATTAATTGCCTAAAACCTAGTTTGGCATTTCTGTACTGCCAGTTCTTGTTACTTATCTGCAAAGAGCTGAAAGCGGCAGATATATCAGCCTGGACCCCCCGCCCTCTTCTGGAACTCCATCCATCAACACGGACCAATGCTGTGAATGCATTGGTCCCAGGAGAAAAGCCTTCACCAGTGGGGATAAAAGCAAGGAAAAATCCCCCATGGGGAAACCACTCACGGAGGGCATAGCATACACCAAACACTGCAAAACTGGTGCACAAGTGTTTAAACACAAATTCTCAAGTATAACAGATAAATTCATACATACACACACACACACACACACATATACACACACTGCAGGCTACAGGAATATCATAGAAAATTAGATCAAATTGTTTACCTTTGTTTACATTTATGTGCTACATCATTCTTTTATGAATGATCCGTCATTTTCTCTGTCGCTGTCACTCTTCGGTTGCTCCAATCTATCAGGTAAACACAGTGTGCAGACAGCTGTCCTGCGTGTGAGCTATATCCTGTCATCATAATGTAGGAGATGGATGGGCAGAGAGCGTATATCCTGTAGAACAGCAGTAACTGACGTGACACTAAACCTTCCACATACCGGGGCCTACTGTTGACGCTTTGTGTCATGCATTGTGTCTTTTTTCCCTTTAGCCATCAATCCCATGCCATGCTCACATACACTCAAGACACATATAGGCATGGACGACAACACGAGCACCATGTTGATGGCTCCAGTGGGGCTGTCATGGGACAGATCGACCTCAAAATGAAAGACATGTTCATCCGTCTGAGATGCACAGTAGCACTGTGCTCCAAGGTCTACCACATATATAACACATAACACCCCAGGAAAACACACAGGTCCAACATGCTGAAATACGCACGCACAAGCACAAACATAATATATACTCCATCTACAGTTGTTTGGATCATTTCCTGGGGCTGATAAAGTATGTTCATTAACTTGACAGAGAGAGGAGGTGCAATCACACCAGATTGTGTAATCCTGTGCCAGACCAGTCCCTTATAGATGACTATTAGTTGATTGGAAACCATTCTTTACTATCAGAAGCTAACTCCTACAGTGACGGCTTATATTGGATCCCTAATAAAGTCTCAAAGGAGTGCAGTCCATAATATGCACTGGGCTTAGCGAGTGTATAGTACAGACCATTTCTCTTGATTGTTATTTTACAGGCATCCAATTAGAGAAATTAGGACAGCGCTATGGCTGGTTTATTAGATAGCAATACTGTAAAGTCAACCATGGAGACGTTCCTCATGGTAGTGTAATAGGGATATTTTCTATTGCCTGTGTTTCATATTTCACACATAATGCGATATCTACAGCAATGTTCTGTAGGTGGAAGTTGTGTAATTTCTCAAGCATAGCCAATTAAATAGAAAGCCACCATGCAGAACATGTTTTACTGATGGATGTGCCACTGATTTTAGCCTTTTATTAGAAATTGGGAGGATGTGAAATGAATGAGTTGTATGAACAATGAATTGTGTTCAAACATGTTTGCATTTATCGGGGTATTGTGTATACATATATATATATATATATATACACAATATATATATTGTGTATATACAATATATATATATATATATATATACACAATATACACACATATACACATATACATATATATACACATATACATATGTATATGTGTATATGTAAAGCTGCGGGTGGAGCCAATCAAAAGACAAGCAGGACTAATTGCTGATTGTACAGTTCATTCTTTTACCTGCCACCCTCACTGTTTCATGAGAACACAAGTTCCTTTCTCAGGAGCGTTAAGCTCTGAGACCATCGCTTTGATTTAATGTAGTTTATTCATGCCAGCACACTGGCTTCAAAGCAGGAAATTAACATCTTTTAATTTCCCATATTAAATTTCACACATTCAACCTTGAAGTTAATTAAAAACATTAGACACAAGTAGGGTATCCCACTTTCTATTGCAGATGAAGCACTGTGAGGGGATACAGTGAGGCTACCTGACACATGCACAAACCCACACACTCATATATTTAATACAGAGGACCAACTGGCAGCATGCTGTTGCTTTAGACAGGTAATATTTTCAACCAGGGGCGTCATCTAAGATATAGATTTAAGGGTCTAAGCCTGTACTTGGAAGTAGTAGAGTAAAAAGTGTTGCTCTCCCAGGAAAAATGTTTCCACTGCCGTATAATGGTTGTTGCTTATGAGTTTTAAAAGTGGCTATGGGCCTAAAATCAATAAGGCAATTTGGCTTTGTTGTTGGGAGGACTGTTGGTATGAATTGCTTAAAAGAGAACATACATTCTGTCCCCTTTGATATAGGATATTTGATCATTTTGATATTAAGAATTTAAGGACACTGTTTGACAAACAGCTAGATGATTACAATTCAAACATGACAGTAAAGCAACTTACTCTGTATTTATAGTATGAATTAACTTCTTAGAAACAATTATATCAGCCATCTGAAAGCCTGAGAATTAATTGTAATATGAGGATTAGGGTTATTTAAATAGTTTTAATCTTTTTGTTGGTATTTAATCTTTCGTTCTTATTTTGTTAGTGCCTATTGATTGATGGGATTCACTTGTTTTTTTCCTACTTTAGCTCTTCTCTTGAGAAGAAAATAAAAAACAAATGAATATTATATAATCAAATTTAGATTATTATATGTTTTGAAAGAAATTCATAATTGTATTATTAAATGAGCGTGCTAAAGAAATACTATTGGTCCATTAATTACAACCAATTAAAAGTAAAAACCCTTGAATAATGTTGCGTGCGTTCAGCTTCTGTTTGGAGATACTGTTCGACTGCAGTAATGAAACTGCTTTGAAGTGAAAATGGGCGTCTTTCCTTCTCTAAATACCCTAAATGCTGTTCATTTAAAATGGCAAAAACATAGGAAATGATCAGAATCAAAATTTACAGAAATTACAATAATTACAAAAATTACAAAATGACAAAACCAAACTGAGTATAAATCGAACTGAGTATGAAGAGGGAAGTGAGCTACATATGAACCAGAATATACAGTAGACTGAGGAATATGAAGATGAAGAGAAGATGAAGAGATGTGAGATGAAAAGGCTTTTTCCATGCAATGTAAACAACACATAGACATTTCTGTCCGAGTGAAATCACAGAACTGTGGTCTTCAAATACCGGTGACAATTTATCACCGATACCTACAGTACATTCCTCCATTCCTTGACTTGACACAATGACCATAACTAGTACATTACGTTAAGTAATTACCACACCCCGCGGGGGTTAACGCATTAGTGTGTAGCCAGCGAACTGCCTCTAAAATTTAAGTCTCCATTTCATGGTATTAACCTGTGGACCTCTGTAAGCTGTGGGTAATGTGCAGCCTCTAGCATGTAATGTGTTGTGTGGAGAACCTCACTGACCTCCAGTAACTGGCCTATTAATGGTTTATCTCCAGCTGAGGCAGATGTAAGGGCTCACCTCTGCTGGCAGACCCGTCCATGAATTCTTTGTTAGTAGTTCTGAATCATCCATACATATATACTCACTCACTTACTCAATTGACTTGTAGTAATCCACATGCACACATCCTGACTCAACTGCAATTAAGAAACGCACGCAAAGCATCGATCTAAACTCCTCATCATTCTTCATTAGGAGCCATACAAAAACAGGGTAAATGGACTTGCATTTATATAGTGCCTTTTAAGTCTTCTGATCTTTTACACAACACGTCAACATTCACACACACTGATGGTTGTGCATTTGGGAACAATTGGGAGTCAGACACTTTGACGTGCCGACTGCAGGAGCTGGGGATTGAACCGCTGATCTTCTGATTAGCAAACGATCACTCTACCTCCTGAGCCGCTGCGGCCTGAAATAAGACATTATAGTAAAAATTAAGTTCTCAGTCCCCAGAAAAATAAAAAGAGATATGCTGTCGTGAGCTGGTTAAGTTATATGCCTGTCCTCAACAAAATCAGTTTTTAGAGTATTCATTGGAGTACTTTGACAAATTGATTTCGTGATTTAATTGAAGAAACATCCAAAATCGCTACTTCAGTATAACTGTCACTATTACTGTAAAAACAACGTTATTAAAAGACCAGAGCATATTAATGCATATTATTATGACACTATCATTTTCCACTAATGACTAATAGCTTATTTCCCATAAAAAGACCATAAAAAAAAAGATTTAAAGACCAACTAATACCCTTACGACAGATTAGTTGCCTAATCGGCTAAGACAGAGGAGCGGTATTATATTCAAAGCTTCGAGGAGCACAGGTATGTTAAAATAGAAGGAAAGCGGATGGAAGTATTGTATGCAACATCTTTGGCTTTTAGATAGTATTGCTTTTATTTGACTCTCACTCAGTGTTATTTGCATAAAGACCTGTGCTCTCTAGAGCTCAGGCAGTCTGGCTTCGGGCAGCTCATTCCACGAAGACTGCACTCCTGGAAGTCACAGAGGGACTCTGCTGAGCTGAGCTCAGAGCTACCTCATCCTCTCCAGTATTCTTCCCACACTGCAGGCTGTAATCCAACAGGGTATGCTTCAGTTTCCTGCAACAAGGATGTCTCAGGGTCTTCACGGTTAAGGTTTGCCTCCTGTTGAGAGGGCTGTTGCTTGCAGCTCATACAGCAAAGGTGACTTTCCACAGCACAGGACTTCTTCAATGTTTCCTTTTTTTTTCCCTTTGTTATGCAAAAACATTTTAGATCTGTCATCACCTCTCATGGTTCATGGTCTGTTACGATTGTGATCAGAGTTAACCATTCCCTTCGTTTACCGGCTCTGACATGGAGGTTAAGGTGTGCATCTCCCTTTCTCTGGATGATGTCTGCACACCTTACGCCAGCTGGTTCCCCTTCAGACTTTAGGTAAACCTTGCTGTTGTTCCTTCATGGCCCACACTTCCTGTGTAAGACCTCTTTATTATCAATCCCTTTCTTCTCTTCCATGCCGAAACCGACGACTCCAGAGAGCCAGCTGCCTTTTAAGACCAACATCACAGCCAAAGTGCCATGCTGTCAATTTACTCTGTACAACATTTATCGATCCATTTCTCACAAAAGCACAGTTCCTTGTCCGATCTCTTGCCATCTATTTACTAGTCTACTACAGCTCCTTGCTGACAGGACTCCCTGCCGAAATCCAGAATGTTGTAACTCCAAGCGTGGTAATGTAAGGTATGTAAAAGTTTAAAAACGCTATTATGAGCAAGCCAGCAAGCAGAAAACAAGTGGATCAGAAAGGGAGCATGCCTAGACTTAAAGCAAACAAGCAACACACAAAAGAAAGAGCAATTAATAGGCATGCGTTGAGCAAAAAGTTTGTGTATAATGTGAAATGAAACAGATGGCATGAATAAATAAATGTGGTTGTCAGAACACAATCAACACATTCATACCAGTAAACAAGCTGCAATAAAGTAAAAAAGTAAAAAAGTGGAAGATGATGCGGTGTTGTTCTGATTTGGGTGTCAGCTGTTGATACTGTGACAACAGTATCAAGGTGGCAAAGTGATAAAAGTAATTAACTTGTTTTGATTACAAAAAGGACCCAGACTGAGGAGAGGGGTGACGTCACAGTCATATTCCAGGGCTCAAATACAAGATATCAAATGGCTTAAGTTCATGTATGAATATGACATTATGATGTATACATTACGTTTGTTTGCTGGGAGTATTATGCGTCTGTGTGCAACACTATCTCCGTGAATATGTGTTTCAATACTTCTTATTTTCCTATTAATTGTTATTTACTTACTACCTTATTGTGCTAGTATTTTTTTTTTTCCTTTTCAGGAAGTGTAACAGTCCTCGAGTGTATTGCACAGAAGACATTGGAAGAAGGTCAGAGGCTGCGTCCTTTGTTATTAAGTTTAGACTAAACACTCGGTTATGGTTAATGGAAGATTGTGGTTTTAGTTCAATCTAAATTGTCTTGCGCTTCAACTTAACGTTGAACTTTCAGCCGTGATAGCTGCATGGCTCCAGGGATGGCAATGTCAGTCCATAACTTTGATCCCCTGACCTTTCACCTAGTGCCATCATCATGTCAAAAAATGTGAATCTGTAAATACTGCGGTTTATGACCAAATGCCTGCAAAACTAATTACATTCCCATCCGCCTCAGCTGTACTTTTAGTTTTTGTGCTAATTAGATGGTAAACAGGGTTGACATTATTATTATTAATATTATAAGTTTACAGCCTCAAAGAGCTGTTAGAATGACTGCTGACTTCAATATTATAAAGACAATCTTTCCCTCACTTTACCTAATTTCTTCGAGTTGTCTAAAGATACCATAAAACATTCATTAAGCTGCCTGTTGCCAGAAGTCAATATTGTAGGGAAAACATATAAAAAGATGTTGACAGCAAACATTAAGTGCATGAGAACATTTGGCATTGACAGTAAACACACAGCAGATACAATATGGAACTATTTCCTTGTTATGTTGCGTATTTGCAAATGAAAGTATATAAAAGTAATGTTTAGGAGACAGGGTTGCTATGTGTGCATGTAAAAATGTATGCTGTAATCATACTTACCTGAACTAGTGTTGCACGGTGTACTGATACTAGAAAATGTATCGCAATACCCTGCTGTTAAACAATACCCCATTTTATTAGTATCGGTGCTTTAAGAAAGACAGTGGGGTGTTTTTTTTTTTGTTTTTTTTTTTTAGGTATCGTATGGAAGTCATCATTTTGATATTGTGACTACACTAACCTGAACATGCATGTATGTCATCACTAGCTCACCAGCTGACATTTTTCCATTGTGATTCATCATGTTGCATGGCACTGGCCTCCTCCGGCCCATCAAAGTGCAGCAACAAGGCCGACGTGACGCTAACTAAAACATTTGTTGAATAAAGAGTGACGAACGGTAGAGAAACAAAACAGACGGTGGCGTCATGCCCTGATGCATTCTCAAACACACGCACACATGCACAGGCAGACAGTAATCATCCGAAAACATGCGTCGGACATCATGCGTAGACCCATACGTAACGGTTCTGAAGAGTTGGATGTATGTGAAAGTGTGGTCCACCTGAGAACGACGATAAATCGATATATTATTAAGTTCCCCTCCACCATCTCTGGGTGTCACACACACACGCTGTGCACTGACATTTCCATGAAGCAATAAAGCCTTGTTCCTCCAGCTGGCATCTGCAAACTCAGTGGGGAGGAGAGGTGTCTCATATCAGTTGTTAAGACTGATCATACACACAGCACACAACACACACACACAGCAAGCACATAGGTGCAAGCGCCTTTGCAGGAACACAAGTAAAATCACACACTGCAAAACAGATAGCCCACTTACGCTGGGTATCAGCCAATGTTTTCATCTCACGTCTCCTTGAACTCTCCTACTGTTTTGGAAAAAGCATTTGGAGACGAAGTGAGTATTTTTAGAAAGTCAATGTGCTGCATGTTTGTGTTTTCTCTCCCTGGTGGATAAATTCACTCCAACTATACATATGAAGAATGCTCACAGATGCGAGAATATGTGCATCTCTTAAGTGCACAAACGGAGGGAAAACAGACACGCGCGCACACACACACACACACACACACACAGACAAACACACAAACACAGCAGGACCCAACGCAAACCTCTCCATCAAGCCGCACTAGAGGGACATGTCGCTCTTTAGGCAAGGTCACACATTCATCATCTAAATCCCTCCCTGAGTCACTCACACACACACACACACACACACACACACAGCCTCTTCCAAGTCTCCATGTTGTTGTGTGCCGTTATCTTCATCAGCCCTAAGGAGCAGGGCAGCGTAGAGAAGCTGCTCCGGTCCTTTATACCGTGATATCCTCTTGCATGGGTCAACATTTTTAACGCGTTTACCAGAGCGACAGCTGTAGGTAGAGAGATGGAGAGGAAACTGAGAGGATAGAGATAGAACACAGAGAGGGGCAGAGACTAACACATGAGACGGATATTTCGCCCTGAGGACAGTAATATCAATTTAAAGTTCACCACAGCAGTGGCTCGCTGTATTGCGTTGCAGCTGCTCTTCTCCGGCTGAGCAATCTGTCAGCTCTTCTTCAGGTGTCGCTTCATGCACTATACCGTGGTTTTTGATGCTTTTTAAGCTGCATTACATATATCTGACTCTGCATTTACATACATATAAGTGTGATCTCCAATTAGTACAAAGTCTCTGACCTTCAAACCCTGAAAGTTCTCCGAGTAACATATGTACCCGTGTTTTGACAGTCCTGAAGCCAAGATGAGTACTAGTACTAAAAAAAGAGCTCAGTAAGAGAATGGATTTAATTAATGTATTTAATTAAAAAATTAATTACCATTCATACGAGTGGTACAAGCCTCCCCTTTCTCTCCCACTCTGTACCATGAACGGAGAGAAAATTAGATGCCGCATAACAGGGGTTTAGCCATGTCGCCTCCATTGTTATGACAGGTTTCATTAGTCAGCAGTGTGTGTGTGTGTGTGTGTGTGTGTCAGACAAATTGACCACTATTATATTCTATTCAGAGTCCCTCAAACAATTAAGGAGGATTATCTACATTTTATTGAGGTTATTTATCCATGTTCGTGACATTGTCATAGTTAGCAGTGGAACTAATGATAACTGACATTATTGATTGATGTATTGGTCTTTCTTTTTTTTTCATTTTTTTTTTTTAAACGTTTTTGGTAATTTTGCCTCTAAATTTGAAGCCAGCCACCAGAGAGTAACAAAGGGGCAACTAAGGTCCCTGGCCAGATTTGAATTGCGATTCCTGATCTTAGACACGTATGGGCCACCTGACGATCACTTTTGATTGATGTAGAGATTGTTTATCGTCAAATGTATTTATTTAAATGTACTTAAAATGTTCTGAACAATGGAAATCACAAATGACAACAGCTGTGATTAAAATTCTTACAATAGCTTATTGTCACCAACAGACAAAAGATTTTTATTTTTTTTTTATGGATGAATTCACTTATAATAATGCTCATAAAGTATGTACATATACTGTGCAGTTGCCACTGGACCATTCTCGGTGAAATGTATTTATTTTACCTCAACGTGAACATCATCAACTTTATTATCCATAAATCTGGACTTTGTTTCCTTGATTTGTCGATTCATCTGTTAGGTCCATACAATGTCAGAAAATAGTTGAATGCACATCACACATGACATATTCAAATGTCTTGTTTTGTCAAAGCAGCTAAAACTCAAAGATCGTTCATTTTCTGCCGAACGACTAATCAATTATACTAATCACATGTATACACAAGTATAACTTTAGGAATACATCTTCATGTCCAATAATCCTTTTCTCCTGCAAAAAGTTCATCTATATGAACATATATTCTGGGCTATTGCTGAGAGTAGTAAACACATGCATAACATACTGTATGTTAATAGAATAAACACAGTTCAGGTGCTAACGTTACCAAACCAGAAGGTAACACTTAACTTACCAATAACAATTCAAAGCAGTGTATCAAGAAGGGACTGAGAGAGCTGAGATTATGATCCAGTTAACTAATAATCATTTTACACAGTCATTTTGTTTAAATATACCACAAGAGCGTAAAGAAACTATATTTAATTCAATAAAACGTGTGTCCTATCTTGACGTGAAAGCTTCATAAGACAGTTTTTCTAAATAAAATACTAAACAATGATGACGATGATGATGATACTAATGCATACAACGTATACACCAGTTTCACATTATATAATATATTGTTTGGAAAACAGCATGTTGGGATTTCTTTTCCCTCGTTCAGTTTTGATGTATTCTATTCCAGTTAATACATAGAACCGAACATTTGATTTGAAATGAAATTGGGTTGCATAACGCCTCTGTACTTTAATGAATTAGTAAAACGCTTTGGCACTGATGTCCAAATACTGAATGTTAAATGATGTTCTCCATGGATTAGATAGATTTGTTTAATCGCCCTAAACATGTAAATCAGCTTTAGCTGTTGACGTCTGTGGGCAAAGGCTCAGAGAGACGTTTGATTTGCAAAATGAGGGTGTATGCAGATTTTGCAGACTGACAGACAACCTCGTGCTGCAGAGGCAACGACCGCCGGCTCTGTGAAGTCATCGTGTGGGGTTAGGTTTCTTTCAGAGGGGGGAGAGGACTAATGGGATGACAATCAATGGCGGTGATATCGTAGTAAATGACAAACAAAGCTTAATGAAACAATTAGATGCCGAGGTTGTGATGGAATGAAAACAAGGAGAAAGGAGGAGGGAAAAATAAGAGACTCGAGGCTGCAATGTGAGAGAGATCATGGTAGACATACAGACTTGGGGTCATTAGTGAGTACGCATTGTTTTCTCATTGTAATGTATGATTCAAATTGAAATGGAGGAGAAATATAGTGTAAAGTGAAGGAGCACAGACGACTGGGGACTTGTGCACTTTACAAATGCAAAGCTCCCATTCAAATGCTGGGAGATGAGAGTAATTGCTAGTGGTTATACTGGGCCTGGGCCTGGGCCTGCATTAATGGCACATTCTGCTTTACCAAGGCATCAAGCAAAACATAGTATCCCCTTGACATTCATTAGTCTGTTTTATGCAGTATGTGTGTCCCTTGTGGAAACCCTTTTCACTCCATACGGGGTGTTGTGAAAAAAGCCCTGTGTTTTTTAAAGAAATGCAGAGGGCTGTATTGGTGGGAGCATGTTGGCAGTTTGAGTAATAAATAATAGAGGTTTATCAAAAAACACAGGTTTATAAGGATTTACCACGCTGGAAAATTATCACGGCAAAACAATCATTTCATCCTTCTTAGCGACAATCGCAGCGCTTTGCTGGATTACATCACATTGCTTTGCAGCGATGGCTGAGACAGGTGTCAACCCAGTGGTCTCATTGAAATGAATGAGGGGGCTGCGTCTTTTCATGCAGTGCTAATGCAGTGCCGTCTGAACACAGCCTTAAATTGTGACTTCATCTATTGCTCAACGATTAATTGATTTGACAAATTTTACATTTTTTTAATTTTAAAAGAGATTTTCTGTACGGGCTATCATCTTAACAACTTTTAAGGGGTAAAGATTTAAGCTGCCGACTATTGTTGGCTAAGTGTAAAATCTGTGATGCAGGTGCAGATCCACGTTTTAACACATTTTTATCCCGAAAGGATGAATAGTACATTTTAAAGCTTCTATTGCACCTTACATTTTAAATTGCAACAAAGCAAAGTCCACTCTGGCCCCCGCCCTGAAATACAACCAAGTAAAGCTTTTTAATTGTACATACAAATATATTTGTAATTATATGGTCAGAAAACTACTATAGAAAATCTTCTATAGATATGCAAAATATCAAATATAGTATATATTGTCATTCAGGTAGCATATTACAGCCTTTTCCCCTTGAACAGAGGATCCTTTAGAGTTGGTTATCGCTGTATCCCTTCACCAAAAACTCCTGGACCAACTTGGACAGGAGCAATTCAAATGAATGAGCAGTGTCATGCCCTAACATGAAACACTATAAAAGGAGATTTCATCATTTTACACAGCAGCCTCGCTGCCTTTCACAGTCCATCATCGTCACTAAGCAGTCTGATCAAAAAGTGGAAAAGAGTTAACTGTTTGAGTGATGAGGCTTGTACAGCAAACACACTCATTTACACAGCACACTGTATGTACATGCTCACACACATATGGACAATCACACCCTGAGAGTGATGAGCCTTGTCAAGCGCAGATAGGACAATGATGTATTTGTTTTTGTAAAGTTGGAGAGCAGAGCAGATTAACACAACGGCAGCTTCCAAAGCGAAAGGCCATCTGGATGGTGCAGAACACGGGCCTTTCAAATGTTTAAATACATATTTTCATCTTTGTCAGTATATGTACGTGTTATTCCTTTCCTTTAATTGTCAATTTTAGAAAATGTGTTTAATTGATGCTGCTCTCCAGGATCAGATCTTATTATAGTATATGCTCATGATTAAATTTATATTTTAATGTGGTATGTTCTTGGCATACATATTCATGCCTACCCCCTGTGTGTTCTGGATGTCCCAGTTTTACATACTTTACAGTTGAAGTACAATTCGCTTCTTTTTTTTTTTTGCAGTGCTTTAATTAGTCTAAAACTCATACTGCTAACACAAGAGGGAATGAAGGCAAGTCACATGAGATAATATGACATATTCAAGGCTTTTTATCCTTTTTTCAGGGCATCTGTTTTTTTGTTTTTTTTTACAATTAGCAATAGAGATTTAGAAAAATGTGGGAAAGTATGGTCAGAGCCTGCCTCTTCCTTGAATCACGCTGAGGTCTAAACATGGACATTTTGTACCAAAGATGAAATAACACTTTTGGCCATTAAGGTAATTTCTCTCCTATGAAAAGATTTAGCATTTTGAGTGTGAGATGCAGACGACCCGTGCACACAGACACACACATTAGGGGCAGCAGAAGCGCTGACAGGCTTGTAAGGAAGGCGGGTGACAA
>CALSBV010010214.1:2077582-2098863 GCA_943590825.1 Bovichtus diacanthus
TTTCATCTCCTCAAAAGAGCAGAGAGGGGAAGCGTTAAAGAGTAAAAGGATCAAAGTTTTCTCAACTCTGCTCCTCTCATCTCTGTCCTTCCCTCATCTATATCCTCCTCTTAAATTCCCCTATACTCACTTATATTCTACAGTCAATCTATTCATCTATACGTGTTTATCAATCCATCCATTTCCTATTATCTTATGGGTCATGGTCATTGGGGCAACAGGACAAACAGAGGAGCTCGGTCCACCCGGGAAATGTAGGCCTGTGTCAGATCAGGGATGTCATCCTGTCCAATAAAGCTCATCACCCTATTGTGGAATTTCTTAACTTAGCTTGTAAAGTTAGGTAACACAACCTTAAGCAGCATATACCTTGTACAAACCCTTGTACTAACCCTTCACGTTGAAATGATTTCATTAAGTCGTTGTTCTTGTGCTAACATTAATGTTTGTTTGCTGAAGTTAGTGCAAGTTCTTTGTTTCTTAACATTATGCTACCTAACCTTATAAAGTAGAGTTAGATCTAAATACTAAGGATGTATTGTTTACCTTGGTGTTATTTGTGGAGGTCGTGTGTGTGTGTGTCCTGGACGTGATACACTTGATGTGATGCAATGTATTAAATATATGCTCAGTAGGCTACTTCATTTATTAACGATAAGCGTGATGAACCAATACACTGTGCAATATAATACAGTGGCATGAAAACGTTATTTATTGCTAAGGAAGCGTAAATAACACACAGGATTTTAAACCTTGACCCACGTGATAACACATGCGATTCCCCACCACGGGTCCTGGTGATGGAGATATGTGCCAGCGACGTGGGACGGAGCCTGAAGATCTGCAGCGGGACGCTATCGGCTGTGCTCACCTCACAGCATATAAAAAGGTCAGTAGTCTGTCCAGTCAGCTCTCCTTGCTCTTTATGAAATCATTTAAGCATGAGCCTAAGAAATGGAACTTGGATTAGTCTACTCTGCTCTTACTTGCCAGGTTTTCACTACATTTAAAGAAGGGATTCAGCCAGGTTATCCATAGCTTGGATTTGACGGCCTCAGGCGCACTGCAGCTGAAACTGACTGCTCTGAAACCCGCAGTGAAGAAAAATGTCAGAGAAGCACCAAGAGCAGGGCTCACGTTAACTTTAAAAGCAATTTAGCTTATTTCCTTCGAAAGATCATATAAATAGGCCTATACTATAGGACATATGAAATAAATAAATAGCTTGCACACTGCAGCGCTGCAAATTGTCACTTGTTTATTGCACCTAGGTGACGCTACAACTGCTGTTCATCAGCTGCTTTCTTTGGTTTGGATGTGTGTGTATATTCCCCTTTTCTATAATATAGGACAGCCTAAGCATACTATACATAATATATAACATTATAACATTAATATTCAGGGAAGAATATTAACCTACATTTTAATTTATGCGGGAGAGGTTAGGGACCTGGATGATGGATAGGGAGGCGCTGACCCCAAAAATATTGAGAAACAAATAAATGTCCAAGAATGGTGATCTGATACATCAAACCACAGAAATAACATGCCAGAAAGAGTGATATATTCCCAGGAAGGAGTCATTTTTAAAATCACAGGAAAATATTCAGCCCTTTTCTACAGATATTCCAGCTGAAGTCTCCCAATTAGGATTCAGATGAGAAGGTGAAGCCTTATCAAGCAGCACTCCACAAGTCTGTTCACACTGTATGAGAAGAATGAGAGCAAGATACTTCACATAGCCATATACTGCCATCTATATTAAGGACCTTACCCAGAGTGTCCTGTGTCCTTGTCAAGTACATTTGATCTCTTGAAACACATTTGTAAGCTGTTACAATAAAAAATAAAACTCTCAAAATATCCCATTTGTGTCCCTTTATCTCAATACTAACCTAGGTTTCTTGTCCTAGCAGAGGTTTTAGGCTTCTTGATTTAACACCAGTGACTACTTCCTAAACTGAATTTTCTATGACTTATGGAATCACTTTTTTGTCTTCCCCTCACTTGTGGTTTTGCCTCGAGTTTCCCTACCAGGAACCTTAAGGGGCTCCCAGCAACATTGTCCCAAAGGTCCCCGAGACTTGCTCACACAGGCAGATTACAGCTTGTGGGTAGCAAGTATTTGCTAGCAGATTGTAGGCCTGGAAACCATGGCACAAGCGTTGCCCAGCAAGACACACACTGAACCAATCATGATATCTTTAGAGAATAACGCGACTAACGAGTAAACCAAAAATGTAAGCATGCTGTTACAAATGTCCTATTTCTCATCTCAGAATGTTAAAAAAAAAATCAAATAAAAATCTGCGCGTTCAACCGATCAAGAGCGAGACAGGTTCACGTTAACGTTTCAGTGCAGGAAATAAGTGTCGATCATCTTCATGAAATGTCCTCTCTTCACCTCTCCTCTCTGCATTCTTCACACATCCCTCTGCTAAAAGTGAGCAATGAGACCAAACCCCTCCTAAGTGTGTGAGGCCTGTGGCTCACAGGTCATCTCCCTTGTGAGGCACTGATTACTGAATCTCCATATCTTCCCACTGCGATGATGAAAGGGGCTGTACTTTGCCATGATCAGATCACAGGAACGCTCATTAAAGTCTGAGTTAAGATAGATATAATTAATGATGGCATTGAGACAAACCAGCCTCGGTCATCAGACTGTGAGACCACATCTTCTAGCAAGTGAAGGGAGGAACTTACACCCCGCTGCGTACATGCACGCTGCAGTCATTTTTATAGTTACGCTTACATCTCAAGGGTTCACTTCCTTTCAAGATATGAGAATTATACGATACGTTGAGAAAAAGGGGGGAAAGTCCATGCAGCAACTATTAAAAGGAGTACATTTTCAGTTTTTTTCCTCCACCAGAGCAGAGCAGAGAGCAGTCAAAAGAGACAGATGGTTGGAAAAAAGCAAAGAGCGAGGAATGAGTGTCTTGATGTGAAATGGAGGGAAGAATTGATCGACTGGAATGGAAAAACTTCTAGAGAAATGGAAAGGGAACGATAATAAGTTGATAGTCGTAAAGGTTGTCGGTGTGCATATTGCAGTGTTCTATTAAAAAATCCCTTTCGGTAATTCTGTTACCACTTTTAAAAGTCTCTCTCACACATTATATTTTAGCTAGGATTATCAATAAGATAATATTGAGTTGGCAGGTTTACAACGGCGCACATGTCAATCTGTCACGTCCATCTGTCAGTGTATGTTGTATGCATCTCTGTGTAGTAACGACACACAGTGTATTGATATTAACGGCACATTGTGCAGTGCTCTCCGGGCTTCTTTGCTTAAAGAGTTTCAAATTGACTGATCAGTCATTGATGGACAGGTTGGGAGCACACTGACTGCACAGTGTCAGCTATTGATAAGCGGATCAATCTTGTTGAAAGCAGCCTCAGAGAGCTTGTTTATTGGCATATAACCTATCGAGTGCTCTGATGGATTAGTCTGTTTAAGCACTGTTTTTATACAAGGGTAGAGCAAAACACAAACATTGACAAGCATGTGTAGGCAAACACACACACGCATGTTTGAAATACAATGCCAGAAGTGTTTGGTGTATTTGATGACCACGCTTTTTTTGTTTTACCTCAACTGATTGGCAAGCTGCTGCTACACACAAATGCGGCAAAAGACGCCTTAATAATTGAATTTAAATAGAATTAAGGACCATGTCTGAAAGGTTGAGCCGAGTCTGTGAGTTGAATAACAAGGATGAGACAGAAATCAAGCAATTTCATTTCATTTTGTTGTAAACATTTGGCAACAGTGGGCAATAATTATTAATTTGTCATGTAACTGTATGCACACTATTTTCAGGTAAATCACTCTTTTGAATATAAATGTAATTTTCAATATCTTGTAATTTAACCTTTCAGGGTTTACTCATAGGTTAAGTTGGGAAAATGATGTGCTTGATATGTGAATAAAATTGATCAGCTATAGTCAAATATTTAATCTCAACATGGCTCAGCAAATTGCATCTTGAAAATAAACACAGTTTGCAAAGAAACTACTAACTGGTGAACTGGGATATAGCAGTTTTGGGACACAACATTTTGAAATTCTTATTCCAAATGTAACTTCAGGACTGGAAAACTCAATAATTTACAATAACTTCAGTAATAAAAAAAAAAGTTAAAAAAACCTGTGCTATCAGGGCTCCTGGTACATTTGAGCTAAATATTTGATAACCAATATTACATTTCCATCTCAAATATATTTTATGACAAGAAGGGCAAGCCATGTAAGTGTATAAGTTGTGCATTATTGTATATCACGCAATACATTTCATTTAAATGGCATTTGAGGTTAAGCTTTCTACTTTTTCACATGTTTGCTGAGCTTTTTGCTGTTGCCGTATTTGTCTGCTGGTTATTCAAATTGTCTCTACGACCGTCGGACTGTTCTCAAGGCACTACCTGCGCTAGATCTTGTAGCTAGCTTGTACGTTTGTCTGTGTAACAGTATGAGCATGTAAATGCATTTGGTCAGGGTTTTTATATGGTGGTTAATTCCAGCTTTAGATAAAGTGAATAATTATGGAAGCAATCAATAAAGAGTGGAGCAGGGGGGAGAAGCAGGATGGGAGATAAGCCATTGGCTTATTGACTTGTCAAGTGTCGCCATCAACACAGATACACATTTTGAGTGTGTGTGTGTGTGTGTGTGTGCGCGTGTGTGCATGTGTGTGCGTGTATATAATTACTCTATAGTGTCTGTATCTCTTTGTCTTGGTCTGACAGCTAATTAGTTGTGCTGTCTCAGGAGTAAACTCAATAAGGGGAAAATGAGGGAATCGGTGGTACCACCTATTTTAATATTCAACTGTTACTGTGGTGGGACATTACAGCCCAACACTCTGTGTCTATAGCATGCTGTGCAGCAGTGGCAGAAAACACAAAGTCACATCTTGCTCCTTTATATAATGACCTTGTCTGCACAATATCACCATTATGCCAGTTAGCAACATGAATCATGGGATACAGTAGATTCACACTCAAGGATTGGAATATTTCTGCCTCCATAGTCGGCAGTAGTCACTTTTTCACAAAAAAAAAACAAGTTTGAATTTGAACGGGTCTTAATAAATCGAATGTGAAGGTTTTTCCCCATCTTCTAATGAAGGCTTGCATTTCTAATAAGAAGTGACAGCCTATACACTCTGCATTTTAAGTTACTTTAACATATCTGATGATAGCCAGGTGTGTTATTGTTTGCAAGCTTGCTGACTCGCATGTTCTTACATGTGGTCCACGCTCATTAAAGACAAAGCAGAGACCTTGTGTTACAAATCATGCGACATGCCTTCTGACAGTAACAAACTTTGCTTAATTGGATAGGTGTACTGTGTGGACTATATTGTATGATAACGAAGACCTTATTTCAATAAATGCCACACCTATTTAAATGTCAGCAGTTGAAATAGAAATAGAAAAGAATAGAAATAAATAACAGAATGAATCCAGGATTGTTGTTTTTAGTGAGGCATGTTGGGTAGATTTTCTGTGTTCAAAGTGTGTGAAACAGCGCTGAAAGTTCAGGGCTGATGCAACACACTTTTTTGGTTTACTGTAAACACTAAAGCGTAAAAACATGTACACAGGACAGAAAGCAAACACACACACACACACAGGATGACAACACACAGAGGGAAAGTTAACTTTAAACATCACCTGTTCAGTTCAAAAAGATTTTCTGAGGCTATTTTGGATTTCACCAGAGCTAATCAATGCATGATGACTGTTCTTTTTGTAGTAATACAGCCAACATGTGGGTGCATCTCTTTCAACAGAATCAACACAGCATTACATAAACGCAGAGGAAGAAGAAAGTCGGCAACCTGTTGCTTTGTACTGCCCAAACAGATTTCAAAAGCCTGTAAGTTCTGCTTAAAATTATTTAGAGACATGCAGGCTAACAAATAACACGACACACAGTCTCCATTTTGAAGCTACTTACTTATGTTACTGAATACCACTGACAATATCAATCAACTGTTCTGTATATTCCAGCATGAACAAACAAACAAAATCAGAAAATGTGTAATATCATCTAAAAAAAAAAAAAAATTCAAATTAAATTAAAATCTAAAATGCAATCCTAAATTCAATCCCAACTAATTTTTGATCTTTAGTAATCCGTTTGAATTATTTTTTTTTTAAATCACAGCCAAAAAAGCACAGCAGGTCGTATTATGTACTCCAACGAAGGGGCAGCTATAAAATCCACTTTTTCTCTGACCTCCTGTATGCCCTGTTGCCTTATCAGTAAACTACACGAATGCTGTTCTCCTCGCTACCGCAAACTGGACAAACTAGAGAGCCATGCTGGATGAATTTTAATGAAACCAGAAAGTTTGGGAAGTAACGGGAGGAAAGCCTTCTGATTTTAACAGCATATATGGAAAAATGTTCATGTACGACATAGTTCAGGATTGAGGATGTGCAAGTTTCAATTTGTTCAATTTGTTTAGCTGGAGAGGGCCCGCAAACGTGACGTCTACACTCGCACACACACTGAGGAATGAGGAGAGCAGACACAGGTGTGTGTGCACCATCCACACCAGACGTAAACACAGGAGGCAGAAGAAGCGGGATGATCTCTCTGGTCACTGGCGGAAAGCACCAGCCGAGAGCGCGCTGAAGGTTGAGCCCAGGGCTTTTTACCAATTAGAACTTTCTTCATTGTGATGTCCATGGTCAACCTTGAACTCTTGTACTTTCACATAATTCTTTTTTTATTTCATTTTTTTATTCTTTTATTCTAAATTATGGACGATGTTGACGGGAGAGGGAGGAAATGATGTCTGATGCTGTTTGTATTGATTGTATTGCATCTTTTGTTGTGGTGAAAAATGGAAAATCTCAATAAACAAAAGAAAAAAGGCCCATGTGCTTTATGTACGCTATGTAGGTTATGTGTTTGTGTCAGCAAACTGGCACAAGCGTCCTCTCTGGAGCTGATTGTGCATTTTCATCGACTGTAATCCAACAGGAAATAGTAAGGAATAAAATCTCTAAAATATGTTTCCCTGAGTTTAGAGGCATTTAGATACTGGAAAATGATAATGCCCTGTTAGTGTGTATGTGTCTGATGGACCTACATGGCCTCAGGCACACACACACACACACACACACACACACAAACACACACAAACACACATGCATGCTTTTTCACTCACACACTAAATAGGATAGAAAGAATGAGCCATGAGAGACACCTAGGGAAGATATTAGCTGCATCCCTTCACCCCCTACCTGTCTCACCAAATATGATGTGGCCATATAAAGACAGTCTGCAGCAGCGGGAGAGGACTGCTGAAGCACAGACTTTTCCCTGGCTGAGGTAATGGGCGGGAGAGAGGGAGCAAGTAAAACGGAAAGGAGAAAACTAGACAGGGTGTTAGTGGGCGCAAGGAATTGTTAGTGAAACCTTGTGTACATGTGCGAGAAAGAGCATAGAAGAAAAGACTCAGAGAGAGGTATTAAAGTTTGTAAGGAAAGAGGGAAAGTAAGAGTGTGAGAAATTAGAAAGAGAGAGAGAGAGAGAGCAGAGCAATCCTAACAGCTGAGGGTAAAACCTGCAATCTACCATTCTGTCTGATCTCAGCCATCCTATGAGTCAAGCAAGAAAGCTTTGAGATGCTCCATGCACATTAACCTCTACTCATCCTCCACTCATACTCCTCTGCCTCATCCCTCTTTCCCTTCCTACCCACATTAAAGTGAGCGCTTCAAACATGCTGACATCAAAAGCATAATAACTCACATTAGGGTTTATGTTTGCTTCATTAGCACGTACAACACATGCGATCACCCTCACAAAAGGCAGATGGGAACACGGGGACCAATCAAATTATTTACCGATGTCGACATAATGATCTTGTAAAAATAACAAATGCTTTTGTAAAATACATGCACGATCACAAGACAGATGGATAGATGTGTTTATAGTGTTATGTTGGAATGGCTATGTTCCTGCCAAACAGCAGTGTACAGCAGTATGAGATGTTTTCCTTTCCATTACCCCTCATTCTTTTCTCTTTCAACTTTTTTACCAACTTGCATTGCAATGGTAGTCTTCCTAATATTGAGACAACTGTTATTATTGTTCCAGTTTTATAAACTATCAAAGCATTGTGAAGATAATTGGGACTTCAAACAGGACAAGGTTTGTCCCTCTGAGAGAAGGGACACAATCCCTTGTGGTACAATATGTTTTATTACTGAGCTCCACGTTTTGGGAAATCTTCTTCTTGGTAAATTCTGTCTTCCCTGTCAAGCAACAGTAGTTTACATTAACTTGCATTTTGATCTCCTTACTTACACAGTATTCACATGGGGAAGTGAAAGTGAAATGTTAATATTGCAACAAAAAATTCTATACAATATCACAGAAATGGGAAGTGATTTGCTTAAAAGGGGAACTCCACCATTTCTACACATCAAAGTATGTTTACAGATCTTGGAAAGAGCCTATCTGAAAAGACTTAAAGGTTCATATAAAATCTGTATTACGTACACAGATTAATATAAAAGATGTTTGGCTAATCCTACCATTTCATGAAAGCATCGAGATCTGCGTCCAGGGTTTTTAAGCGAGAGGTTATGTTTAATTCATACAAGTCTAACATATCAGGAGAAACAGATATGCCCAAAATGAAACAGCCATTAGTGGGACAGTTACAGTAAATTGATTGATTTTTAAGATAAAGACAACACCAAATTAACTGAGCATAACTTCTTATTCATCAAAATGTATCTCATATGATGATGAAAACCAATATCCCGTGTCATTTCCTGGATGAAAGGTTAAGAGAATTTCAGGTTAGAAACATCATCTGTAAAAACAAAACAAAAAAGGATTTAAAGGATCAGTTTCAAATCCCCCGAAAACTAATGATCTCACTTAAAAAGGCGCCTTGTGGAGTTTGAATCTAAACACAACGTGTGCTTCTTTACAAGTAGTGTTACTCACCAAAACATATTGTGCCACAGTGTATTTCCTTCCTCATAAAACATTTGCAAAGTCGAATATTTTAAGTATTTTAAATCCAAAAAGCCATGTTTACTATCTTGCAATCTTTTTCTTCCCTACTTTTGTTGGTGTATTGCAGCATATGTTGGTGTAGTGCCTCCACCTGTTGATCTGTAGAATAGTGTGGCACCATTGGTCGGACTGTGTACACTCACATATAGTGTACACGTATATGTGCGTCATTGTGCATAAGACAAACAAAATAGAAACAGCTAGCGCTACCAAAGGTCAAAAACTCCACAGGGAACTTTTAAACCTTGTGGTATTTAGCCATGAACCTTGTTTTATTGAGCTTGAAATCTCCATGTCTGAGATTATTACCATAATGCCAATACAATGGAGGTAAATGGAAATGTGTTTGTGCTGCTTAAAGCATTGAAAGTTTACATGAAAAAAAAACTCAACAGCAATTTATATTTCAATGTCCTCATAATTCAGGATAATCCATCCAATTTGATGGCAGCAGTTTTGCTGGGGAAACTAAAAGAGCAGCCAATATCCTTATTGGTCATAGTACTTGGGATATTAGTCAGCCCACTTCTTATCAGCGCGGTTGTCTACCATCCTTTCAGGACTGCCCTGTAAGCAGAATGAGGAGCTGAAAGGACAGCAGCCGAGCCGTGTAGGTGACACAAAGCGAGGCACATTTAGAGTCATGATTGCTGCCAGTGGCCAAAGCACTTAAATTATAATGCATTTAAGCAATAGCATATGCCAACAAACTGATTATATTAAAAACCTTTCAAGCAGTAGAGCAGTTAAAAAAATTAATGGCCAAACAGCACATCACCTGACCCACCACAGACTACAATCTTGGTACCACAAATACTGTGCGAGCCCTGAGAAGGAAATAAGATAAAAAAGAAGGAAATAAACTTCTACTGGACATACATCCAGCCTGTTTATCTCACAGGACTTCACAGCACCTTGACAATTACGATGCATCCCTAGATATTACGCGTGTTTGTACATGTGGTAAATTCTTACCTGAACAGCTCGTACAGAAGCTTGTTCTCTCATTGAGTGAGATCGGGGTTTAGGTGAGAATGTTGTTTCTCATCAGTTACTTTCCAACTCTTTCAGCCTGCTCCTGCAAAACGGGCTCCTACAGAGGAAGCACATGACAGTCCACACCCCCCGCTGGTCAACATTTGAGTTAGCAATAGTAAGGATGGCAGTACAAAAGGGGAATTTGGCACTTCAAATTGGGAGAAAATGGGGGATCGGATAAAAGCAGAAAAAAAGAGGGCAATGCATTTTTAGGGCAAATAACAAAATAATAATAGCTTCTCATATTTTCATGTAAAAATATCCATGCTTATTCCATGCTTGTTACATTCGTGTTTGTCCCACAGGACCTGCAGGATCCCAATCCCATTGCAACCCTCAGAAATACCAAAAGAGGAAAAACTGTGTTGTCTTTGTTTCTCGGCAGCAAGTTTACTGGATCCGTTTATATAACAATGAATATATACACTGCTTTGAAATAGTTGGGTAGCTAAAACCTCACACCACAGCACTGTCCTGTTTGTCTCTTGCCCCCCTCCCGGTCCACCTATTGTGAACGTAGATGATAGTTTGCAAGTTGAAGACCAAAACCTTTAATATGTACTTTTTCCGGCATCAACGCTTTGCAGCAGTATTTTATGTTGTGATTGAGCGTGACCATAAGGTGGGCAGGGAGCTGTAAATGTATGGCTTTTCCATTATAGATAAGAGCCACAGAGAGACAGAGAGAAGCAGCATAGTGCATGTCCTTGATTTAGCAGCATCGATCCTATCTGCTCTCTAGACTCTTTCATTTGCTATGTGTAAAAGTCTGTGTGTTGGGGGGGCAGCCCTATGGCTATGCAGAGCTCAGGCAGAGATAAGGTTATCAGAACACAACTAACTGATATGATTGGCAAGGTGACAGGAGGCCACTGTGGACCCTGAGGGGGTTGAATTACCACACACACACACACCACACACACACACACGGACTGACCTTAAAATAAGTTTAATCTTTTGTTTATCCCCGTCACAAATGGAGGCAATATCTGCATGAAACACCACAGAGACGTCAAACAGCCATCGCAGACTTCAAAAGAAGCTGCTTATTATTTTCAGCAAGTGAACTATCGCTTTTGATAACAACACTCCCAAGAGAGACAGAGACAGAAAAGGGGGATGCAGAGTGAAGGAAACAAGGAGAGAAAGAGAAAGAGGGGGAGAAAGAAGGATAAAAACATGGGTTAAAAAAGCAGGGGTGCCTCTGCCTCTCTGAGATAGCTAAAACCGAGTAGCGAAAAAAAGCTTTGCGGACCGACAGTGCCACAGAGAGATGGATCTGTAAAGCAACGCTGGGACGGGAGATACAGGGAAAGCAACAAGATTGAGGAAGGGATGTGGAGTGAAACAGATAGGAAGAAGAGAGAGAGAGCGAGGAACGAAGAGATGGATAGGTCCTAGATACACAGTACCAGAGGCAGCCAGAAAAATGTGCAGCTAGACAGAGAGTGAGGCAACGGACACACACGCAAACACAAAGCTCAATCCCCACTGAGTTTCCCGCTGCGTGCTTCTCAAGTTGAAACGAAAGCACTGCATAAAAGTAGGTAAATCTTTATTGTTTAGAGCAGAGGTAGAAGAAAGGAAAAGAAGAGGCTGGTGTTTTGTAGACTGATATAAATCTGTCAGTGATTGCAAAGTGAGATAGTTTCACACATACAGGAAAAAAAGTGAAATTAAATAAGTACACCCTACTGTTCTTACTATTTCATCGCCGCCACAATTCTTCTGCCGTAATGTCCTGTCTCTATCTAAACCGTATTTCCACCCCCTTTATCCCTGCTGTGGTCTCCGCTACTGGTAAAACACACCCATGATGAATGGACCCACACAATCATCCCTTCACTTTATCAGCATGCAGAGGAAAAATGAGCTTTGCCGAACCAGGAGTGGAGGTGGCAGAGAAGAAGAAGAGGGGAGAACTGGGAGGAAATTAGGGATATGGGTGAAAGATGACTGTAAAGGTATATAGAGCAGGAGATGAAGGAAGATGAGAAAAGTGAGGGTGGTGAACAGCAGGAGGGAGGAAGAGCGAGGGATGAGCACAAGCCGCTGAAAGGATGGTGATGAGATAGATACATAAAGCTAGGGAGGGACGGGCGATACAGTGAGGGCAATGAGATGAAGGAAAAGATGAAGGGAGGAGGACAGATTATGGGAGGGATGGAGGAAGGCAGGACGGAGGGAGAGATGGATTGGTCCTACTTGAGCAGACCCGGAGGAGCAGATGGATCTATGTGATGCATGATGGGCGCCAGTTCGATAAGACAACCAATCACAGGCTTTGGTCTAAATGGGATAACCAATCATGAGCCTTGGCCGGCATCATCATTCCCCATTTCAGATAAGTCCCCAGCACATCATGTCCATCTTTTACCCCACAGCAAGCTGTGTGTCTGTGTGTGTGCGTGTTATAGCCTGTGGCTGTTTTCTGATTTGAATACATCTGTCTTGGATATCCATATATGTGAGAGGCCTGGTGTGGCTGGTTATTGCTACACGGAGAAGCACTGAACAGGCAAAACACAGCAGCACATTGTTCAACCTGAGTTTGCATTGTGCTGGATAATGCAACCGCAATCTCAGTCAAGTGCCCTGAAGCACACTTAAAAGATAGTGTTCTTTGATGCACACGCTGCAAAAAAGTGTCAATTTTAACAATTTAATCTACACAGAGCACCAAAAGGGCAGAGATGTTCCTCCTATACTGACGTCAGGGAAGCTTAACTTTGGGAACTTTTACAAAATAAGATATAACAGTTGTTTATATTTTGTACTGATGATTCAACCAGGAGAGTTTCATGTCCATCCATGCCTGACAGAGTGCTCATTATAGTGGTGACCTGTCTCTACGGAAAAAAACGAGTTGACTTTTAATTTCTTAACCAGGGGCACCTGAAATATGTTCTCCCACTTTGCAACTGCTAACACTAATAGTCACCATGGTAATACCATGCCGACAGATTCACACGTCATGTTTAAATGTGAAACATACATGAGGAAGGCACAGCGAATCATTACGCTTAGCTGTATCTGTGGATGGCTACTTTATTGAAATTTCCGTCTCTGGCAAGGCTCGAGACTAACGGTGTCCCGTCGTCGGCAGACCTAGGGGTTGCGGACCCCTTGTTGAAGACCCACGCTCTAATAATGTGTTATTCTATATCCCGTTGACCTATTTCTAAAAAATTTGGAAGTGCACACATTCAAATACAGGGAGTCACGTTGGGCTTTTAAAAAAATGACTTGGCATAAGATAATTATCAAAACATGTCACTTTTCAGACACAAAACTGCCAGATACTGACTTGACAGCATCTGTGTGTGTGCGTGTGTGTAAGAAAAGAAAGAGACATTGTATGACACAGTATTCATGGGAGGTGTGAAGGTCAAAGCATCGGGATGTGCTGTAATTGTGGGAGACGTTTTAATTAAAGCGTTTTGAGAAGGTTTTCAAGGGGTTACAGCCTGTGGGGTGCAGACTGATCCTACTGTCACAGAAACTCACACAGACTGACGTGTGTGTGTGTGTGGGTGTGTGTGTGTGTGTGTGTGTGTGTGTGTGTGTGTGTGTGTGTGTGTGTGCGTGTGTGTGTGTGTGCTCACGCGTATCAACGTGGGGAGACAGACAGCTCGAGTCCCCTGGCACTGTTGTGACAAGCTTGTTTGAAATTGTCCAAAATAGATTTTTTTTTTTTTTCTTTTGCCTCTCTATCTCCTAATTGCTTTTTTCCCCCAGTATATTTTCCTGCTCTCCCTCCCCCCCCCCCCCCCCAAGACCTCCTCCCCCTTCTACAAAACAGCACGCTTGGTTTCCAGAAGACAAATTACCTCTCATTTTAAGTCAGGTAAACATTTTGGTGAGGTTTGCCGTGCTATTTATAAGCCAACAGAGAGCTGTGGCATAAAGTCGTTTCAGAGAGAACTCAGCTTCTTCAACTTGACTTCACAGTGAGCTAACTCCACAGGTTTTGACTGCAAAGGCCTGAAAACATTTTTTTTTTTTTAAATGAATTCCAAGCATGTTAAGCAACATCAGAGCAACATAAAGTATTCCATTCTCATATGGATGAAATCATTTTTATTGTTTTGAAATCACAGGAAAGACTCTACAGGTATGCTAACTGCTCTAAGTGGTGTACCGAGGCACCACTGAACAAATAAAAAATGAGCAATAATGATGGGGGTAGATGAAAAGTTAAGGTAACACCAAAGTTATTATAATTCATCCAGAAAGTATCTGTATTTAATGTGAATCTGTCACACAGGGTCGATACCTTTTCTGCTTAATAATGTCAGTATGCAACAGACTGCAATCCCTAGAGCCATGTCACCAACGTGCCAACAAAAAAAAAAAAAAGCAAAATGGTTTAATAGCATTTACTTAAAGCAGCTGTTAGCGAATATTTCATTTTATAGCATAATTATTCTGGATGAATAATGTGTTTTTATATGAATGCAAACTAACTACATCTTTGCGTCTGTTCACTGTGTAAATGATATATGGAAGTGAAGCCTTACAGTTTACTCTTCCTTTCATATGCATCTGCCCTCTAGATCACTGGAGGCCAAGACTGAGTTTAGCTCCAAATGGATCCCTTATCACACAGTCCCCAGCACTACAGCAATCATTCACTGGTCATGGCAGTAGTGTATTCTCTGTGTGTTTGTTTCCACTGTACTGTATATGCATGCAGTGTGTGCGCGTGTGTGTATTGTGGTGCAGCTTTGTATCCTCACTATGTGCTACGGTATTGATTCCTGATGGCCAGAGGCTGGCTGCCTATTGATCCGACTGCTTCCATAAACATGTTGAGATGACTTATGGTGTGTGTGTGTGTGTGTGTGTGTGTGTGTGTGAGACACTGCACGACTACCAGCATGATGGGATGATTTATCGGGAGAGTGGATAGGCTCAATGAAATACTCATGTAATTTTACCCACATAAAATTGTGAAATAGTGCGGCCATGTACAAACAACCTCAACAGCACACAGGGGAAATAAAAGCTTTGACCATTTAGCCAAAACAGAGTATCTCATTAAGAGCATCAGTCAAAAGCCTGGGAGAGGAGGCCATCTCCTTTCCAGATAGTGCTGGCCTAAGCACTTAGCTGGACAGATTCTCTTCCACCACGTCTGAAGGCCACAGGGATGAATCTAAACTACTGAGCTGGACAGAAACAGAAATGTGTGCGTGGGTTTTTTTTTCTGTGATGTGTTTTCTGTATGTTGTCAGGCTGGCCTTTGGTAAAGATGCAATATGAGAAGAAAGAACTCATGTCTCACAGTTGATCTAAGGGAAACACTGTACTGTAAATGTAAACGTGCAACAACAGAAGTGAAATTACATTACAACGGCTACAAAAATCAAGCTCTGCACCGAAATACAACACAGAACAACAAGGCCATTGTGCCGCCTAATCAGATCAGGAATATGGTCCTTCTGTGCTTAAATATTATGTTAGTATGGCAGGGAAAGTCAAAATGCAATGTTTATTGACGCTTCCAATTTTATCAAGGGCAAGGTCTCGTTATGAAAGTGCAAAAGGAAAAAAATGTCAACAAGGGGACTGAATTAAATTATATTTATGAAACTACAGAACACAGAGTAGGAGTTAGGTTTGTGAGAAAAATACAGAAATTGAAAAACTGGATAAATAAAAAAATCGATCTCCCGTATTCCATGGAATGGCTAAAATGGAGGCAAATGAATGTTTGAAAATGTCAATTTCCGCCCTTGAATTAGGAGCTAAGAAAAGTGAAATGACTGGAGATGTAATGAACCTGTCTGGAAGAGGATATGAGCATATTGCTTTCGTACATAGTAAGTAGGACAGTTCATGAGTTAAAACACTTCTCTAAGGACCAAATTGCAGAGCTTCCGCAGATAGTTGGGTCACCAAGTCTCCAATGAGCATGTAAAGTTTGCTTAACGACACTGGAACTACAGTCAGATGACATGACACATACTGCAAATAGAAGTCACTGCTGGTTCAAAAAAGAAGGAGGACGCTCATCAAGCAAAGAACTTTATCCCCAGCAAAACACTGTGGTGGATATTTAAAAGTGTGGGGAACTCGGAATCTTGTTTAAAGGTTAAAACTGGGCCGAGGTTCATTCTGAAAGAAAAACAATAAATAGGAATCTGCTAAGTTCCCGTCAAAGACTAACATATCTTAAGATGGTAATGCAGGAATTGTCTTTGATGACAACCTTGTACAATATAACTAATTAATATGCAGTGAAACCGTTTCCTAAAATTCCTTGGGCTTCTCAAAATGACTTGGCATAAAATAATTATCAAAACAACATGTCACTTTTTGCACACAAAACTGCTAAATACTGATTTGACAGCATCTGTGTGTGTGTGTTTCTTGTTTACCTGCTCGAGCCTCAGGTGGTAGATACATATTTAAAGAGTTCCTCCCAGAAGGGAGTATTGGACTGAGATATGATCTGAGCAGCTCTCACAGTAAGACACCACTACAGCAACTGCTCCGTGTGCATGCTGTGTACGTGCTTATGTGCATGCATTTACGCATGCATGTGTAGCTGTGTGCGTGTGTGTGTGTGATTTTGAATATTCATCCGTGTGTTAGTGTGTCACACCAAGGGAAATTATGCTGATTGCTTCAATGAGGGACGCATAAATCATATCCTCCACTGTAATCATCTGCAGCAGTTTATGTTTGCAATAAATCTTCTTATCACAACTGTGCTGGGTATCTTACAAATCAGACCGTGACACCTGTTTCACTTCGAGGGGGACTACACATAATACATCCATGCTCAAACTGTGATATTTCATACTTAAATAAACATCTTTTTGTGGTTGACGTACTGTGTAGAGATAGAGAGAAGTCTGTGGCCGTGGGAGCATTTTCAGCTCTGGGGAAAAGAATCAATATTAAATTGAGAGTATTAATGAATGTTTAAGCGTCTGCTTTAGACTACTATTGATCAGATGGCCTTATCAGCAATGCTGGGCCTATCCAAGTAGAAGTATCTCCCGAGATATTAGCACATGGATAACTGACAGACTGAACATCTGTTCTGCGGATGCCAACATTGAACTGGCTTAACACACGAACACAACTGTTCCTTTCCAAGGGAAGCGTGGATTTTGACTTTGAACACAAGCTCACGTCTAGAAAAATCCTAGTTAATGTTTATAATTCCATTTGGTTTGAAACGTACACTACTGATTACTGATTACAGAAATGCTCAGCAGTGTTCAGTGAAATTATAACAATGTTTCAGCTGTTAGACACCAAGACGCCACCAATGTGCTGCAGCCTTGAGAACACCCATGCATGTGTTTGTACTGTACATACCAACATACATATTATGTGTACACAAATAATTACATCCCATTCTCTCTGCTTCCATCTTCCGCTCACCTCTTGGTCTCTTTACCCACTTTCATCTACTATTCATCTTGGATTGTTTCTCCAACATACTACACATTACAAACAATTCTTCTTTCTCCTCCTGCATAAAGAGGGAAAGCACAGCATCATCGGTAGTTGCCAACATAAGACTGGTTGTGATGCACACAGTAGATGCAGGAGAATGCCTGCACTTAAAGTGCGTAGGCTTTGCAGAAACAGCTAGCTTTACTTGGGGCGCAGGGAGACAGTAAGCAAGTGATGCAATTATGGGATCTGACATTTAAACACCCACCCTTGTTTTAACATTCACACATACAGACACCATATGTATGCGGCGTCTCTTTAGAACGAAGGATTGACATGTTCGCCTGGAAGAGGGAAAACAAAGGACATGGAGTCTTGCCTCTTCCCACACACTCTCTGTATGGATGGCATTTGTGCTTTATAACAATACCGAGTGGTTCCGAGAGAGCAGATTAGTGTGTGTGTGTGTGTGTGTGTTGTGTTTGTGTGTGTGTGTGTGTGTGTGTGTGTGTGTGTGTGTGTGTGTGTGTGTGTGTTTGCGTGTGGCCCATCTGTATCTCAGTTTCGCTCCTGGTCTGTCTCAGCCAAACAAAGATAGCGGAGCTGGCTGTGGTTAGCAACCAAATCCTTGCTTTAGGCATACAATACTTTCCATCAAATTAAAGCGTTATTTTAACTTTACAAACTCTTTCAATGTATTGCAAATTGCAAATGTAATTTTGACCGCATACAAAGTGAAAGAGACAGGTCATTTTGAATATACCGTTCCCCTAATAAACTTATTACATTTTGTGGCTGCAAGGACTCACCTCAGATTTAAATCCCCAAAACTAGATTAACTTGATGCTTTGATACTTTAGGATAGAAAGAAGAAGCCCTCATAAATGAGGTCCCAACCCTATTGGATTGGCTCCAGGCCAATCCTAATTCAAGTCAAACAAAGATGCTCAACGTCTTGACATCTCCCTCTCCATCCCACACTAGAGGACTCTAGTTTAAGGGTGGTAAACTTTAATGTTTATTGGCAATGCAAAATGTTATTCTGCAAGTGGGGGAGAGGGGCAGAATCAGTGCAGCTGGAGATAAATGACAAAAGGGGTTAGGGATAATTAAAAGTAATAAGCTTTGGAGGTTTTATTTGTACCAGCCATGGAAGCAACAGATATAATGGCCCTTTATCACAGCTTGCTGTAACCTTTTTTCATCACTGTTATACCATCATAGCCTTATTAAGACCGAGCAGCCTAAAGACAGATTAAATCCCATTCTCCTGAACCACTAACTCATTAGATCATTATGTTTTAACAGATCCCTATATAGTTTAAAATCCACCATATATTTTAATATTCTAATACTGTGCCAAGTAATGTATCATCTGATACTGAACTCTCATAGACTTTATAAACCTTGTAAATATATATTTTTTTCCTTGTAAAATCATACTTTATTTTATAATTTTCCAGTTGCTAAAAGTTACAGCAGTTTATTTTAGCGAACTGATTTTGTGCTTTCAAATCAAGGCCCCAGGAAGTGCGGCAGGCTTTGAAGCAAATTTTCATAGAAGTCAAACCGTGGAATTACAACTTCCGTGTTAGTCATGTGATGACATGAGAACCAAAAATACTTTTTTCAAATCGACATACATTGGGA
This sequence comes from Bovichtus diacanthus, assembly GCA_943590825.1. Taxonomy (NCBI): domain Eukaryota; kingdom Metazoa; phylum Chordata; class Actinopteri; order Perciformes; family Bovichtidae; genus Bovichtus; species Bovichtus diacanthus. The sequence goes on from CALSBV010010214.1 coordinate 2,096,748, forward strand.
AAGAGAGGTCTGTAAATCAGCGTATCTTTTTTTATTATTTAATGTTTTAAAGGTAAATTCACTTCCCAGTACGGACACTTGAATAGCCCTCATTTAAATCATCAGATCCTAAAAAAAAAAATATTTTCCCGCCTCCATTCATGTGACTGAGCTGAGACAGGTAGAGATGGAGCGGCGTTTAAGGAAACCGCAAGCGTGCATGCTCTATGGGCCCCATGGATTATTATATACTCGAAAGTCGAGCCATTTTGGCTTCATGCGCCACTCTGCAACTTTCATAGGAATGAACGGGGCCCCGCTTCCAGCGCTGTATCCAGTTCTCTTTATACGTCCATGATTCAAATCAAAGGTTCTCCAAATAAAAGTGTACGGATATTTTGTATAACTGTACAGTATAGTTCTTGGCTAATTGGAGGGGAAATGACATCCTCAAACCAGTGATCTACAGTCAATCTATATCCTCATGAAGATGTTAAGTAAAATATAAAAGAAAAACTTTTTTTTGTACTCTATGTTTCCATGTAATTAGAAGTTAAAGAGGCGTAAATTCCAGTTGTCTCTACTGAAAACCATTTATAGGAACAGAAACAGACTACTTAGCTTATCTTCATGGCTTCCGATTATTAGTCTCAAATTACCAATCACCCTGAGTCACCTCTGGGTATTTGTTTATCTCTTTCTTTTCTAAAAGCCAGTCCCTCTTCTCCATCCTTCCTTTGCTAATAGTGGAATGAAGGATGAATGTACAGGCCATGCTGAATAGTTGATGTTAGCAATGGTGATGAGAAACGACTGGACGGATTTGAACCTTTTAAACTAATCTAACATTAGTTGTAGAGCCAAAACAACTCTTTATAGGATGTTTAATCCATAATGTTATGGCTACATAAACATACCAGAGCTAATATGTGTTTAAGGTACTTAAAAACAGCACATATTTGATACAGCTGGATAAGAAGATTGCAAATCCCAAATGCTTCACGTTAATAAACACGGTACTTGGTTGCAGCCCATGTGTCCCGTCAGGTTATCCAAGGTCTAACACAGCAGATGTTCATCTCTTTACGTGCGTACGTTTGTGTCCCTCCCTCTGGCTATAACACTCCATAGCAGTGACCCACAGCTCTGCCACCCTCGTCCCACCATAGAACAGCATACACTGTTACCATCACACTCGCACCCCTTGCTGATTGTATGACACTCGCACCAATGGCTTCTGACAGGAATGGGGTATAAATGGCCTCTAAGTCAATTGCTAGGTCACTGTCTTCCAGGGATGTCAGGTCCATCAAAAAAAATCACACACACAGACACACACAAAGACACAGACACACACACACACACACACACACACTGCTTTGTTCAAACGACAAAAAAATTCTACCACATTTACCATTCGGTAAATTAACCCACAATGACACTTAATGACAACAGTCATAAACAATCATAAAGACTCCTTGATGTCATGTAATTCGTAAGCACACCCCTTCAGATAAAGTTCCACCTGCAACTGTTTTTGAACCAAACTACCTACAATCTGGCATTTCTGAAGTCACTCCGGCTGACATTTTATTATTCACATGTAATACATGCACTCTTGGCACACTCATGGTGTGCTAAATTCATTCTGTTGAGGTGTCTGTGATATGCTCAAAGCTTACAGTGAATCTCAATATTCTCAAGCAACCCTCTGTCTTGCTGTCAAATTAGCATCTCTCTGCTCTGCATCCAATCAGATTAGCATCTCTGCTCCCTGTGGTAACATCAGCAGCTTTGACCTGTTCTTCCAGTGGGGAGTGTGCTTGGTGGTAGATGCTAGCCAAGGTATAATTCTCTACCTCTTTGAAGTCAATGAGCTGATGGATCTGATCCGGGGAGACTTGCGGTCTGCGAACAGCACACCTCTATGACTCGGTTTGGTTTTCTCCTGCAGAGGAAAACGTAGCTCAAGTGGACACGCTGTCAGATCATGTTTCGCAAAACAGGCCAAGGATGCAATGCCGTGCTTGCTCGCTCACTCTCTCATGTGTATTGTCATTCTTTCTGTCTGTCTCTCCCTCTCCCTCTCTCTCCCTCTCTCTCTCTCTCTCTCTCTCTCTCTCTCTCTCTCTCTCTC
>CALSBV010010214.1:2098873-2119651 GCA_943590825.1 Bovichtus diacanthus
CTCTCTCTCTCTCTCTCTCTCTCTCTCTCTCTCTCTCTCTCTCACATACACACACATGCCACCCACTGTAAGATCTTTCTGTGATGTCTGGCTGCCCTTTCTCTTGAATCACTACATAATACACTGGAGAGCACCCACCAGACACTTGTTCTCTGAGTATGAGTGGCTCACTTTTCAGTACTGTTTAACCATGAAAGGGGTTCAAGTGTTCAAACGAATACCTCGGAAAGCTCCGTGCCTATACAGTCTGCCAATACACCACTACAAAAGGCAGATGGCATTTAAAAGAGTTGGATGTGTGTGTGTTTGTGTGTGTGTGTGTTCATGTCCATACAGATAGGGGATCCATCAGGGGTATTTGGGGCATAAATCTGCAGCTCCATTAAGAATCCAATGGTCCCTCAGAGTTTCATTGATTAGAGGGAGAAGAGAGTGATTGGGGCAGAAAATGAAGGGAGACAGTGGGGCTATGGGCAGTAAGGGTTAGTATTTAATGGATCCCTTCCCTCCCCACACAGGCGCCTTCCTCCTCCATCTCTCTGTTGCACTTTTGCCTTTCCATTCTTTTTTAACATCAATAGTAGCAGCCTAACTTTAACACCTAGCACTCATACATGCAGAAACACACATCCAGGGCTAAAATGCAGAGCAAGCTGCACTGTACAGCACTGTATATCATCCACAACCCATTTTCTTAGAGTTTTATGAGGTTACAATAAAGTCTAGTTATTGTGGAAGCAGATAGTCTCCTAGCCCTCATCATAAACTGATTTCTCCTTCACTGAGCACATGAGAGCAGAAAGCAGAGAAGAGGTCGGAGGAGGGAAAAGGGTGAGCAGAGGGCTAGGGGACGAGGAAGAATAGAAAAAATGAATATGCAAAGTATTGTGAAAGAAGAATGAAGAGCAGTAGAGTAGAAGGATGGGATGAGGATAGAGGTCAAAGACAGGAGAGCGGCGTGTCCAGGGAATATTTAGAGGGGGAAGGGAGAGCTGTGGCATTGATCAATATGACAATAAGGAGAGCCAGGGTCTACCCAAGTCAATAGACATTAAGAACAGAAGAAAAACACATTACAGAGAATCATGTCAGGAATCACTGAAGGAACCTCTTTGGGTCATCCCTACCTGTTTCAAATATTCATACACTTTCAATATGACAAGCCTAATAGTCCAGGTCTGCCTATCCCCAAGGCTTACTTTACTATTACTATTAAATATTGTCTGCTACAGTAATATTATCAGCAGAGTTTCTAGCAAAGAGTTTGCCTTGGTTTTGCTTTTAACCCTCTATGGAATTACTTTTTTTATTTTATTGGGAGAAAAAAAATTTCACCCCATGTTTTGGGAGCTTGGGGGTCTGAATATATCATAAAAGGTCCCCCCCCCCCCCAAAACAGATATTGGTTTGTTGCCTCAAGGCAACAATATGCTAAGAGCTGAAACACCAAGGTTTTCTGGAAGTGGAATAAGGAAAACAAGCAATCTACGTATTAGAAAATTCATTAGTCATATATTAATATTCATCCAGGCACATCTCCACAGTTGCATGATATTGCCTGAACAAAAGTGGTCTACCTGCACAATGTTGCAAATAAATAAAGCTATTACAACATGTCAAAAAGTGATATTTATCGTACCAAATCGGTGGCACTGGGTCCAATGCAGCTTTGCTTCCAGGAAGGATTGCTCCGCCCCCAGACAAAAGGTCACAACCACTTTAGCCCTAATTTTATTGAACACAGACATGTCTGGTGAGGTTATATATTTGTATTTATTTTTTTAAAATAAAGGGGTGGTGTGAGGTCGAAAAATGTAGTTTGTTGCCAGGGAGGGTTAATCTTTGCCCCACAGCTTGCTGCGAGCAAATACTAGACAACCATTAGCCGACTGCTCGCATGATGTGCACCCAAGAAACCTGAGAAGTAGACACGTTTTAGAGGTTTTCATTTCAAATGTATTAGAGAGCAGCTGTTTCTTGCCTCCCGACATACAACCTTTATGCTTTATGCCAACTCATGCTGCTTGTAGCAATGGTCTCAGCATGATTTGCTCCAACTTTCCCAACAGTTTGAGAATATCCCAACCGGTGTAGCTAAAGTTACTTTTCTCATCAACTCATTCCTACATTGTATGCCTAGTGGCAGTTAGAAGTCAGTGTCTACAGAAAACACACTGAACTTAATCTGTCCTGCTTGAATCTTGATTGACTACTCCAACCCGCTCTGTGCTTTTAGTGGGTGGGACCAGTATATCTTGACAAACAAAAGTTTTTTTTAATCATTTGGTGAGAAACTGCCCAAAATATATTAGTTTTTTTCTTGAAGTTAGGTGAGAACATTGCCTGTCTAAATGTAAGGCTACAGCTAGCAGCCGGGTAGCTTAGCTTAGCATAAAGACTAAAAACAGGTGGGGAAAGCTAGCGCGTCTCTGTCCGAAGGCAACACAATCCTCCAGATTGTCACCATGAGGTTTCCAGACAACCAGCGGAGGCTCTTGTGTTTTTTGTACGGATTAAATAAAATAGACATAGACACATTTTACTTGTGAGCATTAGAAGTGCTTGTAGGTTTAAAAAATAACCATTTTCTCAAAATGTAGAACTATTCCTTGAAATGAAGAGCTCAGTGAATGCGTTTCATAGCAATGTAGAACAGGCTTAAAGTGAAAATAAGTGATAAAGTTATAGATTTCAGTTTCAATGTGCTGTTTGAGCTTCAAAAAACAGCATTTCCCTTCCCGTGCTGTGTTCTTTGTATAATTTGTATGGAGCGTTAATCCTCGTTAATAACAACACGTTCATGTAGTTTAACCTTGTACTATGAAATACAAATTGAATGAGCTTAAAAAAAAATCCTTGCAGAGCCTCATCTGGCATCACATAAACAGGAATATCATTTTCTGAAATGTGTTGTACCAATTCCCAGAAACAAGTGTGGTTATGAAAGTGAATTGACCAAATGAAGCCCACGCTACAACTGTTTGTCAGTCTATCCATCTGTCACAATGTTGTGGTACCAACAAATTGTTTTGACACTCAACAAGTGCATCTCGAAAGAGCTTTGTGTACTAAGTAGCTTTCAGCTATTGCTTCCTCCTTTCTTTCTCCGTTCTGAATACATAACCCTATCTGTTGGAGCACACTTGGAGGCATCAACTGTTTGGTCCATAATTCAACAAAAGCCTTTACATCAAACAGGAAAACAGTTTGACCACCACTGGCTAACAGAGCACACTTCCAGCCAGTTAATGAGCGTTTAGCTTTAGGCTTTAGCAGCTGACTAATTGGTTGTGATATTACAGTTGTTTATAATTAGAGTAACAATATAATTACAATTTGTGTTGCCAACATGATTGGTTCAAATTCACCCAACATCCAAACAAACAGTCGAACGTAATGTTCTCTCGATGTCGACAATCCTTTCTCACAACTTCTGCCATACAGCTCCCCGTTTCAACAATTTGAAGAATAATAGAAAAAAACAGGAAAACCAAAGACTGCAGCAATTAGTTAATCATGCATGTTTTCACCCTGAAGAAGCAGGCAGAGTTTATTAACAGATGCCGACTATTTCATTTGTTCGTCATTACTCAAGAGAGAAATTTAGAATCTAGCTTTACTTAATATCCACCCCTGGTCACTTAAGTGTGAAAGTTCCTAATCCATCACACAATATCAAAGCTTTCCTCTGTTAAAATCTACCTGTGCCCTTATTTTAAATGTAACAGTCACTGAACAATTATGATCTTATTTTACATCAACACTTGCCTTTTGAAAATAGTGTATTGATTTTGCCACTGGACTGCAAAAAAATTTAAAAAACCTGTGTGAACATAGTCACTTACTTACAATTTCAAGATTGTAAAGCGCATTAAAATTAAGATAAGCTCACTGTTGGAACTTTGAGTGTATGATTGTACCTGGTGTTTCTGTACTTTAAAAAAACGTCGCTCTCTGTATCTTGTCAAATCCACCTGCACAGGTCCACAGTCAAGCAAAAATATCGACTGATCTTTAAGGTTTGATTGTGTTCTAAGCTCAAAAGAAGCACAAGTCCAGTCCAGAAAATAGGTAGCGCTTGAACTAAGAGAGGGCTGTAATGCAAAAGACAATGCAGAGATCATATTTGAATGTGAAGTGAGTCGATGTGGGGTCCTCTGAAGGTCTCACACAATGGAAATCGATTGCTGTGTCATTTAAGACGCCAATCGCGTTGTACTGGACCACAAATTATCAGAATGAAAACAGCATTTGGATTGATTGATAGAAAAAGCCTGTAAAAGAGTCCATCCTTTATCCCCGAACCTCGCACCACTCTCTGAGGTGTGGAAGGGGGCAATTGAATTACCCCTACCCTCTCTGGTCCATAGCGAGTGATATGGGACTAGATTCCATTACACAAACTTTATCTAACCCAGACTGCAGCCATCTAAACCTCATATCCCTGACAACACTCCATACATCAGCCACACGCTAATACACTCTAATAGGCGGGGGCCTCACAGATATACCATATGACCGGTCTCTCTTTCTCTCTCACAATGGCTACCATTCGTTTGCCTTTGACTTACAATTCCTGCTTGTACTTCTCGCACTTTCAAAAACCCTTTGTGTCTTTAATCTTTCTTTTGTTTTTGTTTTACTGGTCTCCTTTTATTCGGTTTGCTCACTTCTTATCTCTACCACTTCAATTCACTCCCAGTTGCTCTCTTTTTCACATCCTCTCCATTACTGTTCCTCTATCACTCAGTGTCTTGCCGTTTTCATTGTACTAAAAGTAAATTACAGAGGGCGAGCAGTGATTAGTTGATGCTTCTCTTCAAAAGGGTTGTTCTCTCATCTTTATGTCTTCTGTTATCCTCATCTGCAGCATACTCCGACTATTGAAACCATGTCCAAAATGTGTCCATAGCACAGAGTATCATAAACTGCAATGTCCTTATAACTAAATGAATGCCTGGTCAGTCTTTGATTAGATAGTTCCATGTTTGAATCAAAGTTTTCCCAATTTTAGATTATTTTATTTCAGCTGTTTAGAAGTTCTTGTACGGCTGTGACATTCAAAGTGATCTGAAACAGTTGGACTGTAGTAACAAGTGGCAGTTACAGAAATAACAGAAAGTCAGAGAAATGAACTCAATAGAGATGGCTCCATGGCAATATCTGTCTAACGTTTGCTAACCTTAGCCACAATAAGCTACTGCTACGAGTATCTAATTACTTTTTTAAAAACAGACCCTGATCAAATAAAGATTAACCTTTGCGTCCGTGTGCAGGTAAGTGAAAAATAATCAAATTTGTACATGCCATATTTTCCCTGACTCAACACCATCCCTCTTTTCTTGCCTCCACCTCCTTTTTACTTCCCTCATTTTGTATTCCTCCACTTTCTCTCTTCTCCCATTCCCAAGATATCTCTCTCTTCTCTTTCCTTCCAACTGTACATGCCTCTCTCTCGGCATGCCTCTCATGCCCCCCCCCCCTCTCTCTCTCTCTCTGAGAACATCAAAGGGCTGTGTCAGTACCAAAGCTCAGCTCAACAGTAGAGAGGTTGACCTTGGACGTTCACTAACAACCCAGGAGAAAGGGAGAGAGAGCAAAAAGAGAAAAGAGACAAAGAAAAAGAGAAGGGGAGAGAAAGAGATCACACACGTACAGGAATAATAACCAAGCTTAAGACAGGGATCTGTGAGGCTCACATGCAGAGAGTTCTGTTTACTGTAAACTGTGGTGAACTGCGGTGAACACACAAATCAGACAAATTTGGCAGCAAATATCTGAAAATTGCTTATAGAATGCTGTTGTCCCTCTCCTAAAGTCCTCGTGCTCGTGAACACAGGAGAAAAAGCTACTTCAAAATAAGGCTGTGAGTTTACATCAGAAAAAATGAAGGCCAGCACTGAAAATCAGTTGTTGTTTTTGTATTATAATTGCAGTATTGTGAGCTTTATAACCTTCTCACAATAACAAGTGATTGCCTGGATCTAAATGTTTCGCTGCAGAGGGCAGAAGGCCAAATACAAATATGAAAATATCAAATGAAAAGGGAATTAAGTTTAACAGAAGAAGACATGTAAAATTTCAAAGTCAAAACAAACGTGTGTAGATATTTAGAGGGCAGGTTTGCTTGTCTTGAGGGCCCACACCTCTGCACATTCCAGCCCAGGATTTCACCTGACATGTTAACAACTCTGTGACGAAGAAACTGCTTGCATCGGTGTTGCATCATTAACAAGTAATACCCGCACAACCGTGCTTGTGTATGTGCAGCAGTTAATAGTTACAAAATGTACAGATGCACAGAAAAGACACGCACTCATCTGCGTACGAAAATCCTGATTCATAAATAATGCACCTACATACACTAACGATCCAAAAGTTCTCCGTCTCAAAGCTTTCTGCAATATATATGAGACTGTTAGGAATTAGTAATAAATCAGCTACAAAGAAAGAATGATACCAATTCATAGAAAACATGGATATATTATGATGGAAGAAGTTACTTACTTTTTCGCAGGACAGAATGGAAAGTATTTATAGTATAATGTGAGTTTGACTGGCATAAAATAGGCTGGTGGTGTCAATGTAGAGGTAAGTTTTAAAGATTATTAAACTTTTGGTTTTGCATCTGAAGACATCAACATATTGTTAAAAAGAAATACATTTGGGAAAACATTATGTTTAAATGAAGTCCTTATATAATTTACAACACTTTAATGATGCAATAAAACTGAAATTCAGTCATTTAAAGAACTTGGTACATTTATCTACAACATACTGAGGACAGACGAGACACAATCATAACAAGTGGTGCAGGTACATTTGACTCCAAATTTTGTATGGATAACCTACATTTCACTTTCCACATTTGGAAGGAGATGAATACAGAAGCAGCACACTTTTGCACTCTTGTATGAAAGTTTGAGTGTCAGATGCATCAGAAAAGCCAGTCAGGACAAAAGCTATAAAAAGATCCACGGACAGAGCAGTGTGCATGATCCTTTTTTATCTCGCTTTGAAGAAGACATCGTTTCCCATCTCCTCCTCTCCTTTCTTCCCCTTTTCTCCTCCCCCTGATGTCAGTGACTCCTCATCAGGGACCACATTAAAACTCAATCAATTACACACACACACACACACACACACCTCCCAACAACTGTCTCTCTATGTCATCCCTGGGCTTAATGCCAGCATCTCTCTCCCAGTCGCTCTCTGCGCAGTGTTGTCCTCATCTCTGTCATTGTGATCCTGTGGCCTTGTTGGCCCTGGCATTCAATTTAGCTGTCATCCAGATGCACCCCCCCCCCACCCCTCCACACACACACACACAGATGGATTTCCTGTCAGGACAGTTTGAGACCAATCAGGCTGTGGTATTGGAGCATGCCCAGATGAGGGCTAAAGGCCATCAAGGGACCCCCAACACAATGAAGTAGTCTCTTTAATCCTAGACACACATGCACAGACACACACAGAATGCATGCATGCCAAAAGTTATATACACCACAAAAAAAAAAAAAAAAAAGCACACAAACGCATGTATAGTCAACTTCAATAAAATTGCACTTACATTTACCACCGCTGGTATTACATTTGAATGCATTAAGCCTGCATGCCTATGTATGAGGAATGAAGACACGTCTCCTTTTGTGTGTGTGTGTGTGTGTGTGTGTGTGTGTGTGCGTGTGTGTGTGTGTGTGTGCGCGTGCGTGCGCTCTAAGTTGCCTTTAGGCGCCATCAGGGTGTCACACAATATGGCTAAGCCCGGGTCCCACAGGAACTGCACAGTGTCTACTCTGTTTCCAAGAGATCAGCAGAGGCAGTCAGAGAAAGAAAAGAGGACGAGTGACAGAGATACAGAGAATGGTGGGGACAAAAAGTGAGTGACACAGATAAAGAAAGGAGGGACAGACACAAAAAGAGAGACTTATTGAGACAGACAGAGATAAAGGAGCCAGTGGAAACGGAGAAGAGGGAAGCCAGGTGGAGGCACGATGCAGGGATGGGCTGGGAGGGAGGTTAGGCAGGATGGAGGAGGGTCTCAGTCATCTATGGGAAGCTCCTGGGATTGTAAGGAGGTGTACACTGAATAATAGAGTCTTGGTTCCTTCAGCTTTGTCGCAGAATGATTCATCTTTCAATATGATGCAACACAACAGAGCAGTAAATTCAAGGGATTCATATAACACATATTAAACATGTTATGCACCAAATCTCCACCTAACATTCGATATAGCCAGTAGTTTGTCTGTCTTTTGCGTTATTGATTCAGCCCCGGTGTACAGATAATTAGTTTTTTCTAATAATGGTGATGACACACACACAGAGACACAAGCATCTACCTCTCAGTCCCTTCTAATACTCAGTCCCGGACTAACACCGCTTTTTTGTAAATAGAAATCTGTACAAACTATATTCTAAAGCACTGCAAAGAAAATCAAACAAAAACTGAAAGAATTTAAATTGATTAGAAAGTTATTGAGCCCTAAAAGAGACAACAAGTTATCTCTCAACTCTTGAATGTAGAAAACAAAGACAAATACTGACCATGCTCAGTGACCAGGAAGAAAGAAATTGCCTATCATGTTTTCATCTCCTACAATATATGACAGCAAAGTGTACACTCAGTCCAACAATGGCTAGTGTCGACATTAGTGAAGCAATCTATATATGTTAGGCAGCTCTGCATTAAGAAAACATGGCCTGTGTTGTTTCTTTAATGCTCTCATTTAGTATGTTCTACTATAGTGGAGGGAGAGAGGAAAAGGGAGGAAAAGCAATGTGCGTTTTCTGTGACAGCAAGGTTTGGACAGAAAGTGGACGGCCTCTCCTTACCATGAACAAAACACTGCATTTCAAATGTAGCATTTAACCAGCAGCAGCACTTTAGAAGTGTCTCCAACCTGCAATAAGGTTACTTTCCCCCCAAAAGAATCTCTCCTTGCATCAGTTGCCAGCATGAGCTGTCAGTGTAGATATCATTAATTGAGACTGCTTGCTGCTATTTACTTGTTTGTGCTGCTTCACGGTTCACCGGCTCCTAATACCGTGCATTAGAAAATGGTTCCAGTGATGTGACAGAAAACAATGGAGCTTTTTTTTTTTTTACAGCCTACCTGGAAAGTAACTGGTTACTATAAAGCAACGATTAGAAATGCATCTGGCTTTATATACTGTACTTATTACTGTACTGCAGAAAACCAGCCTGTGACATACCGTAATTTCCGGACTATAAGCCGCTACTTTTTTCCCACACTTTGAACCTCGCGGTTTATACAATGACGCGGCTAATTTATGGATTTTTCCCGCTTTCACAAGCTTCATGTCGCCAAAAAACTGAGCACCGTCACATAATGTGACGTAAATCGAGCGCGCTCAAACTTCCCATTCATTATGGTAATGAACTTTTTTACGAAATTTCTCGGTGTTTCATTCAGTGTATCAAATGAACCTCTAAAAACATTATGCCAACCTTCAATTGCATTATTAGTTCTTGGAATGTCTTCAGCAGCGGACATTATGAACAGTGGACATTATGAACAGCGGACATTATGAATGGTCACGATTCTGATCACGGTCATGTTGTCACCCTCATCATCAGACACGGAGAAAGGCATATGATGCAGCTTTCAAGTTGAAGGTGTTTAAAAGCCTATTTATTTTTGTTCCAAGCCGTGTTTCGTTAAAGCCTGTGTAAAGTTCATTTGTTTCAATGTACCGGTAGGCGCCTGCGGCTTATAGACATGTGCGGCTTATTTATGTACAAAATACATATTTTTTAAAAATTCAGTGGGTACGGCTTATATTCAGATGCGCTGAATAGTCCAGAAATTACGGTACCTAGATAGGATATGTGGCCAGTGTAATACAGTAGGCGAGGTGGAGACAGATGTGCACTTCCTGCTAACGTGTGAAAAATACACCCAGATTAGACTTCAACAACCTGTTCAAGAACCTGATGACTCGGTGAAAAATAAAAAACAATACAAAATACACAGTACAGTGAAAAAGCAAAAGTGTTGCACCAGAGACAGTTGGAGGAAGATAAAACACATTGTCATGATGACGCATATTTCACAGATAGTCCCATAAAACTGTTTTCCTTTCAGGTTTCACTGCCAAGCAAACACCACGTATAGAGCTCTGCAGACCCGACACAACATGTATCAAAATACTGAAATGGAATAATGGAAGGTATTCCTAAATAATCATGAGAAATACAATTTCATTTGTTTTTCATTGTGCGGTTTTCACTCAGTTTCACTGCTTTCAAGTTGACCCGACGTCAGCACACTTCCTGTGTTCACTTTTTCTCTTATTTAATTTTTTCAAATCAACGTAGTTTTTTGCAATCTCCTTTCCTTATCCACCCCCACGCCTTTCTCCCTCTCCCTCTTTTAGCTCTGCAGCTCTAATTAAGTGGGCTGTCTGGATGACATTTGCTGTTAAATGAGTCTCATGTCCTTCTCTTCCTATTAGATATGTAGGTGTGTGTGCATGTGTGTGTGTGTGTGTGTGTGTGTGTGCGTGTGCATGCGTGTGTGTGATTGGTATGTGCATGTATATATAAATGTGTACTGCATAAATCCTTCCATGCTTTTCTTCCGAGGTGTGGAAGCATATTTGTTTGCATGTGTTCGTCCCGCCCTGGGTACGGGCCAGAGGTGCTGATTGCCAGTTGACCGCGGGGCTATTTTAAGGCCCAGTTTAATTTGTGGTGATTGATTGTGATAATTAATTTGCCGTAGGTAGATGATGGTGGTAATTAATTTGCTGAGGCTTGATGATTAAGGGTTGCTGGTGTCCCGTTGTGACCAGCCCTGTTTGGCCGATTAGCTCCTTTGCTGCCACTTTCATTTATTGTTAGAGTACGCCCCTGTTCACAGCTGTAGCTGGGGTCCAGTATCCCAAAGCATGTGACCTCAACAAGAAAAACTTTGGGCTAACTACAATCAGACACAATATATAACTCTGACACAGCCATAATCTCAACTCACAAATGCACACACATTACTAAGAAGTTGGAACACATGGATAAAATGTGCACACTGGGAGTAAAATTAGTTTTAATCCGTTTTCCATAAAGTCTTCAATATATTCTCTCAATATATTTTATCCCTATATTACAACAGAGGCTCTTAGAGATCTGCACAGCGAGATAGCAGAAATATTGCTATTTCTATCCTTCATTTGCCTTGTATTCCCCATAGTCACTGCAGGATTGGTGAGGTGGAGAGCTACTCCATCCAACCAAATGAGACTTGCTGCTCAAATGAGAACGAATGGCTTTTCTAACAGCGATATTATTAAACACACAGCACTGGTGTTTCAAACGCATTAGTGGGACTGATATGAAGTTGTTCGGCTGACTGGCGGAAACGATGAACTCTGGCTAACGTTATTAATCGGAATCGTAAATCTATTTCTCATCGGGTATATCAAATAATGAGGTAGAGGAAACCAAGCAAGGTTTTCCATTAAACCGTGGAATTCCACACAATAGCGTAGATGTTCACACCGACACACTTTTGCACACATGCACACACACATTCACGCACACAATACAAAAATAACGAGTAAAATGGAAAGCAAAAAATGGGAAACAGTAGAGGGAATAGTTTTTTTTGACATCTTTATGTAAGGAATTCATTTATGCATGGCCCAAGATGGACTCTGGTTTATTGGTTTCTTTATTTTCCGAAATAGAATTCAATGCGGAGCAAAGGAGAAGAATGGAGAAAGAGGAATTCTCTATTTGCATCAGGAAATAGTGTGAGGCGTATTTAAAAATGCTGTAATGAAATTAGAGCAGGCATTTTGATTAGCCTATCAGTCTTTTCAGGCTGCAAGGAAAACATCTCCAAAAACAAATGACTCATTAGCAAGAGGGGTAAAGAAAAAAATAAACAATTTACCAGACTAACAAGCACTGCAACACTCCATAAGAACGAGTGCATTCACAAGCACCTACTGCTGTTTGTTGGGGTTTGTACTTCTGTGCGTCTGAATAGTCCCAATCTGTGCGAGCTCTTCTGCTGAAACAGTTCAATGCATATCCAAATGAGACCTATGGTGTGTGTGTGTGTGTGTGTGTGTGTGTGTGTGTGTGTGTACACGCTGCAAAACTTCATACAGAAAGAACTCAGTGGAATCAACCATTTTTTCTCATTAGCTTAGTGTCATTTTCAGCTATATTCAATCCAATTAATTCACTTAAAATGTCTATTAAATGTTGATTTTCAGACCACTTCGGTTTAGAACTAATACACATGATTTGAAATGATGAGCGGAAGTAATGTATGTCATGTTTCTAAAGGAACGTGATCAGCAGACAACTAATCGGTTAGTCGATTAACAGAAAAATAATAATAAGGATTTTTCATGGAAAAAAAATCAAATAGGCTTTTGCTTTTCTCTGTTTTATATCATATAGAAGTGAATATCGTAGGTTTTGGCCGCAAAAAAAACAAGGCAAGAAGATTTAGAGACATAACCTTTGACTTTGAGAAACTGGCATGGACATTTTATGGCCAAACGATTAATCGAGAAAATAATTGGCAGATTAAATCGATAATGAAAATAACAGTTGGTTGCAGGCCTATTTCCCAGCATGCATTGCATGCAGTTTGAAGAAGACATACATGATGGATATTTACTGTGTCTTCAATACAGATTAAGATAATACATGGCTGTATATTTTCCTAATGATTAAAACAATGCTAATCACAATGGAGGTCAGTATTACCTTACATAACACCAAAATGGAAATGGAAAGCAAATCTGTCTGTAATGTTTGTCAGTGGGACTAAACAGTTGTTGTCCCATAAAGTTTATCGTTTCTCTTGCTTTCTTAAGTCAAGTTAACTCACATTTGTAAGGCAGCAGGGGAACTTACATTTTTAAATTGCTCCAGTTTAGAATGATTTACAGTGCAGGTGAAAGAAAAGTCAAGAGAGACCAGAGGTATGGAATAAATCTGTGCAACAGAAAATATCAGTTTCTGTGGAAATGAACACTGCATTGAAGCTGAATGGAAATTTAGTGCTTACTCAGGGAGAAACTGTAAACCTGAGAGTCATTTAGGCTCTATCTATTGTATTATTCCAGCCTTGATGCTACTCAAAATGCATGAACTGATACAAAAGGACTGATTGAATGCAAATTCTCTGTCCACATATCAAAAATGTTCTTCGCTTATCTATTATGTTTACCTGTCCTCCTATAGGTACATAGAGCACATAAAGCATGCAGTTATCCTGTTTTAGCCACGTTTACCATGTATGGTGACATTGGTTGGTCATTTTGTGGGTCCCAAACTTTGTTTTAGGGCAAGTTCTATAACTGATGGGCAGAATATGGATACCACTTATCACAGAAATATGATGATATATTTGATGATGATTATGATTTTGGTGACCTCCTGACCTTTCATCTAGCATCACCATCAGGTAAAAAAAGACTAAGAATCTACAACCATAGAAGTGGCTCAATACTAATGACAGTATGGCAACACGCTCCTAATGACAATGTTGGCAGGTACGATGTGTTCCATGTTCACGCCTTGGCTTAGCGTGATAACATTTGCTAATTAGAACTAAACAAAGTACAGCTGAGGCTGATGGGAAGGATCATGGCCCTATGTGAAAAGCTTGGGTATCACCAAATGTCATGGCAATCCGTCCAATAGTTGTTGAGACATTTCATTCTTACCAAAACATCAGCCTGCTGTCGGGGGGGTCACCAAAGTCAACTATTGGGTGTATTCTGTATATTTGCTGTAGATACTTATGACCCCCCCAGAGGATGAATCATGCTTTTTTTGACCAATTACTGACCTTTCCTATTGTACCAAAATAAGGCAACAATGTACACAAAAAAATATTAAAATCTAATGTGTGGATCACCACGAGTGTGAACCCTTTCCATTTTGGACACTACAAAATGCCAACATTATGCAGAAGATACTGTATTTCATGGTCCTATTAGCAGATTAACCTTTTAAAGCAAAAGTCTCAAGGGCATAAATGCTATTCAGCTTAAACAACATGGCTTTTGCCTGAAATTGAGTCAAAATGTAAAATCGGTATTTGCACTTAATATTGTTGTTATTAGGAAAAACTGGGCCACTGATAATGTAATTATATGCAGGCTAATATACACATGCCAAATTAAAATTCAAACTTGCATGTGCTTTAATATCCCTAATCTTGCAATTAACTACAGTGCTCCTTTTACGTGCACTCTCATTGCTTAAGTCTAATTAATTAAAAAAATTGGGAAATTTCAAACACGTACAGTCTGCACAAGTCTGTGTTGATATGTTTTGTGTTGGTTTTCAATCTGAGAGGTTGCTAGAACATCAAAGCCTGCAAATGATATCACTTTACTTTATATATAACTCTTCTCACCTGTGTTTGAGAATTTAGCACTAGTTGAAAGGATATGTGCCACCTTTATGAAGCTCCTCATCAAAATTATTATGCCTGCATATTAAACAGACTCGGGATTCTGGATGAAAATTTCATTTGAGTGAACTTTATGTGCAAATGCCATTGGCCTTTGTTTGATAGCAGAGGTTTTTACTGATTTAGGTGATGAAATGTTGGATTCCCCTGATTTATGTGAGCATAATATCATCTGTTCACAGTCTACACAAGGAACTCCAAAATCAATTCAACAATGCATTAAAAAATAAAATTACAAGATACTGCTGCATGGAATGCATACTTGGATGGATACATATGGATACATACACACACACACACACACACACACACGCACTTCCAATGACTTGATGAGGTTGTTATGATTAATGGAGGTGAAAATCACTTGCAATATAACAGGCCCATTTGACTCCCCTAACTCCTTCAACACACACATATCACATGCAGAGGCGCTCAGCCCTTGGTGCTTAATGGAGCCCTCATATGGGTTATTGATCGGGCAGACCACAGCTAGATTAATTTATTCTTCCAATCAAGCTTTAATTAATAGCAGGACACTGGTAAGACCTCCATTAAAAGTTGTGGTCATTACTCACAGCAGGAAAATAGAGGAAACCAATAATCAAAACATTGCTGATGCTTCAACGTCCCATATTCAGGATTTCAGCCAGTTGAACCAAGGACACTAGATGTGTTGTTTATATATTAAACAAAAGTACAACAAAAAAGGAAAACTAGGGGAAATTTGACTTTGCTCTTGTTTGAGAAATACATACTAATAAACCAAAGTAAAAGGTACAGATATACAATACAGCAATAAATAAATAAATAGTGGCAGTTACCAACATACACAAATACAACACACAGTAAATGCAAGAATGAGAGGAAAGAGAGGAAGAATAGGGGGCAGGATGGAGATGGTCGGGGGAAAATAGACAGCTAAAAAGGTTGAAATGTGAAAGCTGGAAGATTTGCTAGACTGCATTCAGCAGACCATAAATCTCTCATGTTGCTGCCCATGCTCAGAATGATTATGCTAAAAGTGGATATTGGACCGCTCCCTGAAGTTGGTGCCATTAGCAGGCAGGAAGTAAATACTTAGACACGAACAGAAAGAGAGAGAGAGAAAGAGACAGAGAGAGATAAGCTTCCTCTCACTGAGATGGGCCTTTAGTCCTTTTAGTCCTAAATGTGTGTACGACGAGGATGAGAGAAGGGAGAACTTAACAATTAGCGTTCATAATGAGATCAGGGTTATCAGACGGCTCGCTGGTCACGGATGATGAAAAGAACACTAATTCAGTTTGTCTCTTCCTCTGTTCCGTTGGCCCTCGCTGCTTGCTAAGGGATGGAGAGAGAGAGAGAAAGAGGAAGGGTGGGGAAATGTCCATATTAAGAATAACTCCTATCAGACATGTGCTAAATCACATCTGCAGTGTAATTCCATTGCTTAAATTGATTACAATAACTGCGAGCTTAAGAGAGCAGAAGCCATCAAGGAAATCTCATTCTCGCTTATCCGCCGATCTTGGTCACTGCGAAGGTTTTTGACTCCAAAATAAGCCTCTTTGTTTTTGCCTGTCGCATGCCATTCCTGCGACGTCGACACGTTCTCTTCTTTTTTACTTCATATTATCTTGCTTCCTGTTTATTCTCTTATTCACCTGCGGCTTATAAATACCTAAAAGCCTGCCCTGGCTGCACCTCAGTTGGAGCTAAATGAGTGCAAACAGCCTTGAATGAGCCAGAGACGAATGACTGGCATCGTCGAGGGAGGAGGCCGAGAGATGGATGGAGACTTAGATAGAGGAGGAGAAGACAGAAGGGACTTCCACACACTCCTCTCTATAGAGTTCCTTGTGATAAACGGCCTAAGCCCAGCCCTCCATGAGCTAAAGCCAGACAGCAGACCCAACACATTACAAAAACACAGAAATACTAATCAGCAGACGAGCAAACACAACGACTCACACAAGAGCAGGTAGATACATAATGATGTGCTGTTTAGTCTCTAATATACTTTCTTCAAATCCTTCAAAGACAGGATATCGGTTGGGTGTATCTCCTGTTTCGAAGAGTTTTGTTACCACGCCCTCCACCCACAATCCCATTCTCATCAATGCACCTCATCAATGGAGCCTAATCATTAAGACTGATTGGGAGACATCTCAGTGTGAAAGGACCCCCACACAACCAATCTATCACTAGCGCACACAGAAAAACACACGCACACATACATGCAGACACGCACACACAGCAACGCGTACACACACACACACACACACACACAGGCTTCATCCATCACCCCCTGTGGCTGGTCTATCTGAGGTCTCAGTGATTAGTTGTCCTGCCTGGCTGAATTATGATGTTAATAAGTCACCATTAGTTCCCATGTCCACACCCACTTCACACACATGGGAGTGGGAGTGAAAGCACGCACGCACACGCGCACACACACACACACACACACACACTTACTTCAGCTAACTCTTCTATTTGGTCTGGCCATCATATTCAATAGAGTGAATTAAAAAACAACTCATCCCTGTTGACTTTTTACATTATTTCTTGCACTACAAAAATCTGTTGAAAATTAAATTAAATAGATTTTAGCTATCACATTAAAAGTGACACTGAAGCGAAATGATTCATCACAAACCTTGGTGCTAACAAAATCACTTTGGATTATAATTTTATATCCACATAGACCTTTTTCAAGGGAGGTATTTTCATTTGCCCGAGCAAGAAAAGCACATCATTAATAACATTCATAATGACTGTATTCCATTTAAGTGAGCCAGTGTCACGGCCCTGCTTTGTGCATGCTGTCTCGCTGACATGGTTGACTGGGACAATTAATGGACTCGTGATCATCATTGATTGTCATTAGTGACACCTCTACTTTTCCTGCTATGACAAGTCAAAACGTCTACCATGGAAAAAGGATTATAACAAGCTCTAATGACCATGGGGTTTCCTAATGACCAGCACGTAGCCCATTCAATATTGCACATACGTAGTTATTCATTAAGGGAAGTCACACCAGGATGTAAATTGTGAAGAACAATGTAGTTGTCAATGGTACTGAAACAACAGGGAAAACTTTGCAAGTCTTACATGACCAAACTCCAAATGCAAAATAGACAAACATGACTATACATTACGCAACAGATCAGGTTTTTCTTCCCATATTACCCAAATCGCCTGTGTCTACAGTTTGTTCTTAATTAGTTCTATGAATCTGTCACAATGAGAATTATCTCAAGCATTTAGGTCTATTAATGGCAGGGTAGCTGACATAACTCAACCTCGCGACCAAGAGTCCACAGAATTATTTATATGAATACAACCACTCTCTGTCAACAAGAACACTGTGCAGCAGTGTGACTGTTTCCAAGGTCTAATCACAATAACTCATCAGCAGCTGAAATACAGTTTGCACAGCACCAGACACTCAACAGGTAACAACAAGCACATACTCTTGATTCAGCAATGGCACAAACACAACGTAAAACAAAAAAGATCAAATTACTTAGAGAATGACTTATGTTCTAGACCATCTTATTGCAACATAAAAGTCCTGCTTTTTGGCCAAATCCGAGAGACTGTTATTATATCATATGGCTTCAGAAATGATGACCCAATGTTCACTTTCCTATTATTTATTGTGTTACAAATAACAGTAGCCTAATTATTTCTATGAGATGGAAATGAAAGACAAGACTTAATTATATATATATATATATGTATGATAAACCTTTATAATGACAATAGTTTTCAAATTAACTGGCAATACCAAGCTCAGATGGCATTCAACTTTTAAAAAAAGTACAAAGATATATTTCTTTGCAGAATGTAAAGACAGCGAGCAAGGGTCTAATAAGGTATAACAATGTCACACTCCATGGTACCGAAACAACTGGGAAAACCCTGCAAGTCTAATGTTTTAATTTGATTTAATTGGAGGATTCGAGGTGAATCAACTTTTAATCGTCACACATGTACACAGCACAGCACACACAGTTAAATGTAGACTCTGCATTTAACCCATTCTAGTATTAGGATAAAATAAAACTATAAAAACAAAATGACAAAATACCATGTCTCGGCTACTAGTTGGATTCGCTTCCATACTACCCAAACACCAATAACCTTCATTGTGTTTAACAAGGTTAAATTAAATTAATCTAGCACACAGAGAAAGTCACAAGTGTTTACTGATGCCAAGGTAGCCAACATAACCAAGAGTACATTTTCAGAATGAGAAAGTATTTTGAATATTAAGAACACAACACATCTGTAAAATTGTAACGGTGATGACCAGCATGACCCCACTCTGTAGTACACATAATGAGACATCATATGCATTGTGGTAAGTGAGCGCACAACGCGTACATATCACCATCTCATGAGCCACCATTATATTAACTTGAAATTCTTCTCTAAACTGGAATCCACATGAATTCATTTAAACATATTCGTATTTTAGGTTTTTCCATTATACTCAGAGATGAGTGCAAATATGTCGTCGTTGCACGTGAGTCTTAATTTGAATTTTTGTTTTTTATTTGACTTGTTCTATCCATTGTAAAACTGTCACAATAACCATCATCTTAACTGTAAACTTCTGCCCAACCCAGCAAAACAGATACTTTCTTTCTTTTCATTGGAATAATGAAAACACACCTCCTAGGACATTTAGATCAATCTGTGTATTTAATCTTTTACATAGAAATCAGTTGCCTTTAGGCCGATTTCAGCAAAAACATTCCTAGGGAACATTGCTGTACACATTTAAGAGATCCTGATCAAATATCTATGTTATGTGTTTATCTTAAAAAAAATCAATAACGTACAATATATCGTCATCATTATTTTTTTGATGACTCTCATAATGAACTTTGATGAATACCTACTGTCCAAGTCAATAACATTAACAGACAGATGTGGCCATTAGGGGCTGTAAAATATGCAGGTAAGGCCTCGGTCTTTGGATTAAACAAATGATTAGGATGGGTCGATGGTGATATGTAGCATTGTTGTTTATTAAGCTATAGCACCATCTGAAGATAGCCCTAGAGGAAATCTAGAGGTTATAAGGTAGAGTATTGATTAGCACATATTTTAAAGACGGTGGCACTGATGACAACTAAATAAGAGTCAGTGAAATGTTCATTAAATCAATATGGAATTCTCATAAGCACCATTCTGTGTGATCTACTTCTTACTTACTTACCTGGCAGACAGTACGCCGTGTTCAAGCTATATTAAGGTCATATAGTGCAGGTGCTTTCCTGTTCCTGCGTGGGGAAACAGTTTAGTTGCACATCAATACCTGTAAGTACACCTGCGATGCTCTCCCGAAACACATCGCTTTTTGTTGCAAATTATACTGTTTCAGAGTTGCATATCGTAAATAAAAAAAAAAAAGAAGATCCAGAGTCATTCAAGTCTGCTTTTCCAATTATGTTAGTATACCTCAAAGCATCTAAACTTTTCTTTCAGATTCTAGTTTGTTGACGAGTACAAGGGGCCTTTTTGAGCAGATTGCCTGGATAATAGACGCTACGACAAACATTACATGAATTAATTGCAACATATTTCTTTTTAAGTGAAGATTCATATCATCTCATGTCCTTTTCTATACCCTAGGCTCATTACCTTCCAAAGCAATGCATGAAAAATATTACAAACAATATGTCCTAGTGGTAGTTGTAGAAAGCAAATTCCAGGCAGGGCTTTAGGGGGGCCATCTGCTCTTGAGTTCCACCATAATGACCCGCTTATGAAAGCTCTGTCCTAAATTTGGCTCTATGTATGTAGCAGCAGACAATGAGCTGTCTGCCATCTGGGAATCACAACAAGTCCACTTTCCAACGCACACGCTCACTGCATTGGAAATGATCTAAAGAGGTTATTCAAACAACCATGCAACATACTGCGTAAAGCATGTGCTTTGTTGCTATTTCTTTTGGTTTTTCCTGTTTGGCACCAAAAAGAAAGAAACTGGATTTCCTGTTCCACTTGTCAGGCAATGTGCAACAAGAACATATCTGCATGTGTGTACAGTTTTCTCATCTGGCATCAGACAAACCCTTACTTTATTCTGCTCCTCTATCTCTCATACGCACTCTCTCATGTGGAAGTTTCAACTCAACAGAGCGTGAATATGTTCGAGTCTGAGCAAGGTGTTGAATTTTCACCAAAGCGATGAAGCCTGGGTGAAATGGGATTGTCACTCTAAAGTAAGCTGGGATCACATTATTATGCTTTGATACACTGTTGGTACGTTCAGCTGACGTAGTAATTGTGCACAGATATGTTCACACACACA
>CALSBV010010214.1:2127797-2139457 GCA_943590825.1 Bovichtus diacanthus
AGATAGATAGATAGATAGATAGATAGATAGATAGATAGATAGATAGAATACTTATATAACATATATATATTATATTGCTACTATATACTACTTATTATTGTACTTATATCTTATTGTGTTATGTGCTACACCATGGAAATATATTTTTAAATTATATATATTTCATAATATTGTATTATTACTGCATAGTGTTTATATATTACATAGCCAATACACACACACCTACATACTTACACTGTATATATACATATATTATTATTATATTCACATATATTGCTGCCAGAATTGCACTAGACTTCTTTTGCATACATATTTGCATGATTCACTTATGGTTTACGGTATAGTCTCTGTGTGTATAAGCCTTTTTTACTGTTACCTATAACTTCTTCAATCTCTTATTTTCTTATTTGCTTCATTCAAATGGTTCCTACCTCTCAGAAGGTTCTGCTGTGACACAATCATTCAATCAATAAAGCCTTATCTTTATTTAAACATTGTGCTATGACGGTATTATTTTTTCTGCTTCTCTCACTACCACGTGCAGTGTTTAGTCCTTTCCACCAGATGTCATTAAACCATCCCAGTCATGGCAGAGTACTGCAGTTAAGTCTCCCATCCACTAGATGGCAGCACACAGAAATTAAATGCCGCCGATAAAACGACAAAGAAGAGAAAGTAGCGCGAGTAGTCCGTCGCGTGAGATCCAAACGATGTAAACAAAGGAAATGTTTTTCTTTAATCTTGTTTTTTTTGTTTAACTCCAGCTGTTACAATCAATGGTAAGAGTCTTATGGGAATAGCTGCTGTTTGTTATATAAAGCCGTAGTTAGACTGTGAAGCACATCACATGGTACTGCCGACGCATACATACTGTTAATGTATTTTTATATTACATATAAAGATGTTGTTATAGAAAGTAGTCCCCCCCCCCAGGATATTGTGTAGGCGATATATAAGCCTTTTTTGTTTAGCTCTTGTTGATTTGCTGTAAGTTACTTGTGGGGTCTATAGCCTGAATTAAATAGACAATATGTCTTTATTTTTAGACTTGACATTCTTCTTGACCAAGGCTACTTACTTTCACAAACAATCACGAGGCTAATTGTGTTCGTAGACACTGGACAGCATCACATTTATGACCTCGCACATTTACTGTAACACCCCCCTCGCCCCTTCTCCCCTTGCATTAATATATTAATATATATTTTTGACAGAGTGGCTTCCCTTTGATCATTAACTTCAACATTAGCTTCGGTGGCCTTGGTAGTGTTACGAAAAAAGTCCCTCAGGAATATGTGTCAGTTGTGTGCGAGACAATTAAATTACGTTTTCATGTCAACATAACAAAAAAAAGTCAAGAGTTTTCTGGGTAATTTCTTACACATTAATGTGTTGTAAAAAAGGCAACATGTCCTAACCTCTATTCAGATGTAGCCCAAGATTATCATACAGCACAGTGTGCATATACTTATCAGCAGCAAGGGAATTTGACACATTATTGGGTAAAAGATTACTGTAGGTGCAATCGAGATAACCTGTCACAGCCTGTCAATAATATATGTTCAGCTTTCATTGCTTAAAGTACACAATGACCTCATTATGATCATTTAAATGAAAAACAGCTGACCTGAGGACTAAACATAACTGAGTTTTGTTGAACTGCCACAATGTATTCAATACTTGCTTTTGTAATTTCTCGGATTTGATCTGTGCTTGCATTAAAATAATCCATCATCACTTTATTTTCTCATTAAAGTGACATGTCATGGCTGAGGAACCAGCAGCAGAAATCCAGCTACTCCGAAGCCTGAAGGTCAAGCTGATAGATATTCTAAGCGCAGATGCCGATTTTGTCCTGCAGCATGCAGACTCTCGCTCTCTGCTGTCTGTTCTCGGCTACCGGCAGGTGAAAGCATGCCGTTTTCCTAGTGAGAAGGTGACAGACCTGCTGGATCACATCATCCAAAGAGGTCCTGAAGCAGCGTGGGGTCTGCTGGAACTGCTGAAGGACCCGGCCCTGCAGGAAACCTTCCCAATGCTTTGCTTTATTAAGGATCTGCAAGTAAACCCACTGTCTTCAGTAGTAGGTAGGACAAGGTCTGTTCAGTATTGTCAGCAATCTCTCTAAGAAATACTGTTAGATTTCCATGTTACATAGAGATGTTTTCTGTATTTACAAGGAAAAAAACGGAAAAGAAAAAGGAAAGAAACATCAAGAAAGAGAGACACTCCTGACCTACAAGAGACCATTCCATCCAAACAGATCTGCAACAGAGGTGGGTCTCAGGCGGTCTGAGGGGCAGGGGAGAACACAATAAAAAGGGCACCAGCTGCGTGCAGTGGGGCACCAGCATGCAGAAGGTTTTCTAACATGTAGGGCAGCCTTTATGGCACTGCATTGTGTTTTCTTAATTGTATGCCACCCCAGAGGGCACTTTTTTATCTCCACTGGAAGGTCACCCTAGTGCTTCCGGACCTTTTTCTTTAAAGGACCCCTTTTCTATTATTGAGTAAACAGACGACCCCTGACTTGTTTTAATTGGCATATTTTATGACTATTTCATATTATATTTAATGTATGACAAAAATAGTACAGTACAACTGATATTTAACCCACAAAGTGAAACAATAACTGCAGGATGTTTTTGTTAAACAAGCAATTTGGATGCATTTTGAGCACATTATTTCCTGTGACTACTGCATCAGAGATCAGTTTTCCTGTTATTTTTAAGAACTGATGATACAATTCTCTGTCTGTATTATGTTTTTTTTTGTTTTACAATTTTAACAATCATCGTACAATCGTAGGCTTCTTTATTTTGACAAATTTAGTGGGATTTTTTTTAATTGTTTGTCTCATTGCACAGGCTCTTTCTTAATTAAGGAGAAGCAGCTGATGACTGTGGCTCGTACCATTGGCAGATCTTGGAAGGAGATTGGCAGATTGGCTCTGGAAATCCCTTCCGTGAAGCTGGAACAGATTGAAGAGGACAACTCTCTCCATGTGGAACGAGTGTTTGCCATGCTGCGCTACTGGAGCACGCGGCAGAGGGAAAAAGCCACTGCTGCTCACCTGCACTCGCTGCTCTGTCAGGGAGACTGGGCACTGCCACCTGAAAGCATTGACTTCTTGTTGGAGACTGAATGAGGCCTTCACTGTCCGCTACTTGCTGTGACTGAAACACTGTTTTTACCGGGAACTAGTCATTCCATATCAAAGAAAAAAACAACACTTGAAGACTTTAGTACTTTGTGGAATTACCCCACCAGTGCCAGTTAGTATCACTCAGGCCTTTTGTTCTTCACGTGTGTTTAAAATTAATATTTTTATCATCCTGATTGTCCTTACTCTAATTTTACTATGTCCATTATGTACACATTATGCTGTACAGATTGTAAATCCCCTTGAAATATTTGGCTATGGTTAATGATCAACTAATAGTAATTTCTATAACAGCTTTTATTACAATAATATAAAAACTGAGTTTTGGTTTATGAAATGTCTTTGGAAGAGATGTTTTATTATTTTCTGTTCATATTGTCTGTAAGATTGAGTTTTATTCTCCTTCCAGTCAAGGAGAAATTAGAAAAACAACTGGGCAGTGCTCATTTTATTTTAGTGTAAATACACTCGGGCATTTAAAGGAGACGATGAAATCATATTTCTATCTTTCATGTTTTGTTTTACTTAACAAAGAGAAGGGAGAAAATGTAATTTTGTCTGAATGTCCAGATGATTAGCAATCACAACAGTTATGTTGATGTGTTCCCTATCGATCTCCATATCTTGGTCTTTCAGATTAAATGTACCTTACATCTCGGTGTGCCTGTTGCGAAAGCGACTCGTGTCGTCATGCAAAGGAGGACAGACGAGCAGTGCCCATGTTCCACAACTACAGATTAAACTCATAATATCACAGCCGCCTCGAAAAGTTTTCTTCTCCTTCTTTTCCCTTTTCTCAGACAACAGTAATTAACTTTACTGGGACAAAGTTCAACCCCTCCCACTCCTATTCACCCGACCCAGTTTCTAGTTTCAATTTTATGCTGGCTGCCTTGTCAGTAGAGCCGTATAAAGGAGAGCATAGAGACTCACCAACTATTCGAAAGCGGAGATAAGGCAAACATGTTCCGACTCTCATGTAAGTTCAGCGTGCTATACAGGTCTATTCTTGTTTGTAACAGACTTTTGGAAGTGTTTGTACGTTTAACTGTTCTTACAAACAGCAGGTGGGCAGGATCCGGTTAATCTCCGTGACCTGAATGAGCCTCTCATTGACCACTCAGAAGGCCAACTGTTCTTGAATGAAGCCTTCAAAATAATTATGGAGGAGGTGCTCTGCAAGGGCACAGACATCAAGCAAAAGGTAGCCTACAATCACAATTGTGTCAGATTACAGTGAGTGCTTAGAGCAAAACTCATAATCAGTGTGTTGTTCTTGCAGGTTTGTGAGTGGAAAGAGCCGGAGGAGCTGGCTCTGCTGCTGGATCTGGAGCTGAGGGCGACGGGGGAGCCACAACAGAGGCTCCTACAGAGAGTAAAAGATGTTGCCAAGTACAGCGTCAAGACATGTAAGCCTGCCAGAGACAGCTGAGACATTTAAATATTGTTCTAAAATCTTTTGCTTTCATGATGAGACTTTTCTTGTTTTCTTTCAGGTCACCCACGTTTTTTTAATCAGCAGTTTGCAGGGCTGGACTATCATGCCCTGGCCGGACGATTTCTCACCGAGGCTCTCAACACTAACCTGTAAGTAGAAAGACATAATATGTAACTAAAGCATATAAGCACATAATCTTTACAGGGTAATAAATCAGTAAAAATATGATGCAGATAATGCAATAAATAAAGTGATGTAACTGCATTAGGCAGGTGAAAGAAGTAAAAGTGTCAGTAACCTGTAACGATGCCTCGCACAGAACAGACAGAAAACTGCAAGCACAACTTGAGACATCCAAAAAACATATATATATATATATATATATATATATATATATAATGTATGTGTGGTAATATGTGATAATCAGGGAAATGGGAAGCAGCTGAGTGAGCACGTCAGGTGATGAAAAAGGCGGGAAAGGGTTTATTAGAGGGCAGGTGGGAGCGGCTGGGTTTGAAACATGTAACATGTCATGTAACATTTGTACATGTAAAAGCAGACAGAATGAATAAAAGATCAGAAAATGACATAACAGAGTGGTGACATAACCACACATTCTGTTGTAAGTCCTGCATTCAAAATTGAATTGAAGTGATTAAGTATTACTGCAAAAACATTTAGTAAAAGTGTCAAAAGTAAAAGTAGCTGTTATGCAGAGTTATATTCATAATGTATGCTCATGTGTTTTGCACATAAAATCTGAATCTGGAAAGTAACAAATGACTATAGCTGTCAAATAAATGTAGCATAGTAAAAGTAGAGAGTAGGAATAAAAATACCAATTTAGTACAAAATACAACTTTAAAAAAAACATATATACATTTTGTGTGTCAATCGCAGCTTCACCTACGAGGTGGCCCCAGCGTTTATTCTGATAGAGACTGAGGTTCTGAGAGGACTGCGGCAGCTGGTTGGCTGGACAGAAGGGGATGGTATTTTCTGCCCTGGAGGGTCTACATCTAACATGTACGCCATGAACCTTGCACGCTACAGACTCTTCCCAGAGGTCAAAAGCCAGGGGCTGTGGGGTCTCCCACGACTTACCATCTTTACATCTCCAGAGGTCAGGAAAGGCTGTTAAACACTGCATGTTTGAGGGGTTGATGACCTACTCTGACTGTATCAGAGGATCACACTGTAGTTTATGTGGTGTCTCTACATACATTTTGTTTTTCCAGAGCCATTACTCTGTGAAGAAAGGGGCTGCCTTTCTGGGCATTGGGACAGACAATGTCGTCTTAGTGAATGTGGATGATGGGTAATGTATTTTTCATAAGAAGGGCTGAAACCATTGTTAATAAATGAGCCCATCAATTTTCATAATCAATGAATTGCTATAGATTTAAGGTTTAAAATGCCCCCAAACTGGTTCCAAATGTGAGGATTTACAGCTTTCCTCTATTTTATATAATTGTAAATTGAACATCATTGGACTGTTGGTCAGATACAATGAGTAATTTAAGACATTACCATGGGAATATGCGATGGTATTGTTTCCATTTATTTATTTATTTTTACATTGTCTAGCCTGAACGATTATTCAAAAATCTATAATGAAAATAATTGTTGTTTGCAGCCCTATTCATTATGACTCTCAGGGTTCTATACAGTCAAAATTATAACTTTTCTATGCTCTCTTGTGCGCTTCAGGGGCCACATGATTCCAGAGGACCTGGATGAAAAGATAAAGCTGGCAAAATCCCAGGTAAATTCACTGAGAAGATATATCACATACAGCATGTTGTAGTTTTAGGGTCACTTGTAAAAATGATTATCCACAAGGTATAACCATTAAATATTTTGCCCATCCTGCAAACTAGAAAGCACCAAGTGCAAGAAGGCTGTGTTCATTTCTGGTTTGTTTCTACCAGGGTGCAATGCCTTTCTTTGTAAGCTGCACATCAGGGACAACAGTGCAGGGTGCGTTTGACCCACTGGACCACATAGCTGGTGTCTGTGAGAGACACAAGCTCTGGATGCATGTAGATGTGAGTCCTCGTGTAGAAGACAAATCCATGTCTGTTGACAAGCTTCTGCTACATTTGTTCTAATTTAAGTACATGCAAAATTGTGTCTCTTTTTTTGTGTGTGTTTCAGGCGGCCTGGGGAGGGAGCGTGCTCTTTTCCAAGCAACACAGACATCTGATGAAAGGGGTTGACAGGTATTAATATGCATGGCATAAAATACATTTCCACTGTGAGGAAAACAGTGGCCTACAGTCATGTAAAAGATACAGACAATACATAGCTTATGGTGCGTTTTTTTTCATGTGTCCGTGTGTGTGACAAGAGCAAATTCAGTAGCCTGGAATCCACACAAGATGCTGATGGCTGGCCTGCAGTGTTCTGTCTTGCTGCTACAGGATACCACGGTTTGAGGCTACAGCATTATCTGATACACATAATAAAAAAGCTTTTTGATTTGAATATTCTTTGACAATCATTTTCTTCTGCTCGTCCTCAGAACTTGTTGAAGACGTGCCACAGTGCCAACGCCACATACCTCTTCCAGCAAGACAAATTTTATGACGTGAATCTGGATGTCGGGGACAAGTCAGTACAGTGCAGCCGCAAGGTTGACTGTCTGAAGTTATGGTTGATGTGGAAAGCTGTTGGCTCCATTGGCTTGGCCGAGCGTGTAGACAAAGCTTTTATCCTCGTAAGGTAGGCATGCAGCTGAAGTACAACACGAGCCTCGCGTATTAAAATGTATCCGTTTCATTTTTTGCATGTCAAAATAATTGACCCCTTCATCAGGGAGTTGATTTTCCTGAATATAAACATTAAGGAAGAAGGAACATTTGGGTCCATCTTGCACAGTAGGTTAAGATACTTGTAGGCTACTTTTGACATCTAATCCCCTCATTTTCCTCATCTTAGTTAAGTCATATCTAATACAGCAGAACAACAATATCATTAAAATATTTGTTAAAGCAAAAGTTTAAGTTGAGTTGTGATCCAGGCGAACAGAAAGTGTCAACATCTCTCCTGCAGGTATCTGGTGGAGCAGATGAAGAAAAGAGAAGGGTTTCAGCTTTTGCGCGAGGTAAGTAAATATCTCAAGCATACTGAGGAAGATGAGCTGTATTCTAACCTGCAACATGTTGAGTACCTGTGTGTGTTTGTCTCCATGGACAGCCAGAGTTTGTGAATGTATGCTTCTGGTTTATACCGCCCAGTATGAGGGGGAAGGAAGGAAATGCAGATTACCAGGACAGACTGGCAAAAGTAAGTTTCTGTATTACATCACTGAGAGACTAAAGACTCCAAGATTTTTAACTCCTTCCTTTTGCTGCGCACACGTTAAGCACTCAGATTCAACTTCTTAATTATTTGTATTGTGCATGCTTTGTTAAAAAAAAAAAAACATGGAGGCCACCATCTTCAAGCAGTGTGCAGCACTTCTGAATCAAACAGTTAACTGTGTGTGTGTGTTTTTGTTCTTTATAATAGGTAGCTCCAGTCATCAAGGAACGCATGATGAAACAAGGCACTATGATGGTGGGCTACCAACCTTTGGGAAACAAGGTCAACTTTTTCCGCATGGTTGTTTTCTCTCCGCTGGTTTCCCAGAAAGATATGGACTTCTTCCTTGACGAAATTGAAAGACTGGGAAACGACTTGTAAACAAAAACACAACTTAAAAGATGTGTTGTCTATCAAGAATGTAGAGTTTTTGCACAGAGCCCGTAATTGTAATGTCACAAACTATAACAAACAGTCTGACTGTAACAATTGAGAGATTTGACTTGTTGAATATAGACAGGCGTCACGTGATAATATAACGAGAGTTACTAAAATCTGAAATGTGAGAACCATGGACCAATGCCTGAATGAATGAATAAACTAAAAAATCAATAGAGGGTCCTTATTCTTTTGAAGCATTTCCAAGGAATTAAACATCTTTTGTGGAACCATTTTTGCTTCGCAGAGGTAGAAAATTCCTACCCAACCATTTGTGGGAATGTATCCTTTTATATTTTACTTTTTAGCCATGGTAAACTTTATAAATGGCAGGTCTTCATTCAGGAACTTAATGTCAGCTGATCCCCGATATTTGCTTCCATAACTCTAGGGCTGCAACTGGTTCTTATTTGTATTAATGTTTTTGTTCTATAAAACAGTGAAAAATGCCCGTCATACCTTCCAAGATGATGGCTTGATAGGTCACGGTTTGTCTGACCAACACGCTAAACCACAGAGATCTTCCATTACCATAGATAAGATAAGATCTTGGGAATCCTAGCCTCCTGCATCAAATTTCTCATCCAGGCATTGTACGACGTATTTCCATGCCAATCAAATCTGAACACAAGGGGCAAAGCAGAGTCACCAGCACACTCCACCACCACCACTGTGCTCCAAGCGAGGAACTTTGCAACACATCCTCAGCTGCTGCCCAAAGGCACTTGGAGAGGGACGGTACCAATGGATGCACGATCAGATCCCGAAGACCATAGCTGAAGCCGTCAGCACCGGAATTGAGTATGTATAAAGCGTTCCCGAACCTCCAAGCAGTCCATAAGCTTTGTCAGAGGTGTGGAGCAGCCAAAACCCGCAATAAAAACTTCTGCAGCCATGACCTCTGCAAGGGATTCACAGCTGTCCCGCAGCCCCCACCCTGCAACCGGGCCTTGTCCTTGTGTTTGAGTCTACCAAGCAAGCTGTGCTGCTAGAGCTGACAGTCCCATTGCAAGATTGCTTGGAAGAGGTATTTGATAGGAAGTTGGCACAGGAAGTACAGAGGACTGGTCAGCAACTGTCAGCAGGCTGCATGGAGAATGAGGCATCTCCCAGTGCAGATTAGATGCAGTACTAACAAAACGGCAGAGAGGGTTTGAAGCCCGATAATTCCAGGAACATCACTGAAGATGTGTCCAGAGGCATCAGTAGATGTATGTACACAGCTCATAGAGAGACCTTTTGGTCGGACGTTCTAGAGTGCATCCAAAAATATTTCATCGCAGATTTTTCTTATTGTTTTAAGGATGTTTTCTATGTTGTTTGATTTTAAGATAGAAAAATTAGGGAATATTTTATAATAAATCTTTTATTTTTACTTGCCTGGTACCACATCCACAGTTGAAAATGTAATAGTTCTAGACTGTTTATGTGGGAAACCCATGCTGAACAAAATATTAAGTAATGGTTATCAGTATGTGTCTGTATTACCGTAATATAATATAGTGCAAGAGTCAATGTAACATAATAGTATCACTTGGAGCATAACTGTAATGTAAGACATTGAAAACAACAAATTCAGACGTGTGCGATCAAATGACACCAGTCCCTCTCAATTATGGCCGCAAATGTGGGTCATTCTGCTTCGGTCACGTGACAGGGCGTCTGGCCAATCACCACTCTCCCTGTGGAGCTCTTCCGGTGCCGTTTCCTGTCAGTGTTTGCAAACTGAGAAAAAATTGGAAGTGCGACAAGAAATAATAACCTACAAAACTCTAAAACTCAAAAGGTAAGCAGTCGCTTTTCCTACGAATTTCCCTCGCGGCTGCTTAACTGTTTTCTAATCTGCTACGAGTCTGTTTCTAACAGCTGTAGCCGGTGAGGGAGGTGTTATTTAGTGGTCGGCTCTGAGCCCGCACGCCCTGCCTGGCTGTTGTTGTGTTGTCTGGGGCGGGGGGTGGGGGTTCAGTCATACAAGAGTTGTCCCAAAACCCAACTGCTGGCTAGCTAGCAGGTTAGCCTTTTCTGTTTGATTCAGCAGAGACACTCGGCATGCGTCACACTTTCAAACCCATAGTCTAAATATTATATCTAAATACAAACTGCGTTTCCCGGTTTGATTAATAAAGCTCATGTGTTCAGAGACGGTCGCTTTTACAACAATAACTCCAACGTTTTAGGATAAGTCGCTAGCTAGCACACTTGTGTTCAAATACATCAGTTTATAAACCAGTCATGTTTGATTTTGCAAGATCATAAAACCACACGCTTACACAGGAGAACCAAAAATAAATGTCAATGTTTAACTTAAAGATAAATGGAAACATGTTTCACTAAAGTAATGAATAGCACTGTTTGTTTACTATCACATATTTTATGCACGGTCTGTTTACGTATATAGCCTGTCTGCTATATATTTAAATTCACAGCATATTTGGCGTAAATGTAACACATATAACTGCAATAATCATAATTCTCCCTATGGCGTATTATCTGTTAGTCAATTATGAGTTATGTGCAATGAGGTTTTCTGTCAATGTGTCTTGCCGCCAGGAAATAAATGTGTTCATATCAAATCACATGGATTCTAGCTCCAAGGATTTAAACATTCCCCATTGTGGCCATTCTCTCTAATTTAATGGCTAAACTGCTCTTCACTATTTTCAGTCTTATACATGTGCTTGATACCACAGCACTAGAGGCAGTTGTTTTTTCTACCATAGTTATATTGGTAAAATTAAGAAATACAGATTTGGGAAATATTTTTAATGGAATCCAAATGCTAAACTCTAACCTAGAATTAGTCCTATTTTCCAAATTTATTGTAAAGTGTTGGTCGTTCCTGTTTGTTATACATTTGTTATAATGTCTCCTACTGTGTGTTGCAACTGTTGCACAACAATTTCCCTCTGGATAAATAAAGTTCTATCTTATCTTATTTGACACAATTTGTTGAACCAGTCGCAATAAGCGTTACAAGTGCTATGTAGCATCCTAAAGGATGAAATAAGTAATTAATGTTTCTCAGTAACTGATGAGTAGGTACTAACTGCTGAAGAAGTCATATGATATTTTCTAAGGTATTTTAATCTTAAAATCATTCCTGTGCACAGGATGTTCAACAGTTTATAAAGTAATCAAAGTACAACATAAAATCTCACTGACTGTAAGTAATAGAACTACATTTATCTCTTCAGAATAGAAAAAAGTCTAAAAAAGGCAAAAGTTTTATATATATATGTATGTATATATATATATGTGTGTGTATATATATATGTGTGTATATATATATGTATGTATATATGTATATATATATAT
>CALSBV010010214.1:2142357-2159836 GCA_943590825.1 Bovichtus diacanthus
TGACGCATGTGATATGCGGTTCATTCAGCGTTACCACCTGGACAGACACAAGAGGGTGCACAGCGGAGAGAAGCCCTACCAGTGTGATCGCTGCCATCAGGTTAGTTAGCCGTTGCTTAGGCAAAGCTTATATGCTTTATATTCACTTTTAGGTTTCTGCTTATTAGTCAGGATCTTACAGCTTTAAACAAATCCATCTGTCTTAGCACTGCCGGTAGCATTGTTCCGCTAACTTTGACTGAAACACACGTCTTTCTTTGCCTCCAGAACTTCTCACGGACAGACAGGCTGCTAAGACACAGACGGCTATGTACAGTTGGGATGAGCAAAGAGGAAAGCCAGTACTCGCAGGACGCATCTGCCCATCCAGCTTCCTGGAGCCCCCTACAGCCTTCCAACAACCGTCTGACTGTCTGACCCTCCGCCTCCCACAGAGACCCTACAAACAGCAGTCTGCAGCTCAGTAACGTCGCACGTTGGAGCTCAACAGTACTGTAACCTGAGAACAGCCTAGCTTAAACACAACCAAACTTTACTTTGCCCTCGCCAGCTCTTTCACAGAGCTTGATAATGGATTTTTGTACTTTTTTAATCTGCTATTCCATTCACGATATAAACAAAAGGGTAAGGAAAATTTCACGATCTTGGTCAAAAGGTCTTGGTTTTACGGCAATAACTGAATGAAAAATGCACACATCTCCTTTTATCTGAAAGGTTGCAGGTATTTTTTTGGTATTGCTGCTGAGGGAGTGGAGGTATTTTTGAATGCATTGACTGTCAATGTATCGTGCAGCACCTCTTAGGCATCCTGTTGACCTGCAATCAACGCCAGTGCTGCCCTCTATTACATATGTTCACTAAAGGACACACATACAGAACTGTGTAGCTTTTTAGTGTTCAACTTCTCTCGTTTTGTGCTCCTTATGCTCCTAATCAAGTACCAGCTACAGCTCATAAGTAAAAGATCGCAGCAGACTTGTGGTCCGTGCTGCCACATATCCAATACTGAATGTGTTGTGTGCATAACACACCTGAAATTACATTTAATATCATTTTTAATTACATCGATCTAAACATGAAAGGGGCTTATTACAAAATGCTAACTGGTAATCTATTTTCACTTCATGTAGAAGATCGCCTTTTCTCCAACACACAAATATTAAATGGATCAGAAATTATTTCTTACCCGCTATTCCCCCAGCTGTAAAACTGAATCACAGGTGCAACCCTGTTAATTATGTGTACTACAAAAAACACTAAAAGTTACCTGGACGCTCCTGAAATGTAAAGTGTCCAACTAATCTTGGTATTAGTTAAGTTGTGTAGCGGCTGTTGGCTCACATATTCTCTGTTCTACCTTGTTTTAAAGGGGGTTTGTTCTGACTGTTAATAGGTTACACTGTTGAAATACAGTAGAAGAAAGAACACATTTAATAAGCTTTTTTTTTATATATAATAACTGGATGTAGGAACCACCTGTCTGTTGCAGGAATTAGGTGCTTCTGTAATAACCCCCTCAATATAAGGAATTGTGCTTACTGTATCTCTGTTCCTAGAAACCACTGTCAGTCTTATTGTTTCCTGCTCAGCGTTTATAGATTTTTTTTTTCTGACTTTGAAAGACATCCGTCCTTTCAAAAGGATTTTGGTAAGCGTGTTCCTGAGATTTAACTTTTTAAAGTTCCTGAGAACATAAGGACACTATTGGATTAAAACCAGTCCTAGCTCTAAAATTACTTTTACTGGAGGTACTAGGGACATTTTCTTAGTAGCAACTAGTTTAATTCAGTGCTCATAATTTCCCAGATCAATTCAAACAGCTGAAAATATCATTTGGCTCATCCATAGATTTGAGAGCTCACCCCCGTCTTGACCTGACTGAATGTGATCTGAATACAGTGCCATGTCATTTCGTCTCCAGTTTAACCTTGAGCATCTTCAATGAAGATGATGAGCAGAAGGTCCACGTGGTGTTTTGTATGATGATGACTTACATAATATTATGTTCAGGCCTCTGTTTGATGAAATCAGACCGTAAACACTGGACGGCAGATGTTAGCTCAGTTGTAGAGGATTGTATTGTAGACTGGTACTTCTGTTGCTGCCAGACGTTTAGATAATGTGAAAGGACTTTGGGGCCCATCACTGACTTGTCTACTTTTTATGAAGTTAATATATATTTAAATTGTATTAGGCGTAGAAAATAGTATGTATGGGACCTACACTTCAAAAGAAAATCAAAGTATTTACAAAGTTATAATCCTTAGTCTGATGATTTCTTATGACAGCTGAAAATGGCAAGATATCTTTCAATTTGTTGTTAGGAGTAAAGTAAACTTTGCCACTCTTGTTTTGTTTTTTTTTTAGTATAGAAGCCATGATTAGTCAGTATGTTTTTCTTTTGCATGTATTTGTTGGAGGATCTTGTATACATTTTGTTTGGTAAAGATATTTTTTAAGTTTGAGCCCCACCTTTTTTGTCATTTCAGGGGTGAAGTGAAATCAATTTTGACTCAGTCAATCATTCTGTAGTGAACGGAGTTTTAGGGCCTCAAGTCTCAATAAAGCTGTTACACTTTTTAAACAAATGTATATTGTTCACATTTTCTGCAACACTGGTTCTAAAGAGATTTTTTTTTCAAAGATACAGATATCCCTTTTTCAGTAGATTTCTAGAACTCAAAAGTGAAACTTTTGAGTTCTATACGCTTGATTAGAGTAAAAAAACTTTTTTGCAACAAAAAATACCCACAAATCATTGTGACCCATTTCAATTGTGTCCCACTTAGGTTAACACGAATCATAAATTTAATTATTTGTCTTCAAATGGCACATTACTTACTTTAAATCTTCCAGACTAGAAAGATCCCAAAACATGTAATGCACCAATCTAGTCAGCAGGTGGCATCCATGACCATATGAGGGCCACTTTTCTCACCAGCACAGTTATGAGGAAACATTTAAAAATGTTTTTCCATATTGGTGGTAAACGATCACATAAGAGCCTCAGTTAAAAAAAAAAAACTACAAGGAGTGTAGGTAAAAATAGCAGAACATTGTTGCTACACACAGAGATGAGTCTTGGGGGGGCAGATGTGTAGAAAACAAAAAGCATTAAGATCAATGCCAAAAGGGGAATCTACTCCTGCCTCGAAATTAATTTGGCTTGAATACAAGGTTTTGGTCAAAAGACCATCGATCTACAATGAGACTCCCAAAAAATCACATTATACCTGTATACATAATTTGTATGTTAGGACTACAAGCCAATTAGTCATCATACACTGTATGAGATAAAGGCATTTTACTGAGGCTGCAAATTCAACCTGTTTTAATATACTAACTACTCTAATCTACGACCGAATTAATCTAATATACTCTGTTCCTTTTTTCTAACCATTGTTCAACAAAACCAAACTTTTTAATTTCAATGATAAGAAGAAAATCCTCAAATGTGTTGATAAGTTTTCTAATCACCGTCAATTAATAAAGTAGCACAAGTACACACTGCAATACAATTTTTTACAAAGCCTTGTCTGCACCACAAGAGGGAGGTGTATCCTAGGCTACTCCCACAATGTTCCTTGAGACAGTAAGACACACTTGATACTTGTGATGTGCAAAGCCAAGTGCTCTGTAGTTTTCAGGAGAATTTTTTTTTAAGTAATCGTTAAAACTGAGACAACAGACGATCAATGCAACTCTTCCACGAGCCAATCACTGATGGCCTGGAGTTAGAAATATATGACCCAGATCTGACGTTGCGTGCCATTACTTGGAACTTGCAAAGAAACGTAAGCGTAGTTTAAGTCAAACGAGTCACATCTGATAAGTTTGTAAATCCAACTTAATTACAAAACCTGCTTAAAATATACACAGCGGTCAGTCCTGTTCAAAAAATAGGATGTGTTTTAGATGCTGCTGGTAAGAAGTATTATTGTCAAACTGGGTGATTAAACAGTCATAACCGTCTGTGTGGTGATAGCTGATACCCACATTCTTCAGAGAGGAGGGAAGAATTCACATCTCCCTGCCATTCTGTCTGCTTTGCCACATCAGTCGTACATAAGGAAGTGCGGATCATACCCTTTAGCACCTTCCTCTTTGCTATTGACCAGTTCCTTAATTAAAGCATTAGGATAGGCAGGATGAGATCAGCCTGAAGGCTGCTGGGAGTGTGCGCCTTCCCCCATGGGAGACATCCCCTCCCTCTGCAGCCTGATTTACAGCACCCACAGGCCCCTGGCACTTAACAATGGACCTCCTTAAGTGAGGTAGATGGGGAGGCGACCAGAGAGGGGGAGATAACACTCCATCTTCATACACAAAGTGCTGAAATCATCTAGGTTTGAAATCATCTCTGCGAGACAGACTGATCATGGAGTCGGTCCAGAGGTAAAGTGTAAGAGTGCTGCCTTGTGCTCAGTCTGGCTCACTCCATCAGGGAGCAGAGCTCTGTTTAAGAGTGATAGCGAACTCTCTACATGCTCACCTCTTTTGTCATAAGGGATAAAAAGAATAGATCCTCCAAACGGAAATTTCCCCAACAGCTAGTAAATCAGTTGACTGTGCATACTGTGTTGTGTAAACATGTGGGTGGTTCAGAGGTTTACGAAAACAAGCGCCTAGCAGCAGCAACGTCCTGTCCCCTACAAATGTTTGGATGCCCCCTGATCAAATACATCACAGGCTCATGGCGAATGATTGAAACCCTCCCAACAATAGCTCCTTCTATCTCCCTCTCCCCGAGGTGTGGGAGAGCCTTTTCATCTCAGGCTTTGATTAATAAAGGAATCGCTGGTTGGTTGAAAGCAGCGATGTGCCCCCCTCCCTCGAACATCCATCATGCCCGTGACAGCCCACCTCTCTGTGTTAATTAGCGGTGATATTTAAGCTGTCTGAGGTGTTCCATGGCCGTCAGCGCGGTGGTGGTGGCGCTGCTCATCATTAAAATTTCAATTCCTCTTTCCGGGTTACTCCCATTTTCCTGGACACCTCAGTGAACACGTCCTCAAACATTCACGCAGAGGCACAGGGCGAGTGTTTCACTGCAAGTAGCAATCAAGACTTGACAATAAATGAGAACACAACAGCTCAATGAAAAGCAGAAATGTGAAGAATTAAAAGAATTAACCGTTGAACGTAAACCTTTTTTGTTTTTGTCCGTTTTTTGAATTTATTTTTTAACATGCATTTTAATGTTAACCCAACTGTGTCGGAATAAATGTAAAAACATCAATGTGACTTATCACGCTTGCTCATAACTATTTGATATTATATGAAAGTATTTGCCATAAATCTTAAGTTCTGTGAGTGAAAGTGTGAATGCATTACTTATTAATGATGACCAAATATTGTAATATTCTCTAATACTGGGGGCTATTATTCAGAAATAAATTATGTATGTAGCTGAATCCTGGTCTGCCTTATAACCAAAAGGCATCCTGCACCACTATGAAAATGGTAGCAATATAAAATTAGAATAGAATAGCTGTGTTAAGCGAAGGGCTTCTTAGCAAAAAACTGGCTGTTTCACACCAATCTGGGAGAAAAATGGCTTCAAAAGTATATACAAAGTTGGCGTCCATAGAGTACCAGGGTTTTACTGTTAGCGTAACAAAAATCTGGTACATGTATGGAAATTACAGATGGGATGTCTGCCAATTAGTGTAACTCAGCAAGATTAATTAGCCTCTGCATATCATTCCCAGTACTACAAACTATAGCACAGAGGAGAAGCGAAGCGAAAGCCATGTGACTGGTAACAAGGGAAAAGTAAAGTTTGGCCTACTTGCGTGTTTTGATACATTCAAATCATGAATATTCATAAAAGAAAATTAATCACCAGTCAAGGCAGAACCTGCAACAGGAATCTTCAAAATTAACTTTTTGCAATTTGGCTCAATCACATGTACGGAGTGAAGCCTGAGAGCTTTGAAGGAGAAGGAGAGAAACTGGTTAGGGGGAATGGGGAAGAGGTAGGAAAAGGGCTGAAACCTTTTTGGATATGTGACCAATGGCACCTTTTGACACAGTAGGAAAAGCACAGGTGTAAATAATAAATGAAATGAAATCCATAGTTGCTTCAGTTTCAGGGTTTTTCACTTGTGTCTGAGTTTCTAATGTGCAATACTGCACACTGACCGACCTTAACTCAAACAATCATTAAATCTTCTGCCTTAATTCAAAAACAATGTAATACACAGCACCCACACACACAGGAGGCCCCGAGGCTGCTGAGTATGAAGGCCTCCGGCTCTACTATGTGCACCTTTACTAAAGGTCTGCAGTATGCAGATATATTTACAAAGATCAAGTTCAGCTGTGCAGGACCTTGTTGCTGAGATTTATTTGGCCACACAGACTAATCCACATTCCCCTTGACAGGAAGGACACCCCGGCGCCCTGCCGACTGTGTAAAAATCACTTTCCAACAGAGGTGCGTTAAGCCTCGACAGATACATTAACATGCCTTGGCCTTACGCCTCCCTATTAATCTACAGCTTGTTGGGACACGTTTTGGACTGAGCCGCTTCTCCAGAGAACAACCAAACAGCCACAACAAGAGTCCATATTTGGGCTTCAGAGGTGCTGGACGCTCATTGCGCTGTGGAAAAACATATTGTTCTGGGAAGCCACAAGCTTTACGTTCCACAGACTAGAAACGCTTTACCAAATATCGGGAGAGTGGAAATTAAAACACCCATTTCTTCTCTACTATAAATGTATTCGAATATACATTTTTCATGACCTCAAAGCTGCGGATTTGGTAAAAGAACCAATGCTAACGATG
Organism: Bovichtus diacanthus; assembly: GCA_943590825.1. NCBI lineage: Eukaryota > Metazoa > Chordata > Actinopteri > Perciformes > Bovichtidae > Bovichtus > Bovichtus diacanthus. The sequence continues at coordinate 2,149,151 of CALSBV010010214.1, forward strand.
TCATTGCGCCGGTCCAAAAAAAAAAGTACAATTATATATTAAAGTCATACAACAAACAGCAGAGCAACAATGACAACGGTTTACAAACATGCTTCTACAGAAAAGACCTCAGTGAAATGGTTAACTCTATACAGGTATAGTTGTCCCAACCTCTTCAAACACACCGCCAAACTATCCATCATTCCCCTGAGTTCAGAGGGATCATGTCTCTTAAAGATGTAAAACCTGTTTTCTTTCTCTTACATGGCACTTTGTCAGAGGGTATGTGTGTAACCCCAAGTTATCAAGTTCATGAGAAGGTCTCTGAAGAAATTATGCAATCCCACTTGACAAGGCAAGTCCAGGGCTTTTCTTCTGTCTCTTTATTTTCCGACAATTTTCCACTTGAGCAGACGACCTCAAGTGTGAAGTGAAAGAGTAAAGAGAGGGATTTGATATCCAAGGGAAACGGAGCATGAATTCACTCGGGGTTGATAGACAGGGCAAGGGTGGCCATGCTTTTTACCCTTAGAGATTTCCATGGGTCAAGGCTGTTACAGGGCCACGCTCTCGCTCTTCTTGATCTTGTCAGGATAAACTCTCAGGCTGATGAAGAGATATGCTGCAGATAGATGATGGCGTTGCACGAACGCTGGGGCTGCAGTGAGTGGATACAGTAGTCAGACGCCAAAGTGACTTTGGCAGTTTGCTGCTGTTGATCAGCTATGAGATATATGCATGATTTACTCAGTCACTTAGGATCTTCTGACCCTAAAGTCAAGCAAAAACTTGCTGAATAGTACAGATGTGGAATGCGAGAAGAAGACAAATGCGCATTCCCATGCAGGGAGAAATACCTCGAATAAGAGGCAAGATGTGGCTGAATGTATGCAGACGTGCACAATCACACATTTTCCATTGCTCTCTGCAACACAACTGTATTTCTCTCTTTGCCATTAGCAGAATATTTTGTGAACAATTTAAAGCATTTTTTGGATAGACAACTAGCATTTCATCCTATCACACATTTCTCTGTTCTTCCCTATTTGCTCACAAGAAGGTCTCTTCTCTTCTCATGACGTCAGGACTATTATACTCCAGTGCACCTCCCTTCAGGGATAAGATTTTACGATTGCAACCTGACACCGTTTCTGTGTCCTATAAGCGACAGAGCTGTAACTCACTTCAAAGGCAGAAGGCATCAAATCACAGTGCACCCATAAATTAACCTGCCAAGTCCTGGCCAATGAGAAGGCAGCATTAAATCTTCGCTGTCACCCTGGCGGCCAATGGAAAGACGATGGCAGTAAATCTGTCAGGGCCGCGTCTGTTAACGGTGTTGTGGTGTGGTTGGGGAATCCACGGGGAGGGAGGGGAGAAAGTGAGAAAGAGTAGATGACAGAGGGAGGAGGGAGCAAATGGGGGGGGGGGGGGGGTTCAGAGCTATGCAACACAAAATGCTTTTCTTTACATTCTTTGGTTCTGCTCGAAAACTACATACACACACGCTGTGGTTCAACAGTGGGCTTGCGGAGGAATTTTTTTCCAGCAAAACAAGACTAAACGTGGCCAGAAAAAAAAGGAGAAACAGACAATATGTTTCCCTGATGGATGCAGTGGGAGTTGAATAACACCAGCAGAAGCACTCATAAAGCTTTACGGCCAGCACGTTGTCTGATGTTGACTGTATACAGTGAAAATGATGGATGGCCCTCCTTTAGTGCTTCTTTTGCATCACTGCGAGACCAAAACTTAGTGTTGACTCTTTAATAACAGCAGTAACCCAGTAACCTCTGACTGTCATGACAAAGCGCCATCAGGAGCAGCGGCAGGCGCCTGGCTGCACGCTGCCCTCTGGAGGCAGGGTCCAGTCAAGCCCATCCACAAACCAGATGTGCCCCAGTTGTGCAGCTTCAGAGGATGATGGAGTTGCCCCAGCGGCACAGCAAACCTGAGCTACGATGCTTGAAGATATTTTTTTTTGCCATCTAACCTCAAAGAAACACAACATGGTCCTGCTGCATCTAACCAGCACCACCTTTGACCAGAGAGTATTTTTACATCCAGAGTGCTACCACGATCACTCTTCTAAAGCATGCTTTCAGTAAAGAGTAATGCACTGCAATGGCACAAGAGAACTGTGGGGAAAACAGTAGAGGGAAAACACATCAGGTAGAATATTTCCTCGATTAACAATGCCCTTGGTGGTGCACTTTCATTATCCTATCAACGTTGAACATTTTCATGTAATAAATCTTACAGGTACCATAAAATAACTGGCAAAGCTACTCCAAACCAAAGAAAAAAGCTTTTCCTAACAAAGCCCACAATTTTTTCACCAATCTGTAACGACATCCAATAAACCAGCCACATTTGTGGTGACATTTTTATCCTACATCAACAAAAAAAAATTAAACATTAGCATCAGAATTTACAGTTATCTTATCTCATTACTATGAATATTTTTTTCCTTCTTCAGAAACATAAACAGCGTTTTGAGTTATGGCAAAGGCAGGCAAGAGAGCAATGGTGGAGGTGTTGTTTTTGGCTGGATTTTCCTGGAGTGGCCATGATTCTCTGTTCTATGGGAATCCATAAACAGACCCAGAAAGGGCAACTGGGGCCATAAACCACGTCAGGCTGCTGAGATGCTGCTGAGGCAAAAGGGAGCAGGCCTGGGCCCAGACCTCTTTCTCTCTGCATGCACACACACACACAACCATATGCGCTTTCAGCAGCATTTATTGACCTATTTCAAATGTTTACAATGATTCTGCGGGTATGATGTTGGTGTAGTTATTCTTTCTTTTTTTTTAACTGAATAAATGCAGCTCATAAATAAACAATGGACTGTCTCATCTCTAAAAATTAGGTTGTTTTTCCATAAATTGTGTTAATCTATATCATGATGTTAAGTCTTAAGCATTATCTGGATGGAAATGTGAAAGCAGTAGAAGTAAAATGGCCTTGTTAATTTTAATACACTGGGTCATTAAACATCATGTGGGTCTTGGCCTTTGTCCCGCTCAGACAATATAATGACACTTCCTTTAATATGTTTACTGTGTTGCATCCAACATGCTGTCATTGTTTTCCCCAGTGTTGTTTTTCTTTAGCAGGGCAAGTCATTGGATGGGTGCTCAGGCCCATTGACTATGACATAAAGACTCTGTAAGCTTACAGATGATGATAATTTATTGGCTCTAATTCACACAGTCCACTCACACACATACACACAAGAGAAAGAGAGCGACTCTTTCACTGTATGCATCGATCAATTACAAGGCTCTAGCCCACACGTCTCTGACAATTTTACTGCATGTTATGTACAGCATGTCAAGCCATGGCGTTTTAAACTGTTATACTCATGCCTGTATAATTAATATAAATTACCTCGCTGGTTTTTTATGATGGTGCAACTGTAATTAGCAGATGAAAGCAAGCCACTGCGCCCCTGATGGTGCTGCAGGGCTATTCTAGATTAAAAGTGAGGGTATGGACAAGCACCTTGGGTGGGATCTGTTTTAACCCTCTCTCTTTTCAGCCTTGCCCTCGCTGGGATCTCATCTAATCACATTTACTGCCGTCTACTTCTGCTAACCTCGTCCTCTTTAACCTTCATGTTTCCCCTCCCTCACTGAAACCACACACTGAGACAGAAGCTGTCCTCATTATACCAGCAAACTGGTGCGATAACAGTAAACTGGTGCGATAATGGAGTCCATTTATAATGATTACCTTACCCTTTCTTACTGCTCTTTCTCCAGTAAAACACTTAGAAAGTAGCATCAACATGGCCTCCATTCATGCTATCTCTGCAGCCATAAAGAGCCACAGATTCAAGGGCTGAATCAAACTGGAGCAAAGCCAAGACAATAGGTCCACAGGTCAGAGCCAATAACAGTTTCATTGACTACACTCCTCTCCGTTATGTGAAAACATCAACCCACATGCATGCATCAGGCACAACCACACACACACACAACCACACACACACACACACATTCTGTTGGCCTGTTTTGTATTAGCTGCTGTCTGCCAGCAGTCAACTGTGATTGATACAGAACATGCAGAGAGCTATTTATGTTATTTTATGTACCGTAATGTTGAGCTGAGCGACTGAAATCAATTAAGTTATCTGGCCCTGAATAACAAAAATGTAATTTCCTTATAAAAGAAATACTCCACAAACCGTACAGTATGTGCACATTAAATTGCAGTTATTCTGTGGCTCAGAATACCATGCCCGCATTCCTGTGTGCTGTTTTCTGTTCTACATTTTGTGATTGAGATAAGTAGCTCCCATCAAATTTCCCTGAGGGTGCAATAAATGCAAGATTTAACTGATTATTTGCCAGTGGAAGGTGTAAAATGCTCCAATTTACATTCTACAATCTGACATTACCACTCTGTGTGATCCTTTCCACAAACTGCTCCAGGCCATAGACATCTCTACATCAACAGCATTCACTTTATCTACTTCACACTGTGCTGTCTAGGCCAAATTACTCATTATAGATTTAGATAGGAGAAAGAAAGTGAAAAAAGGCAAACTTCTTGTTATATATGCCAGTTTGTGAAAAGGCTACAAACAGTAGTAAGGAAATTTGACTTAGGCCAACTGACGTATCACAGCGTGCCAAGTACAGTAGATGGTGGTGTCTGTACAGACAGGGAGGGAGGAGGCATGATTTGTAACAATACCGGCTACCTATGGATTGAATTAGGCATGGTTAGAACTGTTCTCGTCCCAACACAAATCTCTTCTAGCAAGAAATACCTTCATGTGATCATCATGAGAACACATGTGGATACCTAGCTGGAAGAATGCAGATATATCATTACTTCTCCTGTAATATGGATCAGGTACCAACATGATGTAGTGCCCTTTCTCACATCCATTTCTCTCTCAAGTGTATCCTTCATTTGCATTACAATAGAATACGAGGTTAGTGTGTAAAGTGGGGGTGCATATATTGAAGCACACAATTCATGCTGCACAGTGGCTCTCTACAGAGCCGAAATGAATCAAGTATGACTCCATAAAACCTATTTGCATGTCACAGCAACACAGCAGTGTAAGCTCCTGATCATAGCAGCATGAAAGCGTCTCCTCCCCTCTACCTTCTTGTCTAGAGTATTTATGTCCCTCAGCCTCGCACTTGCTGCAGATGCCAGGAGATGGAGCCCTTTCTCTAGAGTCTCTGCTCTTGCTGTGGTCTTGAAGAACAAAGAGCACGCAGCACGGCAGCTCTGAAATAAGGAAAGACTAACTCTTAAAAGCCGGCTACATTTGCACACATAAAAAGGTATGACAAACAATATTATCACAAAGAAAGCTAGTCTACGGTTTACGACAATTATGGATTCCTGTAGGGAAAAGTGAAGAACGTAATATTTAACACACAGAAGGTAGGGTTAGACATATCACCGCTGTTCACATACAGTGTCAACAAACATTTATTATAAGTATCTGACGAATGGAAGATCCCCAGACAAAATTTATTAAAAACATACCTCTGTGATCAGTGGTATTACTACAGTACTAGTTGTACACTTTTTAAATCACAATATTCATGTAAATCAAATGACAGAGATAGTGCCTCAATACTTTGTACAGTAAGATGACAGGGTGCTGTCAAACGGGAAATAATTACTTGTGTAAGGAGACACGTGGAATGTTGCCACAGGCTATGATGAGGTTTATCAATGTTTTATAGACAAATACACTGGTTTAATAAAACACCCATATGCTGTCATGAACAAACAAACAAAACAGGCCTGGAATGTACACCACATCCTATCCTCATGTTGATTATGTCATACAATATAAGCCTGCGAAAATTGAATAAAGAAAAGAAATTAAGCAGTAGTCCTGGGAGTGTGACTGGATCAGCCAGAGGTACTCCTCACAGCTTTGATTGAAGGAGTGGAAATCAGAGGAAAAGGGAGTATGCGGATCAGTGCCACAAAGACTGGAACACACAGCGGCTCACTGGTAGACCGGTGCAGGGGTGACTATCGTAGAAGCGACCACTTGATCTGTTCTTTGGCAGATTGAAGAACCTGTGGATGAAAACTCAGTTTGACCAAGCAGATCACTCCAACAACAAAACTTTAACTGTACTGGCCAGTATAAGAATGGCTACTGTATAACATAAACCCTTGAAAGGAAATAAGAATCAAATAAAAATTTTATTTATTTTTTTAAAAACGAGTGGCATCTTGTCGTGGAAGTTAAAAGGGAAGAATGTTCCCTTTAAAAAACAGAACAAAGAAGGGTGAACGATTAATGTAAATGCGGAAAAATATGCTAAATCTAATTAATCATCTTAATTCATTGAATGAAAGCCGAATCATAACCATAAAGTATGGGGATTGGGGACAGTTATTAATCATGGCCAGAGGAGGGATGGCGGTAGCCAGTCTCAGGTCTCTTAAATGACAACATTAATCAAGAGGAGCTCACACTCAGGCAGACTTGTGTAAGAACTTGAAAGACGGGAACCACCATTTGCTACCAATACTTTGACACTAAATAATTAGAAAGCATGTACATTGTTATGGATAGCAGATAACACAATATATGACAACCTAGAGGCGCGTGACAAAGTAGGAGTAGAGGAGAATGATGTTATAATAACGTCCTTTTATTCATAGGTTCTGAAGTAATGAGCTTTAACAGTCAATAAACTAATGGGGCTTTTAAACATTATAGCAGAGAGAGGAGCAAGGAATGTTTTTCTCACCTGGGTGACTGTCTGCTCTGTCAAAGGCACATCATCCCCCTACAGGAACAATTATATTAGGTTTACATCCAGCACAAGCAACATCAAACTATGTTGAATATTTCTGAGAAGAGAGGAGCTTACTCTGAGAGCCACACGGTGCACAACTTGTTGTGGGTCACTCTCCAGGATCACCCTGCAGGAGGCAGCAAAGAGACAGACCAACGATTAGTAATCCCAGAGAAAAAATGCTGTACTAACACTGTAGTCTTTTTAACAAGGCTTGGCATCAAAAGTTTCAAGCCGCTCAAATCGTACATACCCTCCATCTACAATTTCATCCACAGCCAGGAAGAGTCCCTCCATATTCTCCAACAAAGCCCTTCTCTCAACATTCTTTCTGCAAAGTAAAAAAGAAACATACATGCATGTCAAGATGAACTTTCTAGACATAACAAAAAGATTTGTACCAAAATACATTTGTTGAAGTGTTATAGAATAAATAACAACTGCCAAAACGTACCTCAACATCTGACTGAGCGAATCAAAAAGGCAGTTTAGAACAGCCATAAGCATAAGCTGTTGAGAATAATAGAATAAAATATTAGATGTTGTTCATGTCTAATTAGACCACATTGTTTTTCTATATATTCTGGAGAAGAAAAAAAAAGCACTCATGAAATAATCAGAAAAAAACCTTTATTCGTCCCACAGCGGGGAAATTTACAATAAATAACATAATAATAATAAATAACATCTTGTTATGGTTTTCACTATATTTTCTTAATTTCTTCCATTTTCTACCTAAGCCTATCTTGGTGTCCATCTGTGGAGGCTTTAAACTATTGTGGTTATACATTTAAAAAAACATGAAGAATATAAATAAACACCCTACTTTATAATGGATGAAGTTACTTTAATTATAAAAATCATTTTTTGTAATATATTAATACATAAATAAATTAGTAAAACCTAAATATAGACAGATTAGTTCACATTGACACACATTATTATTTAGGTTTAGGTAAAATCAGAGCTGTGAGGCAACGCTGTTGAATAGCTCAAAAGAGAATACATTTGCTAGTTAAGTCAAAGTCAAAACATCTTTGATAAATTTAAACGAGGTCATTATGTTGTTGAGAATTTTTATGAAAATTAAAATCTAAATGATGGGTCCATTTTTTTTTTGTTGATCTGAACATGCATCTGTTACATACATACACAAATGTCATGCTGAATTAAAGAAAACACAAATTATTCATCTCATACGATTAAATCCAGCACCCCAGTTGTAAAACACAAAATGGGATTATTAACACTTTTCGTAGACCTACTGTAAGTTTGTGTGACTTTGCTCATTGCTCAATATTAGTGTTACAACTCAATAATAGTTCATTATAAAATCCTAAAATTAGGCTTACCTCATTTTCATGGGAACTTCCAATCACATAAAAGAAGAGGTCTATGTTGCTCTTGTATACGACAGTGAGGCCCTCGAGTAATGCAATCTCACCTAAGGACACACAAAAAACAAACATGCATGTTATTAGACTTATACTAAGGCCGGAAAGTGACTTGTCTTTATGTAGTTAACATATCTTACTGTCCGTCCTGTGTGTTTTGTTGAATATGTTCTTCTCAAACGCCTTCTGTTCCTTTACTGTCGGGTATGTATCATCATAATACTGTAGATGGATTTAAAGTGAAGACGTTATTATATGTCGATGTGTAAATCTATAAACCAAAGCACATTTCTAACTAGTTAGAATTTTAATAAATAGGATAAGGCTGGAGATATTCTATATTTTTCTTATTGTCAATAAATCCCTCAGTGCAAAGCCCATTCATTCCTACTAAACAAGTAAATCTATTTATAAAAAAAGTTAAATAATTTAAATAAACAATAGGGGACTGTTGCTGCACTAGACAGTAATTACAGCATTAGCCGTGTATACTGAATTTACTTAAAATAAACTGTAGTGCCCACGGTAATTAAGGAACATGTATGCAACAGTGTGGCTTTTTCATGTGTTCATATAGATTTAGGAGAAACCTTGAGGTTTGCACAGAGGAATAAGCTATAATAGGTTGTGGCATCAGAGATAAACATTTAGTAAGGTACATTCTTGGTTGCCAGGTTACATTTTATTTAAACTTCTAACCAAAAAATGGCATAAGACATAGTATTGCTTTTTTAATGTGTAGATTACCCCCAAATAAGTTTACTATTAAAAAGGTACCATTTTTATATTGAAATTGTGCAAGAACTCGACCCTTTGCAACCCTGTTTTCAATGTTTAATTATTTTTTTATTTTACAACCCAGGGTTGCACAATGAAATGTAAGTTGTAGCCCCTTCACACTCCACACACGTAACGTATATACAAATATTTAAAATAGCATAGAACAAAAATATAAATCAATATATACAGTAACTTATATACAAATCCTTATAAACCTAGAGACTTTGGTTTAGTGGGGATGAGGGTAGCACAAAAGGTAGTTGTGCAGTAATGTGCAAAAGCATTGTTGGTTTTACTGTTTGAGTGGGATTTGTTGATAAGAAAAATATAGAATATGGCCAGGATCATCCTTTAATGCAGTTGGCACAGGACTAAGAAGTTCAGCTAGGAAATACTTAAGAAAAGTTTAACTAATGAGGGAAGTGTTGTTGAACAATTGTCTTAATCATACCTTGGCATACAGCCTGTCTCCATCGTTGTCCAGAATCAGAACTGCTTTGACAGTGTACAAGGATGGTTCCTGTTAAGATAGAAGACTTACATCACTCACTCAAAATACACAAGTATCACTTATAAGTGACTGAAATTATCAAACATATCGCGAAGTCAACAATAGGAAAATAACATCTGCGAACACCAAACTCTGACAGGTCGACGGTGGATGTGCTAACAAGGGATTAATGTAACACCAGAGTCACTAATGACTGCTTATTAGCGAAGTCAAAAGGAAGACATGACACTTCCACATCACCAACAAACAGACACACTAAGCTAACTTCTCTGAGGCTAGCTGGTTAGCCAACACAGCCAACCCTGTTACTTTAGTTAGCTAGCTCCCTGTCGAGTTACCGCGATAGCTAAATCACCAAATTTCGCTACGTTTCGAGAAACAACAACGTATCGTTATGTAAAATAGTTATAATGGAAAGCTTAAAAGACACGCATAATGTTCCAAATGAATACATTACCAGTATGGGAGAGTCCATCTTCTTTCTTATTAGCAAACCACCTAGCAGGCTACTAGCTACTACTGCTGCGGCTACGTAATACGTACAGTAAATGAGGCTCTTTCCCATTGGCTGACACGGAGCACGTTGCCTGCCGGGCAAAGAGCAGGTCAGGGCGAGGAGCCAGGAAACAAAATACGCTACATTTCATTTATGCCGAAATTAAATTTATAGGGCTAATCATAAAGAACACTCAGACACATCGGCATCTGTAACACATGTGTCCCTTTAGTGGGGAAAGTTGCAACGTGATAATGTCCCTCAGGTAAAGTCAAACATGTTATATTCTCCATGAACCTTATTTCTGTTCCAACCCTGTCCCTTTTATCATGAGAGTAAAAAAAAAAAGGTTTTCTGCTCTGACATTCCCAGATGTTATTCCACATATAAATTCTTATGAACAGTGTTGGGGAGTAGACTAACGAGTTACATGTAACGGAGTTACGTATTTAAATAAAAAAAAGAAAAGTAACCTCCCCAACACTGCTATGGGTACTGTAGTTAAACCATTTTATTAGGCTATTATGAACCATTAGTCTATACATTTGGAAACTGAAGGTGGTTGCTTTACCGCATGGTAACAAAAAAATAATTAAAATTATTAAAACTAATTTAGGCTACAAGCTGTTTTAGCTTGCTCGTATTCATCAACATCTTTTTTCAGGATCCTCCTACATTTAACCAACCCCAATTATCTTAGTTCCCACTTCTGGGAAGCATCTGGAAACC
>CALSBV010010214.1:2159846-2205522 GCA_943590825.1 Bovichtus diacanthus
GAGTTTGAAATAATACTGGAATATACAGTTTTGAAAGCAAGTGGTGTACAGTTATTATTTTACTGCAAAAAGTGTATGGTAAAAACATAGGAACTATTTTGACATGCATTCATAACACCACTGCGGCCAACCATGAAATGTTGCAATACTGCACTATGCTTACACAATACAGCCACTAAGATTTCAGAATGACCCCGGCTGGAAAAGAAAGAGTATGCTGGCTTGAATTTATATGTTAAATTTTCAGATGTCATTGTCATACCATCATATGTTAGAAGTCAAACACATTCATACTTTTATATGTATTTGAAAACCATCACAGTGATGTTGGGGATGGGGATGAATGAAAGTTGAATGATGATTCAATTATGAGTGAACATGTAAAAAGTATATAATGGCTGTTACTTCTAATTGTGCTATCTTAAAAATGGAACCACACTAATGATATATTTTATATATTATAAATATATGCACCTACACTTAGTTGAGAGACCAGAAAAAAATGAAGCATATTGACCTCTTCAGAGCATTTTTAAAGCATGATGTGAGGAAACTGTTCGAGTTTGTATTGTCGCTTAAAGTTCAGCAAAAATGTACCATATATTCCTAGTCCTGTCTACTGCTCACAACTATTAAAAAGAAGAAATTAATAACATAGCAATTGATAGAGAGAATTAAATAATGTGATAATATGGGCTGCTCCCCTCTTCTCAGTGTTTGCCAGCAACCACAGCAGTTAGCAGTTCCCTTCCTAAGAACCAAGTGCTGCTTTTATCAGCATTAAGCAGAGCTTCCGCCAACCAACATCCTCCTTTCCTTACCTTCCCTCTCTGTGTCTTTACCAGACTTGATGTTCATGTTCAACACACACATGCGCACTTACACGGCCCTTTAAGTTAAATAAAAGTATTTATTTCTGTTTCATTTTCTTATTTGTTATTTTATTTTCCAACACTAGTTATATGTGAATGTATAAATACAAAAAATAAGAGGTGAAAATCTGATAATAATTAAGAAAATAAAGTAGAGTTGTGACAAACTTTATCTTCATTTCAACATCTTGAGATAAGCGCATGCTGTATTGAGACATTCAGAAGAATGATGCTGCATATTCAGGTTCCTCATTTGCTCTGTTTCAGGTAGTGATAATGTGTGACCATCATGACAGACATTTCAAGAAACAGTATTGGAAAGGTTATATCTGAATCCAATTTGAATCAAAATCTACAATTGTTCTGAGGAGTAGAGTGTGCAATACAGATCATTTTGCATCCTGCTCTTTTGAAAAAGATCAGAAATGTGCAAAGTAGGATTTGCATCTTTAACATTGTCCACAATAGGATTAAGGCAAATATGTGAAACTGGATATTAGCCAAACTGCACCTACATGCTGTAAGTGGATCAAATTCACAAACCTTTTCCAGTCGACTACCACAATGAACAGTTGCACATATTACTATTTTTATTTCACCTTTAATTGCAGTGGTTTTTTTTTTATTGAAGTTGAATATTAACAATAGAAAAATTTCCTTTTTTAAAAAAAATTATATATATTTTTTACTTCAGATCAAGATTATGAATCGTTAGTTTATCAATATAAGCAAGAAAAAATACTCTATCTGCCCTCTTTTTTTCTTTTTTTTTTTTTTTTTTCTTTTACTTTCCCAGAAGCTGACTCCAAAAATATTCCCTTTTTGGTACCACAACCCAAGGCACACATTCATTTTGTTTAGTAGTGAGGTGGTTTTTCCGCTCATGTCTGATACAGCTTTGTGGATGTGAAAACAAAACCATAGATGCCACATTCCTCCATCTTTAATGAACAAATGAAATGCCACTGAAACACCAGGACACATAGAGGAGGTGGGAAACAACCTAACGGACAAACATGTTTCACCATTCATTTCCAATTTAACACAAACCTTGTATAAAACGCAATGATCATTAAGATCATTTAAGCCTCTGTGAACTGTGTCCGGTCTGTTTTAGAAGAAGAGTTGTTCGTAGCACCGAGGTGCACAACGAGACAAGGCTGACATCCCTGAGAGGTTCAGACAAGATGGAAAGCAGAGATGTCAAAGACATAATTGAAGCAAACAAACACAAACAGGGAAAGTGGGCGTTGACCTGGGAACTGTGTCCAGATTCAAAACTACTGTGGTCGCAGTAATAACAGGGTGCTCTTTGGCATGCTGTGGCAGTGGTTGAGTCAGGGGCTGGGTGCTAGGAACTTGGGTTGGGAAGTCCCTTCTTTGATTCCTGGTAGACATTCACCTTTCTTGACTATGTCAGCCACCTACTTTTTCCGTCTTAGAACAATGACAAAGAAAACACTGAGATTTATGTCTCTGTGGGATGTGATATTGTAATGGGCCAGACAAAACCTTCTATGTTCTCATGGTTTTTGAATATAGTGCCTCACTGAAAGCCTCTCTGTAACTCCAGTTTTGTTTATAACAAGCCCTTAAAATGTATATTTATTTCACAATAAAAAGTCAAGCTTCAGGTTAGTATTAAGAACAAACCATGTCCCATGAATTTCCCCAAACTTATTCATCTTCACATCCTTTGTGTTTTTGGATAGTTTATTTATTTATATTTGTATTGTTTGTCTAAAAAAGACTTTAAGATCAGCGTTATCTTTTTATTATTAATTATAATGCTGCTGTGAACCACATAAGGGTTTTTATGCATCCACTATAACAATTTTGAACCCCCTGTACATTTTCTGTATTATTGTTTTATACATTTTAACGTATCACATGTTAGGGTTAGGGTTAGTTAGGGCTTTAGTAAAGATGGTGAACATTTAAATAATTGATTTAAAATCTATGTGTGCGTGCGTATATATATAGTGTTTCTTGGTATTATAATATTTCAACTCTAAGTAATTTTTGCTTTCTGTTTAACAGTGTGAAAAAGTATTCACTCAATGCTTTTCAAGGAAGAAAGCGATTGTGACATTTGTTTTCAGCAGTTCGATGCATATTAAAATACACTGTTTGCATTTGTTGCAGACTGCAGTTGTTTTATGTGCACACTTCTTTTCCTTTCAGAAAATGTACCGGGGATCCCTTATGTGCAGGTAATCCTACAAACCTGCAATTGCATCTGCTTGTTTTACAAAGACTGACATAAGCATATGTTGTAGCCACAGAAGCTGAATTAACAGACGCAGTTTTTAGTATGCCCATCAAGTGATTTCATCAACAAATGCTTTCAAAAATGAAATCAATCCACTATGTTGCACACAGTGTACACAGTAGGGGGTCTTTTACAGAGCATGAACTGCCTTGAATATTTCATGTGATGCCGATTAGTTCCAAAATCATCATTGTCGCTGTGGGACGGGCTGCTACTGCTGTCAATGTGCATAAATATAAGTTGTTCAATGGAACGATAAATAAGAAACATCTCTACTATAAGTAATTGTGTGATAGCTGTTGCACAATAGAGCAGTTCTACATAACACATAGCCTTTGTGAGTTCAACGCTCACAGTGCTTCAGATCAGGGCAATGAGGGGATTTTTTGTGAGGGATTTTAATGGTCACTTGCTATGTAAGACACGCTCCCCTCCATTCTCCCCCTGCTCCTCTCTCTCCCTTGGCGGTTGCTCTGCCAGATAGAGGAACAATGTAGTCTTTCTTACCTGTCGGAGGGTGTACATTCCATCTCTGCTAAACTAAGTCTCAATCCTGCCTCCAACCCACCCCTGCTTGAACAGGGCCCTCACTGCAATGCCGGCTCCAGGTGCTCCACATCACACTCCTCATACCGTTTGGGAGGATTTGAGAGGACACAGTTCTTGTACGGTTTGGTCAGGACAGAGACAACAATCTTGCAAGTTTTCACTGACTTTTAGAAGTTTAATGTAATTGTTTTCTGTGTATTGTCATAACATAATTAGAAATCAAAATTGCTTACAGGTTTTTGTTTGTTCGACCCATCTACCTACCTCAGTGTGGACTGACAGAATGATTGTCGTGGTATATGCCAAACTGTTGGTCTGTGGTTTGTCATGTGGGCTAAAGGGAAATTTGGAGGTTGGGGTGCAAGTGTGCTATTAAGGATACAAGAGTGCAAAAAGTTGTGGTGTGGGTGCTTTACAGGAAGATTGCGTTTGTCTGCACAGAGCCATCCCATTTATGCCGGTGGCTGTATGTGTAGCTGAACAGAGAGAGACAGACAGTTGAATAAGAGATAGAGCAAGAGGCCTCATGTGTTTTACGTCTTGTGATCTGTTAAAAGTCAGCAACAGCACGGCATATGTGAAAAAGAACAGTACCTCCTTTTACTCATTTATTTTCTTCTTACCACCAGGATTGTGCTTCACATCTGAAGTTTTTTTTACTCATCACCTGTTGAAGAAGCAGAGAATGTTGCTCAGGTATGTTCATTCATCTTCCTTTTTCTGATTTGTTGCATCTCTTCTTTTTATATTGCAAAGCCATGCTGAGAGGTTACAACGTTGCCACTTAAATTAAATCTTTGTTGAGGTACATTTAAGTAGATATAACACAGATAATGTTACATTACATATCGTCATATAACAAAGTGAGCTCTTGAACAATGTAATTATATTGTTGCTAATGCTTCCAAGTATTTAAGTTGTAAATATTACAGTTAAAGTAGTAAAACAGACAAATATATTTACACAAATTAGATTTTAATTGGAAGTTTGATCTTGCTGACTTAATTTGACTCTAACAATGCTTAACTATGATTCTTACAGTAAAAGAAACAGCCTTAAGAATATATAGCAGGTTATAGCAGGATGTAATAGTTATAACCCTATGTTACAGAACCTTTAAACATTACAAAATAATTGATATCATCTGCCATCAAATAGCCATTCGGACAGGTTCCACTGCAATAGTAAGAAATATTTCAAATTTAATGTTTGTTTTGAAGGTACGTAAGAGGAAATTAGACTTGTAATTACAATCTTAAAATAAATAAGAGGAAACTAATTTGTTAATTAATGAAAATATACTGAAATGTACCACATTTTGCAAATATGTATATATGTATATATATATATATATATATATATCATATCTGAGACAGTTTAATTGATCCAGACCATTAAAATCTCTTCAAAGGCAAAACTCATTGAACCAAGTCTGTAATTTGTCACAACTCAGTGTGGCACCGCCTGTTGTTTGATATTCCACTCCAATTAGCCTGACTTTGATAGCTTTTATAAAAAATTGTATCCACTTTTATATTTCAGATCATTCTTACTTCAAAGGTACCTTCAACCACTCCCTGGGCTGTGTCATAACCACAAAGCAGCTTCTGTTTTATTGTCAGTGGAGGAGCTTGAGGCTGGCACTTGATCATCACATTTTGCATTTATTGACGGGAATACTCCCGCTTGTTCAAACATATTTATTGAATGAACATTACATAAACATATTAGGAATGACACATGCGAGTTATTAAAGTGACCTTTCGACTGTAGAGGTCGAGAATGAAATCGTTATCCTCGACAACGCAGAAGTTTTAGTTTAACAGTGCCAACACATGGTTACAAAAGAGGACGCAATGCAGAAGGTATATAGCTGAAGATAATCACTGATTAGGCTTTTAAATTCAGGATAAAACATCTAAACAAGCAGATTCAGGATAAAAACTACAGAACAAACATAAAGTGTTTATGTGTGAGTATAAGTATAAATATGTACAAAGTTAGTCAGTGTGCACATCTCCGTGGGGTTTAAGCCACTGTTTAATTTCTGTGCTGAAAACTTTCAATTCTGATTGGTTTTTTTTAACCCTTGTGGAAGTAAAACTTTCAAATAACTGCTACCATCAGAGCTTAACCAAAATAGTTTAAGATTGCAGCCAACATGTTGCCATACACCAAATTTTCCAAAGCTGCCATCGGGCCCTAGTGTGTCTTGTAGAGAGCGCTGTTTTCCCGCAGATTGTCTTATCTGGGGTCGGCATGGCTGCACCCGGGACAGCTGTTGGGAGGAGTTAACTGAACTGAACTGAACCTTCGTCTGCTCCAAAAGAACCTACAAAACACCCAAACAGTCATTTATTTAGCACCGACAGGTCTAACGATATGTAATGTACTGTATGTACAAGAAATGTGCATTTGTGGTGTGACTAAACGGTTCGCAGATACTATGGGTTTTTTATTTCTTCTTTCTGGTGGTGTCTCAAAGTTAAGAAGCTGGGTAAGTATAAAAACTGAAACTAAACTTGCTGTTCTGTGTCATTAGCAGGTTGATCTTTTGGAGCAAGAGCCTGTCCTGAATGTGTTCAACAGCCAACTGTGTTCTCCCTCTGAGGAGAACCTGTGAGGTAGGTCCGTCTAAGAACTGGAACAGAAACCACAACACATAATCAAGCCTAAAATACACTCATGAATGAGCTAATCAATTTAATTGTATTATTTTTATTTTATTCTATTACAAGGTATTAGCCACTCCAGGCAGGCTGTGTGGGGGAGTGTCCATGTCAGCTAATTTCTCTGGAGCCAGGTCTCATGGAGCTGCTCAGGACGTAGAGATGGATGTGGCTTGGCAGGAGCTGATGGCCATCACAGAGCTGCAGGTAACTCTTCCTGACTAACACACTGAGCACTGTAAAAATGGAGGGTTTTTTTATTGCACAATGTTACTTTATGTTATGGGTCTTATCACAATACCTCATCCTGTGTTATCATAGGGGTGTAGGTTGTCGGCTATTGTTTTTAATAAATGCATGAGGGCACTTGTTGCATTTCGGTACCCACGATCTATATCAGCCTCAGCAGATATGAAAGTATTTTATCGATGACTTTTAATCAGATCAGTGGCAAAAGTGTATTGTTCTCAGTGTCATGTTGAAAGAAGAGCACGAAACATGTGGTTAAAATGAAAATGTAATTATAATTAATAGACAGAACGTGTTTCATTCTAGTGGAATAAATACATATTTTCCACTTTTCACGTGGTGCTGACTGTTGAAAAACTAATACTCAGCGGAGCAAGGCAACAATGGCCTATTTGAGTGATAGCAGGATGAAGAGATTGTGAGAGGGGGCAAGTGCTGTATGTTCCTAGCGGCCCCCCTGCGCCGCACAATAGCCATCTGTTTCCAGGTGAAACCTGATCACATCTATGAGAGCCCTTCATAGGCTATGGGTGGCATGCTGAAGTGGGGGCAAACTGTGTTCTATAGTGAGCCAGATGAAATGCAAAAAATACACTGTTCCACTAATGAATTCAAAAGTCTTGTAAGTTTAATAATTGCCCTTCAGTCCATTTATTGCTGTTAATGTGACAAAGATGAACCCGTCAGTCATAACCTTTTACGCCCTTTGTTTGTTTCAGGAGTTTCAAGTCCCCAGCGAAGTCTCCCATGAAACACAGTACCAAACCATGGAGCCCATGGTCCCTATGGGAGGATACGGGATGGCTCAGTCCCATTCAGAGCCTCCTTCTGCTGCTTGTGAGCTAAGCACTGCTGACACTTACAATGGATGTTACTCTGAAGAGGTGCCCGTCTGTCATCGTCCAAGCAGCAATGCAGAGGCAATGTACGGACTGCATGATTCTCAGCTCAATCAAAGAATGTGCCCTACATCTTCTCACACACAGCCCTCACACATGGCTCTTAGGGAACACATGAACATGTCCAGTAGCGGTCAAGGTCATAGGAGGGCCAACGCTTGTCAGTCTCAGGAGCTACGTCGCCACATGCTGTGGACTACACATGGACAAAGTTCACACGCTCGCTCAAATGATGATCTAGAGTCAGACTCTGGGCTGTCACTGGGTTCTACGCCACCTCTGGCCTCCCCAGATAATCCTGCTGGTGCACCAGGTTACCAGAGTGTAGAGATGGGCATGACATACAGTGATGGCGAAGCAGAGAGCGCGGCTGAGCACGACAGAAGAGCGCACATACATTACCCAATGGACTACCAGAGTCACCCTCACTTGTATTTACACTCAGGAGCACATCTGCCTTATTTTCCACCCCAACCCACTTTATCTCATGCACATGGTAATGCTCCAATTACTCTGTCAGTGAAACAGCAGAGTGAGGCCTCTGCTCTGAACAACCTGTACGTCGACTCTGGAGCGTCCAGCAGAGGGAGCTCACAACATAACATGTATATAAAACCACAAGGTGCTTCCACTCCAGTGCAGCTGAGCAGAGATGAGCGGCGGGCCGTGTCTTTGAAGATCCCCTTCCCCATGGAGAAGATTATCAATCTACCTGTGGATGACTTCAATGAGCTCCTGACACAGTATACTCTGACAGAAACTCAACTAGCACTGGTCAGGGACATTAGACGGAGAGGGAAGAACAAGGTGGCAGCTCAGAACTGCAGGAAAAGGAAGCTTGAGAGCATCATTCACCTCGAGAGAGAACTGAACCAGCTGCAGACCCAGAGAGAGCGCCTGGCGCAGGAGAGGCTCGAGTTTCAGTGCAGCTTGGCTTTTATTAAATGCCGCCTTACAGACCATTATACAGAAGTATTTTCTCACTTGAGAGATGAAAATGGACAACCATACTCAATAGATGACTACGCTCTACAAGAGACACCTGATGGTAAAATGTATTTGGTACCTCACACAACTACGCAAAAGAGAGAGCAATGCTGAAGAACTCGTTTAATACCCTCACAGTATACTGCCCCATTGTGCCAACTGAAAGTATAACTGACTGGAAGTTACACATTTCACAGTTATGCAAAACCTGCCATATATGCATTAATAGACACTTTGTAAATATTGACTGAAACCACACCAGAGTGCCTATAAAAAAAACCTTTATTAAAAAAATATAAAGACACTGCACAGCAGTCTTCAGTAAAAAGTTTTCAGCACCAGCAAGTTGGTCGAGGAAACCTGTGAAAAACAAATAAAGTTAGATATACATTTTAGAAGTGAGGACATGCAAAATTTGGATGTTCTGTACCTGATTTGAACCATTGTCACAGAAATGAAGTCAGGTTTGGGAGACCATGTAGGGAGTTTCCTAGAAAGCAGAAAAACCAAATCAGTGAACTAGTCTTTTGCAAAAAAGAAATTGTTCAATTTTGTTCAGAGCATGCAATATGTTTGTAGGGCCTCTATGCACAATTAAGAGGCCAATTTTACCAGTCAACATTGGTGTAAGTCATAATAAAAGTTCTTTGCACAAAATTGTTGTCATTACTGGGCTACACAACTTACTACCAGCTACATGACAAAAGCAAGACATACTATCAGTAGTTGAGAAGTCTGGTCTTACCTACAGACAGCACTTAAGCCTTTTGGTAGCTGCTGCCTGCTAGCCTCAGGCTTCTGTTCTCACTCTCCCCTGCTTCAATGATCCTGGCGATGGTTTTGCTACTTCTCTCCCTCAGCTGGCTTCCATGACTAGCCTCAAAGACTTTGCATGTAAGCTAGCATCCTCCAGTTGATCTTTGCAGAACTCAGGGTAGAGTCTGTACCAGTTGATGGGCTCTTTATGATGAAGTATTTTGTGCACCACTTCTCATTCCTCAACCAGTTTTGTAAATGCATTGACTTATGGTGTGTGCATGTATTAGTGCAGGTCTTTTCACATCCATGGACATTTTTTGGCTCCTTGCATTATATGAATAGCATGTCCCTCATCCCACATTGTGCAACATCTAATAGTGAACCCTCCCTTTCCCAAACCACTCAAGAGGCTAACAACACTTAGTAAAAAAACTGAAAGATGGTTTATTTCAGCTTGATTTGATGCAGTTACAAATAAAAACCAGACTCAAAGAAAAAAAAAATCTACATAAAACCTCATTGGAATGCTTGCTTTCCAGAAACACATTTCGATTGAAAAAACACAACGTTTAAATGAAGACCCTCCATGATTTATCTACTGTACATCTCTTCTTGCAGCAGCTGTAACCTGCCACAACTGTTTGGCTGAGCAGATTTAGGAGGTAAACCTGCAGCTGCCCTGTCACTTCGCTTGCTCTCCTCTCCTTGCTCTCCTCTCCTAAGTACTCAGTCCTGTTGAACAATACGGAACAACATTGTTAACTGTGCACTGACTTTGTATGACCTGAGATCCAGAGTGATTTTTGTAATTTTTTTTTTTTAATGTTTAGCTACACTTAACGAGTCCCTGCAACTACAAACTCTGGTTTTATGATACAAAAATTAATAGTTCATGCATGCCATCAAGTACTTACCACTTCACATTCAAAATCGTGCTGAACGACCGTATCCGCCACCATTGTTTGAGCCACTTCCATAGCCACCTGCAATTAAAGAGGAAAACTCAGCGAACAGAAACTATGCCAAACCACAATCTACATCTACTTTCTCCAGCTTACCAAAGTTCCTGCCGACACCGCCGCCGCCACCACCACCAAAGTTGTTCTTCATTGGGCCAAAGTTGGAGGTCTGGGGGTCGTAGTGGCCCATGTTGTTGTAGTTATTGCCACCGCCGCCACCCCCACCGCCGCCACAGTTACCTATGAGATCATTTGCAACAAAACATAAGTCACACACACACACATCTTGAACCCAATAGTGATACATTAGCACAATATGGTATAGTATACTTACTGTAGCCATTACTGTCGTAACCATTTCCTCCATAGCCGCCTCCGCCGCCGCCTCCTCCACCACCACCACCTCCACCACCACCCTGGTTGTAACCTTGGTTATAACCTCGGTTGCCGCCATTGTTATATCCACCCGGACCGCCGGGACCACCTCCATAGCCTACAACATGCATATGCTTTCAGTACATTGCAAAGCTTCAATTGTGAAAGTACTTAAGCATTTCTGACAAATGACCACTTACCACCCCCACCACTGCCGCCGCCGCCGTTACCACCATCACCTCCATTGCAATTGTATGGGCCGTCTCCATATCTACCCCTGCCACCTGAAAGAGAAGCAAACATGCAAAGTCAGGTTTCAGACGCATTATACCAGTACAACTAGCTCAAATTGTATGTTAACTATGTAAAAAGAAGTCGTACCCTGATTGAAGCCTCTGTCATAGTCATAGGGCCTTCCACCCCCGGTGCTGCGACCTAAACCAAAACACAACCATTAGCTCTGGAATAGCATCGATTGGGTTTTTAAACGGTTTGTTGATTAATCTGGTTTAAGTGTAAAAAAAAAAGGTTATCCCTCATACCCATTCCTGCAGTCTGCATTTCCTGCCTTGTGAGAGCCTTCCTCACTTCACAGTTGTGAGAGTTGATTGTGTGGTATTTCTGGACTGTGGGATGAAAGGGTATTAAAGTAGCCTTTCAGGACAACTAGGTAGGTAAATCCCATACTGCAGCAGTGAACAGTTGTACTTACTGACAATCCTGTCGACTGAATCATGATCATCAAACGTCACAAATGCAAAGCCCCTCTTCTTTCCAGTATTACGGTCGGTCATGATATCAACAACCTCGATTTTGCCAAACTGTGTGAAGTAATCTCGCAGCTGCGACTCCTCTGTGTCTTCCTTGATGCCCCCAACAAAGATCTTTTTCACCGTTACGTGGGCACCTGGTCGGTTCGAGTCCTGTGATCAGACATTCGCCAGTGTAAGTCAACATGCCCGTCTTCTAGTCATTTACTCAAGGTGAGTTTTTGTCAAATATAATCAAAATCCAACATACCTCTCTGGAAACGGCTCGTTTAGGTTCAACAACTCTTCCATCAACCTTGTGGGGGCGGGCCGTCATGGCAGCATCAACTTCATCCACTGATGAGTACGTGACGAAGCCGAAGCCCCTGGACCTCTTGGTGTTGGGATCCCTCATGACCTAGAGACGGCAGCTTCCATTATTCCCAGTGTTACCCAAACGTCACATGCATGCCTTCCATTTGTACAAACAAACAAACAAAAAAAAAAAAAAAAAGAAAGGTAAACCACGCCAAAAGGGTAAAGTGAAAGCTTACCACACAGTCTGTAAGGCTCCCCCATTGCTCAAAGTGGGCCCGCAAGCTCTCGTCTGTGGTCTCGAAGCTCAAACCTCCGATGAACAGCTTGCGAAGCTGCTCCGGTTCACGTGGGACCTGCACGATGGACAAAGTAAGACACTAGCATCATCCTACAGTCACCAGCAGGCACATTAGCGCTTTCGGTAATTATTATATTCCCAATGAACTGCTCCAGAATTAACAAATGCGGTCGGTTTGTGGAGCAAATCCTACGTCACATCAAACATCGGGACAGGGTGGAGGAGGGAGACGTCGCCGCCATTAGCGAACCGGTCTGATGATAACAGTACGTTTAGCAGCGGCTGTATGCAAACAGTAAACGCATGAGTGTGAATGTAGGGAGTTTGCAGTTTGTATATTATTGCTTAAGACAAGCCTTGTGAATTTCCTGAATTCCACACATCGCTTCCCGCAGGAACAAAGGCCACGAGGCCCAGCTGCTATAAAATGGCGGCTTTACAACGCTTAATAGCTGCGGTAGCTGTGGTGGAAACGCAGTCTGCGTTGAGCATTGCATAAGCGAAGCGACTTCAAAGAACATACGTTTTTAGACGCACAGTGTGCCGAAAAACTGCTTTCCAAATGCAATACTCACATCTTTCGACATTGTTGCAGGCAAATCCTTGAACACTCCTTGTGGACTGACCGGAGAGAAGTGATCTGCGTCAGACAAGCTCAGCCTGATTCTCAACAGTAGAATAAATAGAAACGGAAACACCTCTTTCACACAGCAATTGGCCAGTAGTTCCCGCTGCAGTCTGTCGTCAGCATTGGTGAAATGTTCATTGGTCCAAATTCAATCAATCACAGCTAAGGACCAATAATCTGACGGTAGGCGGTGCATTTCACAACCACGACAATACAAAATGGATGTTGTATGTGTGCAGGGATACATGGTAAGATATCGCGTTTTGTGCGTGATGCAATGATCAATAATGTGCACAACAAGGCCATGGATGTATTGAGGGAATGCACAGAAAAACAGCACATTCAAATGATGTATCAGAAATCCTAAATAAATCAGATTTTTAACTTGTGGGTGGATGTGGAGCAGTGCGTTTCTCAGCGAAGCAACGCCACTACACCTTTCCTCCACCTTCCACGTTTATATCGAATTATATTATCTATCGAGACACAATGCGCATGCATTATAACACATATGTTGCAATAAGAATGAAGTTATAATCATGGTAGGAGCATAGTCGTAAGGGAAATATATAGGTCATCGCCAGCTGACCGAGGGGCGGGTACGTTTATTGTGCGCCTTTCACGCGCGCTTTTCCACGTACGGACAAGCGCACAGCACCTTTTAAGCAATCCAGGCTAGATGCTAAAGTAGCACCAGCGTTGGCCCCACAGACGAAGGTACACAAAAGACTCGCGTTATCTCCGAAGTTATCGGGTTCATACCGGCGGTCCACACATCCAAAGGGTAAGACATGTTTCACATATCAAAGTGCTTTATGATGCTACAAGTATCGTTCTTCATTTGCGCTTTGGTATCAACGTTAGCTAGTGTTAGCTTGTTGAAGCGTTAGCTTGCAGGCTAACGTTACTGCATTAGCAAATTTGCCTTTCATGCCCATTGGTTAGCTAACGCTAGTAGCAAACACACCATCATAGTTTCATTCCCATTTGCACATATTAAGATTTCAGATAACGTTATCTAGACTTTAAGTGAGAGGACAATTACGACGAGGTCTTTTTCAGCCAATTTGTTTAGTATATTTTATAGTTGGTCATGCCTGTTGCAGTTAGGAGAAACGACAATGAAATGATGCCTTTATTAGCTATCTAGCTAGTGCCTGCTTTGTGCTTAAGGTTATACAACGGAATGTGTCGGCTAGAAAAGATGACCCATATTCTCTTTAACGGTAGCTTTTTTTTTTAATCGTTTTCCTGTACAGGGAAGTGCCATTTGCCTGCGACAGCGTAGCGTTCAGCAACAAACTTTGCTATGGGCAAAAAGTCTCGCGAAGACGACTCCTCAACCTCTGATGAGGAAGAATATGTTGTGGAGAAGGTGCTGGACAGGAGGGTGGTGAAAGGCAGGGTTGAGTTCTTCCTGAAGTGGAAAGGATATTCAGAGTAAGTTGTTTTCCTGCCAGTATGCTAACCAGTAACGTTGCTTGCACTTTCAACGCCGCAGATATAAGATAACGTTACATCATGAACACTGTTGGGCAATGGTTGAAATTAAACTTCTAGTGCATTAGTGGATGGTTTAACCTAGAAACCAAATGACAAAAAAAAAAACGGCCATTCGTGGTTAGTAAGGTGGACATCAATAGCCAAGCCAGCAGGGGCATTCACTGCCTTTTTTGAGGCAGATGCAACATTCACATACACTAAGATGTCTTGCATATGCTTACTGTAATGCTGCCCTAAAGACCAGGGAATGATGATGAAGATTAGAATATACGTTACTATGTAATGGACATCACAGATTACATCAAGTTTTATATCATAATATTGATTTCAATATATTGTTCATCTCTGATCAGTGCTGTTGATTAAGAGTTATGGCTATACTGGTACTGACTTGTAGCACTGTGGTTTTCCTCAGAAAGCACAACACCTGGGAGCCAGAGAAGAATCTTGGCTGCCCTGAGCTCATTTCAGAATTCATGAAGACTTACAAGAAAGGCAGCAGCAGTGGTGGAAGCTCCTCGTCTAGCAGTGGGGGCAACAAATCAGTCACAGCATCCTTGGGACGCTCCAAAGATTCCAGTAGCTCAAAGAAGAGAAGCTCTGATGATGATGAAGAGGGCGGAAGCAAGCCCAAAAAGACAAAGGAGGTATGTAATGTGTTGTGCAGTAGGTTTATACTTTTTTTTGAAACGTGATGAAATAGCATTGAAAGTCTGCAGTGTCTTCACCGCGGACAGAGATCGGATATTGCAGCGCAAAGATTACAGCCAACGAGCACGTACGTTCTGCGCCTGCCTGAGAGGAAATGACTCCCTACCAGCGGGTTTGTCTGTGTTTGTCATTCAAAAAGGGAAACTGTAAAACGTAGGCCTGTGGATATACAAGTCGTTATGATACGTGCATTAAAACCAAACAGTTGTCTGCCGACCATTTTCACATCACTCTCGCTCACCACTTAGTTTCATTCCATATGGCCATGTCGTTGTGAAAATATTTGTGTATTGGAATGATCAGATGAAAAATGAAAAGAGCCTCTGAGTGTGCCCTCTTAACTTAAGTAGTTTGCTTTTTTCGTCGCATCTGTTTCTCTTCTCGGGCACTGGTTTGTTTAAGCTGAACAGTCAGTCAGAGGGATTTCTCCGCCACCAATTCAACGTGCTGAATTTGAAATCCGCCTAGTGCCAACAATGCGGGACACGTCACAAAAATTTGTGAGACAGACGCTCGCAGACTGTCTACTTGATGCGTCAGGGGCTTTTTAGAAGAGAGAAAAACTTTTAGACATTATTACAACTTTATACATTTCTTATGATACACTTCAGCAGCTTTTCATTGATTTGTCAAAGTCTATGCTAACGTAAACGTATATTGAACCAGTTTTTGAAAAAAAGACAGCGTAGCTTACCACAGTAACCTGCTGCTTCCCTGCAGGAACTGTATTGCAAAAAGAAAATTCTCCTCTGTGAGTTATGTAATCAACGTCATGTTGTTGACAGAAAATCTACAGTTCAGGAGCTGGTGGCTATTTGCAGGTGAGGAAACTCGAGCTGTTGTAAAATACTCTTCTGTAATTTAGTGGCTCTTTTTATTTTTGTGTTCAACAGTTTGTTCCCTGGTAAAGTAAAATTATATTATAATTACGTTATTTACATTTGACGGTGTGGTGCATTCCCAAAAACATGGTGGATTTATCAGCTTGATGCCATGTAGCCTCTTCTTAACAGTACATGACGTTGTCAGAGCATCAAACCGATCTGTTGATGCATTTAAATTAAAACATTTTTAATAAATACAAACAATCTTGAGGATACAACTCCAAACAGTAAGAATCTTGCATCTACATTAGCTTCAAATAGGTGAAATTATTTGAAGTGCAATACAATTGCTTCAAATGAGCAAACCAATTTAAGTGCTACATGCAAAAGAATAAACTTTTTTTTTTAATTTAAAGTTCAATTATTGAGGGGCATCTGGGTCCCACACAGTGAGGGAGAAGCGAGCCGATTGACCGATGCGGCGTGAGCAAGCTACGGTGTATGAGTTGACCATGGCCTAGATGTACGAAGGGCCTGATCCATTTGCCACACGGTAGGCCAGCACCAGAGTATTGAAGCAGATTCAGGCAGCTACTGGTAACCAGTGACGGGGGCGGTGTAGTGTGGGAGTACTTGGGTAGGTTAAAGACCAGTTGGACCGCTGCATTCTGGATGAGCTATAGAGGTCTGATGGCACATGTAGGTAGTCCAGTGAGGAGGGAGTTGCAGTAGTCAAGGCATGAGATGACAAGAGCCTGGACCAGAACCTGTGTCACCTTCTGGATCAGTAGGGGACGTAATCCTCCTGATAAGTGTGTATCTGTAGGAGCGGGCTGTTGCAGCGATGCTGGCATTGAATGACGGTCGGTGGTCCAGTGTCACACCTAGATTTCTTGCAGTCCAGTCTTGGCTGGGAGGAACGTTACCCCAAAGGAAAAGCAGTTTGGTTTTGTCGCGGTTGATCTTTCCGAATCCAGACTCAAAAAATGGCATATGGCAAATGGCAGTGTTGGAAAATAAATGTTTGAATCGAATTGTGACACCCCTAATTTGTCTACAATCTAACGGTTGTTTGTAACATACTCCAGGAATTTAGCATTTTGTGTATACCATAAAAATATATTTTCCCATCTGTGTTGTCTTTCAGGACGACATCCTAG
The DNA here is from genome assembly GCA_943590825.1 of Bovichtus diacanthus. NCBI lineage: Eukaryota > Metazoa > Chordata > Actinopteri > Perciformes > Bovichtidae > Bovichtus > Bovichtus diacanthus. Next base: position 2,176,628 of record CALSBV010010214.1, read on the forward strand.
TTGCCCGTGGCTTTGAGAGAGGACTTGAGCCAGAGAAGATCATTGGAGCAACTGACTCATGTGGAGACCTAATGTTTCTTATGAAGTGGTAGGTTTTGTTTATATATTCTCAAAATTTGCATTTGGAACGTAGTTTTGGCCCTTTTTTTGTGAAAAGTAATCTCTACTTAAAAAGACTAGCAATATCGTCATTAGAAATAGTTTTCATACATGCACAGGTTTTAAGATGACTATTGACTTCATTAAATCTAGGACTGTCCCCGAAATCAGGATGTTCAGAGTTGGCACTTCCAGTGCATTGGTTTCTTCATATTAATTTGTCATGTGCTTGTAGTTCATTGGTTCATGATTTTTCTTACCTATAGATATTTTGTTAACAGTCAACCCCATTACTGATGTACATACAGAAAAGAAGCCATAAAACAACATTGGTGAATTATCTTAACGTAGTGTTTTCATACATTTTAATATCCAAAAAAGACTAGAAAGTCTTCACTAAGAACGGCTCTTTTCACGTTCACGTCTCTCCACATGTCACACTGCTGCCTATATAAGGTAAAATCCTTGCAGAGATGAGTTTGGTCAATGTAAGCGATTTTGTTGAGTTTCTTTTTAGCTAAATTATCTGAGTGAATTTCAGTTCCCTACACTAAACTGTTAGGACTTCCTTGGTAGATGTGTACTGATTTTATCTGCTTTACTGGAATCAATGTAGACATAAGTTCTTGGTATTCTGAGTCTACAAATGTTATGGGGCATGAGCTTAGTGGTTCTGAACAGTTTCCACTTTTTTACAAACTACGAAGATAAGTTTTAAGACTGTAGCTTGTCAAGGTCAGACTTTAGTGCACCGTGTGGCTGCAGTGGTATGGTAATGCTGGTCTCCTATACGAGTAAGTGAAAATCTTCATGTGTTTCTTTTCCACCCAATTTTATTCTACTAATGAAATGAATGACTTAAGTACTCTGCATTGGTCTTTCCACTTAATCAGGTACTTAATATTCATATTTCCTCTGGTATCGGTGCTCTTCTTGTTTATGGGTTTCGACCCTTTTGTACTGCGGGTGTTGCCTGCAACAGTTTCTGTCTGTACTACTTCTTCTTGTGACCTGTCATGTCATGATTCTTTTTAAACAGCAGCTCTCAATGTGCCAGATTCCTGCTGACAAATTACCCATTAGCAGCACTAATAGCGTAGCTGGCCATTAGTCTACAAACAGTAAGCCACACCATATAATTTTATGTCCTTACATATTAGCTAGATGGATATATATGTAATCCCTGGTGCCCGGTCAAGCTCCATTCCAGGGTGTTTGAGGCAACAGTTGTACCATAGCTGTGATTTTATTTATTTTTTGAATAAAAATAAAATAAAATCCACAGTAATATAAAAAGGAAAATAAATGTAAACCTGTAAGTGTGATTTATAATGCAGCTGTTTTGGTGTTGAAACATTCTGATACAAATATATAAAAGGCAATTAAATACTTAATGGCACAAACTTCTACTAACTCAGCAGAAGCAGATTTTTTTCAACTAATTAAAATGTACACTGAAATACTTTTCCATTTTTGAATGAGTTTGAATTTGAATGACTTGTTAATGCCCGTTTCATTCAAGCCTAATGGTGATAAAATAAATTGGATTGCTGTTTTTGAAATGTGTATAAAAACCTTCACATGGACATCTGTTCATTCATGGCACAGAATTCCACATCTTTGGTTATAACTCAAAACGTGATGTATTTACAATGTACAGGCTAACAGAAGACACTTTGTATAATAATATGCACTTTTATCACACAGTGTGTATATACCACATGTTATTAGTTGCTATCTTTTGATGAGCCCCAAGAAATAGATTCCACACATATGGAAAAATGGTGTGTAATATCCGGCTTGTGCAACGATGCACATTTCTGAGCTTATTTAAAAGACACACTTTGGTCTTTTTTCCTTTTTCAGGAAAGACTCTGATGAGGCAGATCTCGTGCTTGCCAAGGAGGCCAATCATAAGTGCCCACAGATTGTCATAGCCTTCTATGAGGAACGTCTCACCTGGCATGAAGACAGTGACAAGAAGGAGAAGGACACGGTCAGCGCGTGAGTGCTCACCTCAGGAGGAAACCGTACCTCCTCCACTGCAGGGACAACCTTGAGTCAGACATTTTTCACACCTAAACCTCCCATCCTTGCTCTCCACCATGTCCAACAAAGACGGCGAACAGTCGTTATCTCCATCCATGCCCCATTGGCGCACAAAGGCCCCAGACTGCTGAGACGGATCCATCAGACAGGAGGTGAAGCTGTAGCGGACATGGGTGACATGCTACTGGGGAGGGTTTCTGCTGTTCTGTCTTTGTATTCTTTACCTTTTTAATGTCTTAACACATCATATTTTAGTACAGGATACGGTTGTCAATAAGGTATGTCGCATCTAAGAGCACACATGGCCATCTGTTAAAACTCAGCAAATAGTCTTGAGAACCAGGGTTCATACAAGCTGTTAACTATGAGCTTGTCCCATAGCAGGTGCACAACCCCATCATTAAGTCTTTATAGGCAGTGCACCTCTTTGCTTTAAGAACCCACTAACAGCACTGAGGATAAAACTGTAGTATCAATATGCAGGAAGCAACCGCCGCAGCCCTTCCCTGACTGCATTATCCCTTCCTTTTTTAAAACTTTAGCTCTCTTGTAGATTTTTCAGTGTGTCCTGTCTACCGGTACATAACTACTCAATTTGCAATTTTGCAAAAAACACCGGCCAATTAAGTCTTTATAATGTAGTGATTATCCTTGTTCACTTTTTTTAAATTGTCATTTTTATCTTGTTTTCAAATTTTAACATGTAAACTGTGTGTGGTGTTGTGTTTTTTTTTTTTTTTTTTTTTTTTTTTTTTTTTTTTTTTTTTTTTTTCTCTTCTTTCTTTCTTCCTTCTCTTTACTTGTTCAACGGTTCAAAAAAAGGACAATAAAACAAATTTTGCTCAGTTTTGTACCCCTCCCCCCTTTTGTATTTTATTTTTTTTAATAAACTGCAGTGTTATCTTTGGACCAGTCTCATGTTCACAGGTTAGACAATCTTCACTGTATCCACATGAAATGAAATAAAACCAGCATTCATCACCAGTCATTGGGTTCTGCCACCTTGTGGCTAAAAGATGAAAAATCTTTTGGACTGTGTGACCAATCTCTATAATGACAACCCTGCAGTTTTAATGGTGTTATTGAGCTTGTTAGTTAGTGATACTTTGATAGATTTTTTTTTTTTTTTTTTACACTGTAAAGTGGAAAAATCCACACCTCATTTGAGTATCTGTTGTTGATATCATTGTAAAGTTAATTTGAAACATTAAAACTGATTGGATTATGCATACCCTGGGTTTTATTGTGATGAGTAATGATTATTCTCAGCCATAAGTATTCAAATTTTTCAGATGGACGATTTTGCAACCTGGCAAACCGATGTCAATTCTTATACACAAGATGGATGCCGGTTTTGTAGTTTGCTGTGCTCCAACATGGATTCTAAGGACCAAATGTTTAGTGTCTGCAGACTAGGAGCTTATGTTTTTTTTTTGTTTTTTATCAGCATTGTGAATGAAGGCTGTGACCTTCTCCCCTTTCATACATACAGTACATTCATCATGTCTTGATATCACTTAGATTACGGTTCTGGTGTAATTTTCTTCCATTAAAAATATTTTGTCCTTTCACACCCTTGAGCTTTGTCCTCAGTTTTTGCCAGTGCAGAAATTTTAAAGACGCCTATTTCTTGTGTCAAGTAAATGTTACGAATATGTGTACAGTAGCACCCTTTAATAAACATTTTCAATGTTAAAGTTGCTGTCAGTTCACTTATTTTAGGTTGTGAATGGGATTTATGCAGAGCGAATAAATAACTTCAATGGAAACCTACACTGAACTACATTGAGCCAGGAAGTTAGAAAAGTTCAAATGACTCATTTGGATTGTTCTGGATGAAACGGGTATTAAACTACACCTAACCTGAGCTCGACATCAGCACATTTCTCAATATTAGGCTGGAAAAATAACCATATTTCCTGTGGGAAAGACTTCTAAATCAAGGGTCCCCAACCACTGGGCTGCGGACCAGTACTGGGCCGCACAGAGAATAAAACGTTTTCTTTTTTGTGTAGGTAATATTTATTGCAAAATTTTTTATGTATTATATTATATATATTATAATGTAATAATATAAATAAAGTGCATAATATAAAATGGAATAATTACATTTACATTATATTTGTAATAATTAAACTATATGTTTTGCACCGCTGCTCTAAATCACAAATATAAGACACGGCCTCTGTCGAAGTGAGACCATTTTTTTAAAATCGTTTTTTCTTTGTTAAGGAAAATGTTTCAAGAGCATCAGCTGCTCTCACCCAGCAGATGGCGCTATTGAACAACACCAATGCAAAAGTGAACTCCATTTTTATGCGAGTCACTCAGTTCAAAAACTTAAATTAATTCATCTTTTCTGAACAGCCATTATAGATTATTATGCTTCTTTAAGAGGGGTACGAATTCATGTCGTGTTTTCTGAATAACATCACAGCTTTCTCCAGGAGGTCAATTGGCAATGTCAATTTATTTAAAAATGATTTTTTTTTTTTTGCCATTTTATGTCTTAATTAGAAACAGATAGTAATCAATATAAATGAGGGGGGAGAGAGGGAGAAAGAAATTGAGAATGAGTTGCAACCAAGCTCCCTGGCCGGATGCGAACCAGGGATATTATGGTTCATGCACGGTGGCGCCTTAAAGCCCCAGGACACTGAGCACCCCACTTCCATTTGATGTAATGATGCAGCCATAAAAAGCATAATAAGCACCACATAGGTTGAATAACAAACGTAATACACAGAATATGTAATACTATAATACGTGATGAAATGTTTTTTTTTTCTCAATTGGAAAGCGACTTAACGAATACAACAAGGAGGGAGCAAAAGCACTAAAGCTAGACTTCAAACTGTGAGGACGAGCCCCCATTTTGTCACAATCTGGCAATCATGACAAAAACAGGAAATTAGTTGGTCTGTTAGTTAGGCCCTGTAATGGGGATCTACTGCAATATCGGTAATAAACTGCAGTTAAGGTTGAGTTTAATCCTTGTTCTTCTCTCACCGCCCTCTTTCTCTTTCTTGCTGCCTTTTATAGTGACTCTCTCTCTCTCTCTCTCTCTCTCTTTCTGACATGCACACACGCACACGCACACACACACACACACACACACACACAGACACACACACAAAGTGCTGCTCAGCTACGTCTAAAGTGATGGAATTTTCCTAGCAAAAAGGCTTTTACACTCCAAATGGAATGCAAAGGTCACTAGTAAATTTCCAGCCCCTGGGACCATTAAGCTGGGCAAAGGGAGCGAGCAGCAGGCTGTTTTATGGAGCCTGGAGCTGTCTGCTGACAAACCCAGGCCAGTAGGTTTGGTTGGGAAAGCCACAGTGGCACTCATGGGAGCTCTGCCTGTGATGTGTGTGGCAAATAGCGACAGTTTTGGTACGTGATCCACGGGTGTGCAGGGTGAAGCTTCCCAAAGCTAAAAATCTAAATGAGGAAAATCTGATTTAAGCCTCGTGCAAGAAATGACTGTGCACTGTATAAGTGGCAGAGTCAATCAGGAGCTCACTGTGCTTTGTTTAGCTACGAAGAGTCGGTCTTTAAAGATGCATGCATAGCCTGCATAATTATTTTTATCTCTTTGAATATATACCTATAAAATGAACACACGTTTTAGTGCAACTTGCAGTATTTTTTATTGTAAACTATAATACTGCTTATTTATTTTAGCCTGGTGTGTCTTGCAGAGTATGTTCTGTGTCTAAATGGCTGGTAATATATAATTACATTTTTGGTGTAAATTTATTTATTTATACAGCAGCCTCCCTGCACTTCAAACCGAGTCCCTTACCAGTAACATCTAGAGCAAATGAGTTCCTCGGGGTATTGCCCACGGCAGAGGTGGGTCATCGTGCAGCACATTACACCAAAATGAGTGTCGGGGGAGCTGTGGCGAGGGAAGGGACTGCTGCAGTGGGCCTCATCAGTGTTACACAGCTTGTTCAAGAATGCCTCTAAAACAGCAAACAAATAAATGTGCACTCATACAGATAACACACACGTGTGACACAAAGTGCTATTATCTTGTATATGAAAGAAAACAAGATTTGTAGTCTTCAGTTAGTGTCCCAGAGAAACTGTGAAAAATGTCTGTAAAAGTGTTGTAAGTCCTGAGTTTCACCGGGGCCGATGTCATTGCATGTGGCCTTTCCTTGTGCTGTGATCATATAGGCACAGCTGCCCAACAGCTGTGTCTCCATTTTCTTGTTGCAACCAGATAAAAAAAAGTCTGCAGTGATGACTGGTGCATCATTTCTCCGCACAGTGCACTGATCTGTGTGAAGGTGATTGCGGCGTGATGCTCTAATTTGGGTGGCTATCACACTTAATGTGCAGTAAAGCCCCATAGACAAAGCTTCTTCGTTCCAAATGCCCCCTCCACTGCGCCACTGCTCTCCCCGCCAACCCTCTGCTGGCTGTGTTTCCCCTTCACCCCCCACTCCTCCCTTCATCTCCTCTCCCCACCAGGGGAAAGAGTTATAGCTGCCATAAAAGGCAGGTAATGCATTGTTAACTAATTCTGTCTGCTCAGAGCTGATATATCCTCTGCTCTAAATCTCTGTGCTTCCAATAAAATGCAAATGCTAATGCTTGCCCTCCATGAGCTGATATCATTTTTAACAGGCCAGAGGTAAATGCTAGAGGAGGGTGGGGTGGGCCAGAGGTAGTCTGTGACTTGGCGGGGCTCTGAGCCTTCATGGTACATTCTGGCAGAAAGGAGACCTCCAGACCTGATCCACACTCCACTGGCCAACAATATGCAGGCGTGTAAGTGTGCACATGTGGCTGTAAGTATGCACATGGGACTGCAATGGTACATTTTTGGCAATCTAGGGGTGTATGGGAGTGGTTAAGCTGCGATAAAGCTAGTATGGTATCTTTGTTATTGAGAAGCCAGCACTAGAATCAATTCAGTCAGCACACATTCACCATCAAATAACACCAATTTGCCTGTGGATGTAATGCATCATATTTCCATGTTAATAGTATTGTCATACTTCGTGTAACCTTGGGCTTCTAAATATTGATCCACTTCTAGATTTTCAATTATCCTATGCCGTTTTTCTGCCATCTGGTAAGGACCAGTGATTTGTGTTCCTTCATATCTGGAGGCTTGTCCTGTAATTAGACCATAAATTAATTTGCAGAGAGGAGAGTGAGCAGGAAAGATTGAAGGCATTAAGTAAGTCCTCCATGGTTGGAGACAGAAAAGCATAGGAAACCACAGCACAGTGTTTTACTCACTAGAATAAGATAATTGGATTACAAATTCCAACACCATAACTTTTCTGTCCCTGCATGTGTCACTTGTTTTTCTTTCAAGTATTTAAAACCATGCTGCTGCTAATGATTGCTTGTAAGTCAGTTCTTCAATAAATGGCTAGAAATCATCCACTGACATAATTATACCTAATTACTTGCAGTACAGCAGCAAAATGATTAGGAAAAATGGGGCATATTAGTGTCAAAATGTGTGTGAAACTTTGCAGTGAAATGTGCTGTGAATCCATCAGTGGATTTAGAATGACCCCCCATGCAGGCAGACAACAACTGTGCGCTTCGAACCTAGCTCTTATTTACAGCACAGCTCAACTGGAGGTCCTAAAAAACCTAATGCATCTAGATTGATTTTAAATTGGGAGTATATGCTCTCCTGCGAGATTAGCTCATTGTCCCCTGCTGCTAAATTACACATAGTGATTGTGTCTGTCGCTGCACGATGTCTGAGCACTACAACTGCTGCTCTCTTTGCCATGTGGAAATTCACATTAGACAAGCCTAAATTACTCGTTAAACCAATTAAGAGGGAACAATACAGAATGGGCTTTTCTTGTGGTGGAAAAATGCAAAATCATCAGGATCTGAATTTAAAACACTAAATACAGACTACAAGATGTTTTGAAGAGAACGAGGGTGAAGTTACAGTAAGACTAGCTCAGTAGTCTGTCAAGGGAAACGTCATGGTGTACCTGCTCTACATGATACCTTGGGTGTTATTAAGACAAGGCCACAGCTGCCAGCCTACTCTGATCATATCTTGGGGGGCTTGAGAAGCAAGGTCGCCAACGCAGAGCCCACCTGCTCTCCCGTTCTCCATCACACAGTCCCTCAGCCCTGGCCTCCCGGAGGAAACACGCCTGACTGCCACGCTGCAACAGACAGCATGTGTCCCTGAATTTATGATGGCGACTTATTGGCGGCCTTTCACGTTAAAAGTCATCTTGAGTTTCCCAGTGTAGCTGTATGTGTGGCGAGCGTTAATCCATTTACATTCAGAGCAGACACGTACAGAGCCTGGCTATCTGCCAGCCCTGAGCCCTGACGGTCTTTGACCCACCGCTGACCACAACATTCTCCTGCCCCTGCTCCAAGCCATCGCCAGCCTCGACATAATACAGCTCCATAAACTATATAATGTTACACTGTATATGAACGTAAGGTATTATACGCTTGAGGTCCAATATGGCAGGCTTATGACCGAGTGAGAAGACTCCAGCTGCGACAGCCTCTTTTTGGCAGAGCGGGGGGAAAAAAAATCACATCTGTCTACAGAACTCTACACATCTTACATTTTAATCGTAGAATGTCAAATGAACATTGAGTTTCAGTCCTTTCTATTTCCATCAAGGATTAGAGTTCAGAGAGGCCATCAAATCCCTAGGATTTTCTGTGGTGGTATTTATTTCAACAGGAGATGTTGAAGTTCATATTAAGTGATCCACAAGGAATAGCTCTGGCAGAACTTAACATGCTGCAAGGCTTGCCCAGGCTTCAGAATAGAGAGCTTTCAACAACATGGGTTGGTCTGCTGCTGGAGGTGGCTCCTGGACTGATTATAATTTTAGTGGCTTATAAAGCCTTGATAAATACTTTATGAAGCCACGTTGCATAACAAATCTAACACATAAAAGGAGGCATAGATGTTACTCCACACTGGATAAAGGGGCTCTTGACAGGTTCTTGAATAGGTTTTATAATTCAATATTACAACCACAATCCTTGTAAGGGCCCTGTCATCTCCCGAGGCCCACAGGATATATACGTTAAACACACATTCAAGTGCTCACAGTCTAGTCCATTACACTGATTAGCAGTAAACACATTTGTAATAAAACTTAGTGAAATAGAGGAGGATGGCCTGTGTGCTGATTCATGGTAAAGTCTTGGTGAATTATAAAGTGTCTTAGGTGTCACACTTCTGAGGGCGCGGGAGTGATACAGGGCTTCATTACAGGATCTGTAACGCAAATCGTGCCAATTTATCCAAACAGCTCATGTCTAAACATTGAGTCCTTCATCTCAAATGTTGGCCAGAAATAAACCCAGGCACAGCAGTTTGACAGGGGTCCAGTAAACGTGAGAGAATCCGGGAGGCAGAGCAGACCAAACAGATGTCTTTCCACAACATAGTCACCTCCTGCTCTCTGCTGTCTATCCCCCACTTTACGTGACTGTCCATTTGTCTAATTCCCTCGGTCTTCTAACTTAACTGTGCTCGTGGGTTGTTTGCCTGATTTGAAATCTGTTCAACATAAAGCAAACCGCACATTACATCAGCATTGTTGGAAGGTTCGATTGTCCATTTGAGCACAGATTGGTTATTAGAGGAGGAAGAGAAGGATAAAGAAGAAGAAAGGATGGATCATGTGTTTCCACTTTTGACCTCTCCACTGTGGCATGTACACACCTGGTTCAGTTTAGAATGCTGTTTCTGTGGAATAGCTGACGGCAAAGCGGCTGGTGGTTTCATCTGCGGAGAGGAGGGATACATGTTTACACCACAGATACTCTCTAAAAGGTTATTCTGTGTGTGTTCTGAAATGTGTTGTCATGTTAGCAGTGAACGACACTGAGATGCAGGCGCGAAGAGAACATGGAAGAGTATTTGTCAGCGGTCAGCCGGGCAACCGCTGCTTGAGTATCCAAGTTGAAACCTGAAGAGAATGGTTTTACCTTTAGGCAACAATTATGTTAAAAGAGAACATTTCAGGAAGATGTTAACAGGCCAAGAAAAACAACCTTTGATAATGTTAGCGAAGCTGCATTACTTCAAAATGACATCTTTAAAAGACATATTTTAGGCCCCACTATGTGAAAATGTATGTCAGATGTGTTGCCTTGATGACTTGAAGGGCAAAGCACGGCCACCTCAGACGTGGAGCTACTCATCTGTTTCCTATTGGAGGAAGTGATTCTGGCAGGAAGGCAGGGGCAGTAGATGAAGGCAGGCTGGGATGGAAGGACGGTAAAAGGAGAGTAAAAGGCTAGAGAAACAGGAAATGGCAGTGTAACCCACTGGGTCCACTTACCACCTTGCCAGAACCCCCTGGCCACAGCCAACCTACTGGGCCAGCAGTTTCCATCACCTGCTGTTTCTGGTTCCCCCACATAAACCCAGGTGCTCCTGAATAAAGCTCTCTTTCTCCAGAAGCCACAGGGAGCCGGAGGGGATGCTGCACGCTGGAGGGGCGGTGCTGCTTTAACAGAAAAGCTCTGCCTCCTTGTGAGAACATGTTATGGAAAATACTGTTCAAAAAAAGGCAAAGCTAAAAGAGGCATAGAACTGGGGATTTCCATCAGCCCCCTGCTAGTTCAAAGCTCCATTCCTTCATTTTATTAATTCTGTTTTCTAATTAAAAGAAGCTGGACCATTCAATATAAAGTTGCTGCATCTTTTTATTACTGTTTCCTACCTGTGTGGGATTAATATAAACCTAGTCCAGTGGGAGGGAGATTTTCAGCCCTCCCCAGCTCCTCACTGCCCCCTGGCATCCTGACTGGGCGCTACAGCCGCTGAGCTGATAAACCCTAGAAATCATTCCTGACTCCAGCCAGAGCTCTTTACAGTACCTTCAGCGCTCCCTGGTGATGGATTAATGCACTGTTGTTGTCATTTTATTGCCATTTTATTGCCCTGGTGCAATTTACCAGGCTTTATGTGCCTCCGCTGTCCGGCGGAGCAACGCGCAAGCGCATGAGGCCAGCATTCCTAGACAAAGGCCACCGCTCACCCGAGCACTGCGCATGCGCACCACACAACCACCACTCAACACAAGACACACACACACTATCTAAATCAAAAACACGATTCATTCAAACACGAATGGGGCACTATTCAAGCGGGCAGATGAAAGCATCAGTAGTGAATCTCTTCGCTGGCTGATGGACTTCACATTCACGGCTGCTGTTCTCCACTCTCACCACCGGAGGGCAACATCACTCAGCCTGCCTGCAGCTGCAGCCTGTAGCAACAACACGCTGTTCTCAAATAATATTGTGTATTAGAATATTCATGCGCTTCTGCTGTTTGAATCTGGTTCCGTGCTCGAGGTCATTTAGAGTTCTTCGCACTTGTCTGCAGATATAAGGGACATTGCAATACTCAGAGGCCTTATTTCTGGCCGAGGTCTGCTTTAGTTTTGTGATAAAATAGTGCAATTTATACTAAAGATTTTGACATTTTAAATATTCTGCAATGATAATGCAGGTATTACTCTTTGCAACAACCGTCATTTAACACTTACAAACATAGCAAAACACAAAATGGAGTTAATGCTATACAATTTTAAAGTACCCCCCCCCCTTCCAAACACACATGCACACAAACCACACATCTGCTGATCTGAGGTCGTTGTTGTAACATGTGGAGAAGTTACTGTATGTCTCGTGCCAAACTATTATCTCTCTCATGCAGTAGGAATACAGCCTTATAACCACAGCCAACTCCTTTGGTTGGAAAAACACTTGGTTGACCTTGCTTTATAGTGAGTATTTTTCACAGTAGCCTATTTTAAATCTATGCAATTGCAATACACACAAATGATTGCCTTCTTTGGTTATTTTAAGCGTTACTGTGATATTGCATGTATCATTGACGCGGAAAGTTATCTCGTAGTCAATTTGAATTATTATTGTTTAAGACCAAATGAACACAGAGTTATGGCAGTTCTAACTATGAGAAGACATATCAAGGTCGTGGCGGCGAGCAGCCACCAGAGGGAGCACAGATGCTGCTAAATCCAAGGGAGGTACCTGACAATTAAAAATCACAAGGCTGCAACTAAAAACATTAAAGAGATACATCATTGTTCGTACCTATTGGACAAAGACTAAACATTGCAGATGCATATCAGCTGCTATGAAATTATTTCAACATCAAACAACTCCCGCCCCTGCCTTGAAATGTATTTCATGTCTCATGTTGCCTGTTTGGTGGAGGGGCGTATGTGGAAGTATGCCTGTGTGTATATTTCTTTCACATTTGCAGAGTAAAGTACAATCTTTGCAAGGACCTGTAACCTCAGAGTCTCTTACACCCTGAGAGGTGCTGATCCATCACTCTTAATGGAAGAGGATAAGTTTCAGCCAGTGAAAGAGAGAACAGACAAAGGCAGCACGATTTATGGCAGATGTAGAAGTGGAACTCCTGGCTGTGGGCCTTGATCTGAGCTGGGCTGTGGCTAGGCTAGGCTAGGCTACGCCCCAGGCCAGGGTCATTCACATGCACACATGCATGCACACACATGCACGCGCACACACACACACACCACAATCCAGACCTTTCTCTTGAGCTTTTGAAGTTCCCCTGCCCCCTTCCTCTACACTTTGCACGACCATCTTTTCCAGTGAGTGGTGAGCTCTCGGTGGTGAAATATGGAGTGGAGACCTGTTACATGTTAGCTTAGGAGATAGCCAAGGTGTAAATTATGTGGGAGTTGCTGGCCAGCCTTATTTATGAGAAGCCTGTCAGGTGTTTAGGTGTTGGAGTGAGATGTGCGGCTTAAAGCGTTTACTTCGCTGTAAATCTGGTCATACAGGCCACATCTGTTTGGACGGTTTGTGTTTACGTGTGTGTGCCTGTGTTTGAGGCCTTGTTTTTCGTTGGTCGACTGTGCAAGGCCAGGTTGTGATAATGTCAAGGCATAGGTGTTACCGCTTTCTTGTGAATGTGAGGGCGTGTGCATGGGTTTGTAGGTCTGTATTGTCTGGAGGCCATCACTGCCGATACAGATGGGTTGAAACATTAGCCATAGTTATAGTTATTATGCTGTCTGACGAACAAAGATGCTTTTTATAGATCCCCTCAAAACCTACACCTGCCGTAGTAGAGTGGTGTTCTACATTATGTGCAAAGACGAAACCTACTCAAGACTTTTCCTGTTTCTTTTGTGATGTCCCTGTCTGTCTTTATCCCAGACATATCATGTAGAGGTGGATAGCTGTGAATGTAGCACATCTGAGGACATCAGGTATCACTCAGCAGGTAGTTAAAGCTGTCACTGGATGATGGATACTGGCTCTTAGACAGAGGAACTGCAGCAAACAGGTTGCACAGACCCTGTATTTGTTACCATTATTCCCCCACAAGGTGCCGCCTATAGTATGAGCTACATCTCCCCTTCTGTTCGCCCTATTGTGCGTCCTCTGGCTTGGCCTTGTCTCGGCACGCAACAATGGCCCGGGACAAGGCTGGAGCGTTTTTTTGATTCCCCAAAGTGGCTGAGCGTCAGTCCTTAAAGTGAGACCAAAGGGAAAAGGGAGTGGAGAGTAGAGGAGAGATGAACCGAGTTAAGGTTGAAAGGGGTTAAGAACATGAGACAGAAAACTCTGGAGAGAGATCGAGAGGATAAAATGAAGGGGTGGAGAGGAGGAGAATGAGGGAGAGGAAGAGGGACAGAGGATGATGTGCTGGAGGCAGGTACATCTGCATTCTCTCCAAACACAGCATAGGCCTGTCTTAGGTGTCTCTATCCCAGCAGCACTCAGTGGCAGATTTATGGCCTCTCTTTGTGCATGTGTGTCTATGCATGTGTGTGTGGGAGCAGTAGGGATAAATTGAGAGTGAGAGACACAAGGTACAAGAGAAAGAGTGTATGTGAGTAGAGGCGAAGGGCGGCAAGCAAATAGCAGCCATGTTGCATTCCATCGATATCACAGTCCCCCCCCCCCCGCTCCCAATCTCTGCCATATTTCATCCGCCCTCTCTCCCTTTATCCTTCCCTTCTTCACTCTCCTCTCCCTCTCTGTCTCATCACCCAGCTCTTCACTTGGCGCTCTTGGCCCTTCCATTGCTCTGCTGGGTCCCAGGCTGTAAAGCCCTCTCAGGGGGAAGGGTGTAAATCTGTCTCCCCGTCTCAGGAGATTTCCTGGAGCTCAGCAGACTCAACAAAGCCTAGCCGGTATGGAGTACCAAATGTTTCACACACACACACACACACACACACGCAGTGAAATGTATAGACCTAGAAAAAAAACTTGCGCAGATTATAAATACATAGAGAAAAAGCCAGCGTGTGTGTATATATTCACTGACACACGCTTGGCCTTGTTTGGAAGATCCTGTGAAAACAAACAGGTAGGTCTCTTCCTTGTCTAGCCGAGTGCCTGGGAAACCAGTGTTTGTATTTGTGTGTGTGTGTGTGTGTGTGTGTTTCTGTGTGTGTGTCCACAGAAGACCCTACCCCCAAACCTTTTGTCCAGAGGGGCAGTCCAGACGAGGTTGTTGTCTCTTTTTATTTTCTCTCTTCCCCCCTTCTTTTTTCTCCACTTCCCTCTGCTTTATTGCACTTGATTCTAAGCGCGTCCATTCCTGAGATGGCTCAGATAGCAGCTGAAGCTAAATTGCCCGTCATAAAGCATCTGCAATAGCAATGGAGCTCTCAGGGTGGGACTGCTGCAAGGGGGTACAAGGCGGTTAGGGCTCACTATGAAAATACAAGGTCCTCTTTTTAATCTTTAAATGTGGAATATGAACTCTGTTTCAACATCCACAAATCATAAGGCCCTTCCTCAAACATTAAACGATTCTGTTGCATGATCGATTTCCTGAGTGCCTCCTAAATCAGTTTTATGCATATAATTTTCAGGAACATTTGGCTATTTGAGCGTGTGGGTTTTGGAGAAAAGTGACTGAAAATCAAAAGTAAAATGATCTAATGGTATTTCGGGACGCCGAAATGCTTCTGCATGATACTACTAATTACTCACACAAGACAGGCTAGTTAGAGTGAGATGCCGTGATTTATGGGGGAGTCATATATTTGGCTGTGCTATGTTGCTGTCACATGGTTGACAGATAGATGACTGCTGGGCTGTAATTGGCCTTCCTGTTTGTATCTTTCCTCATGTAACAACAAAGGCACTTCCCAGGCTTGACTCTAGAGGGTGCACATGTGAAAGTGTGGCCTTGTGTCAGTGTGACAACAACAGATTCTTCACAGGAAGAAGAAACAAAGGAGAAAGGAAGGTTGAGGAAGTAATGGTTTTGCGGGAAAGACACAAGAAAGGTTATTGGAGTGCAACAACACGGGTAAGGCAAACTTGCAGGGAGAGACAGAGAGAGAAAGAGAGAGAAAGAGAGAGAAAGAGAGAGCCAGGCAGAGCAGGTCGGATCAGTTATGTTCCTGCAGGGCTTTGTATTGACTCATCTCTAAAACACAGCAACTGTGTGTGGCATTTGTAGCGAGTCATATCTCATCATGCAGCCAAAAGAATCCACTGAGTTGCCAAATGAATCTCAACAAAGATTCTGTGCAGTCAACACAGCACTGTGGCCAAAAGAAAGAGAGATAGAGACACAGAGTCGTACTGTATTCAACTGGGGAAATCCCTGTCTGCTTCATGCTGCTGTTTACAGTGTTTTCTATCAAAGCTGCAACATTTTGCCCTGGGACTGACTGAGAAGGAGAAGAATTCCAAGGGACCACAGGAGCAAGACAGGGCCAGCAGCGTGCTTGGCAGGAGCCCCGGTGTGATCATCATCTATGGAAGGAGTGACGCCCCTCACTCCTGCCTCCTCCTGCCTCCCAGCTAGCCTTGCCCTATGACAGATGAGCCCAATGACAGCAGGACGCACCAACCTGCAATTGAACATTCCCCTGTGATCTGTCAATGTCCGTGGTGGCGTTTCACTCTCAGGAAAACACACAGGGACACACGTACCTTCACAAACACCCTCACATTAAGTCATTCCCCAAGTATTAGAAGAATCATGGCCTGAAACGCCTTCTCATACCTGGGAAAGGCCTCAGATACCTGTTGCAGGTGCCCTTTGAGGTTTGTGAGGTGGTGTGCGTGCCTTGCTCTTGTTCCGCATGAGGCTCATTCTGTCAGTTCAAAATTGCTGATAATTGCAGGCTAACGCTCTGATGGAAACAAGTTGCATTGTACAGTGTGTCAGCTGGCTCTACTTTTGTGTTTTCTGGATTTCAGCTCAAGCCGCAGTTTTCTTCTTTGACCACAAGGTGTCACCTTGTTCACAAAGAGCAGATGGC
This sequence comes from Bovichtus diacanthus, assembly GCA_943590825.1. Taxonomy (NCBI): domain Eukaryota; kingdom Metazoa; phylum Chordata; class Actinopteri; order Perciformes; family Bovichtidae; genus Bovichtus; species Bovichtus diacanthus. The sequence goes on from CALSBV010010214.1 coordinate 2,193,067, forward strand.
TTCAAGCATGATAGGTGCTTTATTTTCCGCTTTGGTGGCAGTGCTGTGGTGTATTACCACAAAGTGAAATAGGAAAAATCAAAATAGGACATAAATGTGTTTGCCACATACAGGGCTTAATGAAGTCAGCCTTGCCAGTACATTAGGAACAAAGGCAGCAGAGAGAAAGGCATTGAAGGACAACTCACAAACTCACAAAAATAAAAAGGGAGATAAAGTATGAATGGTGAGCCTCCTCAATGAAAAGCAGTTCATCTGTTGTCAAAGTGGAGATTTATTTTCTAAGCAACTGGCTTTTTATGGTCAAGCTCCTACACAGGCGAACAGCAATGCGTTGTAATATGGCATGTAAAGAATTGGATTCAATAGAAGTAGTCCTCCATTTGTCATATTTAAGGGGATAGAATAATGACCATTGGCTGCCTTGTGCTTGAATCGCTCAAGCTGGCTTATTTTTGTGTGCAAAATGGAGGATGAAGACGAATGGACTTCATAGGCCTACATGACTTTGAACAGTCCAAGCTATCATATCATGTCATATAACTTAAACCAATAGCTGGTAGCTTATCATTACCCTAAGCCTGGAGCAGTAGCTGTGCTTTGCTATGTTTCAGTGGAAATTATAAAACAATCCGGCTGTCTTCACTTGGTTGTTGCAAACTAATGATCGCTTGGCTTCTCAGCCATAAAAGCATGGTGCAAAATTAATTGTTTCAATCAATCAATTGGTCAATTTCATAGCCATCAAGCCTTGCCCAAGATCATGTGCATTCTCTACCCTTCTCCTTCAGGATGAGCCTGGAGAATGCCAGATGATTTATGGCCTCTGTGTGTGCTGCATACATATACAAATACTACACACACATGCTAACAAGCATACACACTCAAGAGGCAAACACATACAAACATGCACATACGTAGACATGCACGTTAGCACATATATTCACACATTCCAAGTGGATGACACACAGCAGGGGGAGGATCACGTGAGGAAGCAGGATAAGCAGAGGGAAGTCTTCATGCTAAGCATGCCGGTGACACATGCAGCTAAACATAGCAGCACATGAAACATGACCAGCAATGATAGACTCTCCACAACATTCGTATTGTGTGGGTCCAATTTTCTACATGCATGCATTGAGTGTGCAAATGTACATGCAGAGTATCATGCATACAAACACATGCACACACACATGCATGCCCGTGCATACACGCACACATATACATACACTGAGAGCCAAGTGCAGAGGCTTGTTGGTAGCGTGTTGTTCCTGTGCTGTGGCTTGTGGGCCTGTCTGCAGGGCTGATCGATGATCTTTTACTGCTTCCCCAGGATTATCGGTCGAGTTCACCGGGAGGGGAAGGCAATTCATCAGAGCACAGCGGAGAGAGAGAGAGCGGAGAGGGGACAGAGAGAAGGGGAGAGAGGGATGGAGGGAGAGAGAGGCGTGGGGGGCGTCAGTATGAAAATGGAAGGAAAGATAGGAGAAGGCAGGTGGGAGGAAAAACAGGGAGAGGAGAGAGGGAAGGAGACTGTGAGAATAAGGAGAACAAGATGGAGACAGAGGGGAGAAGGAGGAGATTTGTGCAGATGTGCTCGTGATACCTGGAAATGTATGGAAAAGATAGAGGAGCAGACATAGATAAATATCACCAGATAAAACGATGGAGTGTTAGGGCAACCTCAGATTGAACCCTCCTTATACTGTATATTCAACATCAAACAAATATATGACAGTACATTGTAGAAATGGTTGGAGCACTGCTGTTTTTATTGCAGTCAGATGTTGTGTTTTGCATTTAGATTCATTTATTTGACAGCTGAACAAAAGAATGGCTGTCATTTGAAACCAAACTCCTACAGATGGCAGGGTAGCATCTCCAGAATTATTGTTCTCTTGCTGCTTGGTATTAACTTTGGAAACCCTTAATAGTCCATAATCACATATCACAGTTTAAATTAAATCATTAACATATAATATGTCAAACCTGATTACAATTGTCATAGCTCACATGCAAAACACAGATGGAACCGCAAGGCAAATTCTGAGACAAATATCACACATTTCAGCTTTTCTTTGCAGACTTTGTATGATTATGGTCTACAACAGGAAATCATTTCACCAGACTGGAACACCTGCAGAAAATAAATGCATAGAGCCAACTGTTAGCTCAGCTCCCAGAGGTCTCAACTATTGCAGGCTATGTGTGCCCACGTTGTAACACATTTTACAGGGGCCATAACACACGTGTTCCAGCTCATTCAGCTCACAGAATGGAAGAGGGGGGAAAATGGAGAGGTGATTCGGCATCACTAGCTACACCTTCAGTGAGAGACAGATGATGAGGTGACATAGACAAGATGAAGTCTGAAACTGTCTTTCACTTTTCAGGGAGACGGGCAACACAGCCAGTCCACCTCTCCACAGAAGTACTTTATCACTAATCACATTACTGACCAATGACAACGATGGGAAACATGGATCACTAGCGCTGCATCCAGAGTATTACTTTGTCCTATATAAAATCTGCACGCGTTGTGTAAAAATATTATTATGAATTCTCTTTCTGAATATTTCTGCCTCTAAATATGTCCTCGCATTTGTGTTGTTTATGCTTTTGCAAATGACACTCTTCTTCAATTCTTCTTCTTCTCCTCACGTCTCTATCTCACTCTTCACAGATAGACATCCACTTCTTTCTCTTTCTCTCTCTCTCTCTCTCTCTCTCTCTCCATTGATGGATGGACAGATCATGTATATCCAATCTAGCAGTGCTCCTGATGCGGTTAGGGGCTGTGACAAGTCTCCGGGCGGGGGAACCGAGTGGAGCGGAGGAACGGGGTGACGAAGAGGACACGACATCTGGATAACATGCAGGAAAAAAAAAGATGCAGCAGTGAGAGAGAGAGAGAGAGAGACTGCATAGCGCCCTGAGCGTATGTGTGTGTGTGTATGTGTGTGTGAGAGTGTGTGTGCTTGTACTTGTACATCTATCTTTGTGAGGACCAATTTGAATTTAAAAAAATCAGAGCTAGGACATTTTTGGAAAGACAGGACATTTTGGCCAGTCCTCATTTCTTCAAAGGCCTATTGAAGGTTCAGACTTGGTTCTAAGGTTCAGGTTAGTGTGTGTGTGTGTGTATGTGTGTGTGTGTCTGTGTGTGTGTCTGTGTGTGTGCGTGCGCATGTGTGTGTGTGTGTGTGTGTTTTATGTGCGGAAACAGACATCCACCCTCTGCCATGCCCTCGGCTACTGTGTGGGTCTCTGGTTGACAATCCTGACAGTCCTGACCCCTGCTCTCTACACCAGCCAAAGATAATGACAAAAATGGATGAAAATGATGTAGTTACGTCTGATAGCGCTGACATATTGTGTGTTTTAGATTGAAAAGCAGTGTTAGAGTCTCTTTCTTCCATAGCTACTGTATGGACCACAGAGTGTTAGGGATGGAGATTGATTGTATGGTTGGCTGTTGACATTCACTCATACCCATGAGTTTCAAGGTGCAGCTACAAACATTATCCACTAGGGGGTAATGTTATCCTCACAGTATTCAAAGGAGCCACTGTGCTCTCCAATGAAACTATGGCGCTTAACTCAGGCAGTAGTGGGTGATTCCCTGGTTCATATTGGCAGCAAGGTTGATGATAATGTATTATCACAGGTTGTATCTTTGCAGGCGGTGGTGGTGTGTGTCTGTAGGTGGGGGTCGTTTCCTCTGCCCCTCCTTCATGGCTCCACACTCTCTATGGATCCGTTTTCTTTCTTGATTACTCTGTTAAAGATTTTACCAAACCACTCATGTGAATCAATGCACACTGAAATGGAACAATACTTGGAAATATTTCAACCACATGCACGTTCAGGTGAAATCAGCTAAATTAAAACCACATTTCATCGCTGAGCGGAAAAAAAATGGAGAAGGATGTCAAATCTTTGCTTTGGGAAATTGCGGCTGACAAACGCTGATGAACAACTGCATACTTTTAAAGACCCCAAGGTATGAAAGCACACAAATCTTAAGGCCAGAAAGTTGTGTTCTGAGCTTACCTAAGACTGTCTGACCTCTCAGAGGCATAGAGGTCAGAGGTCAACTCACTTGACCCCCCCTCGACCATATAAACCCCGTTCACTATGTACTAAACACACAGATAACTGTCTTCACACATACCTTTACTCTCCCCAGACGGGTTGTACACAGTCAAAGAGAGAAACACTTTCCCTTGTGGTCCCAACACACACACAAACACGATCAATAAACAAAAAAGAGGAAGTGATTGTGATTGTGAATCCACCCCCCCCCCCTAACCCCGTCTCACAATCTGCCTGTCTCCTTCCCTTGTCTCCTGTCCTTTAACCCCCCTCAGTTCACCATGCAACCATATGCACAAATGAAACAATACACAATAAACAAATACTAAAATGATGGAACAAAAAAAAGTCAACACAATCAACATTCCACCTCCATTTTAAAGACAGCGGGCAAAACAGCAGCCATTTTCTAAAATGCGGAATGGCCACCCACACCCCCACCTCTTGATAGTAATCAAATTTGGTCTCATCTTTTCATTTTCTCATCTCTCCTCCCCATCTGTGTGGTGTAACTCCTCTCTTTCTCATTCTCTCTCTCATCATCCCTCACTGTCACTCGGCAGCTCTGAGCCATTGACCTCCGACCCCCAGGCAGGTTCACCAGCGGGTCAGGAGCCTGGCGGGGGAGAGGAGGGGTGGAAGGTCTGTTATTGGGGGATGCCAGCTTCCTCCTTTGGCCATGGATACAGCCTTCACCGCTGCTGCCATAGCAACTGGACGAGACGGCAGAGAGAGCAGACTGCAGAGAGCTGCTGGGATGGAGCTCTCTCTTCTGTGATCTGGCTGTAACCTCCATGGGCACTCGCACATGTTCACACACACACAGTCACACTCACATGCACACATAATGACAAACTGGCACACACACACACAATCCCATACGTGCTTGCAAAATCTAATCAAATTTCTTATTTGGACTGCCAGGCTGTGCTGGAAAAGACTTTTTCAAGTTACAAGATTGATGGGCATTCCATGTTGGCTGCAATTAATTGCTGCATAATTAGACTTACAAGTTATTTATTGAAGCAATTTGGAGAATACAAGAGCCTGGGGATATATAAAAACCATTTGATCACGCACCGCATAAACTTTAAAAATGTCCTCTTACAAGCATTATTTGGATAGAAATTAGCAATGCAATCTCCCCCCCTAAAATGTTTCCCATGTTAATAAAATGATAAATGATAATAAATCTGGACTAAAGTGAGTGATGTGCTGGAAGCCTTGCGAGGTCAAATAAAGGTGAGAGTGAGCGATGCAGATAATAAAAATAATACGATGGAGGGAGAGATAGTGTTTTGTGCACATTGCACACATGCAGGTGTGTGAAGCTATGAACCAGCATGCTTAGCTTGGAGAGCCTCAGGGGTTAGGGCTCAGTCCAGGTGGCGTCCCACAACAAATGTGGTGTTAGAAAACTCTGCAGCCTGCTATTTACTATCCCTTATGTGACTCTACTACCCTTACTTAATTGCGCACTTTTTATTTTTCTCTTTTCTGTTTTTTTCTCAATTGATTTTGCTGTCTTCTCTGTTCATTTTTCTGTTGTGGCCACTCTTTAAAAAAAAAATGTTCTTCTTTAATTCTTTTAAACATTAATTTCCATTTCTTTAGCCGACTTTTTTTCTTACCGGTCTCTTTCTTTCTCTCTCTCGTCTTGCCTCACACAGTTGTATCACTCTCATTGCTCAAACAAATATGATAAATGAGGCTATTGGTGTCTCTCAAGAATGAGCTGTGATCAGAGAGCCTTTGATGTTTGACAGCTTTAATGATGTATCTTGATGAATCGATGTACAGTAATTTTCACTGCTGTTTTGCTATTGAGTACATTTTTTTGGTGCTGTGATTGACACTACTATTGAACTCGGTGAGTTTGTTCACTCATTTTTTTTGCCTTTCATTCTGACTATGCCTTACATGTTTGGTGACAATGTCACTGCACTTAAGCCAGCGAGTTTATCTCAAGTGTTTCAAGAGGCTCTTATCAGTTCCCTTTGTAATAACGAGATGAACTACTTTTAGTGTCACATAGAAACTCGCTAACACACAGGCTGGCTGTGGACACACACATTTACTCACCCACACACCCAAATCTGTATGCAAGTCATTGTATGTGCATGTATCTATGCACACACGCACACACACACGCACACACACACACACACACACACATACACACACACACAAACCCACACATGCACAGACACACACACACACACACACACACACACACACACACACACACACACGCACACACACACACAAACCTACACACGCACACAGGCGCACACACGCATGCACACACACACACACACACACACGCACATACACACACGGACACACACACAAGTCTACATACATCTGGAGAAGCATGAGAAAGAAAATATATGTATATTTTTTTAATTAAGAAAATATTATTGTTTGATAAGATAGATTGATAGAACTTTATTTATCCCGAGGGAAATTGTTGTATATGGATCACATCCCAAAAATGGAAAACATTTAAAAGAGGTGGTTTTGTATCATTAATTGCTTGAGGCGTGTGGCTACACTGTTTGCCTGGATTGTGAAAATATTCTTGGATTTGGCCCAGTGGCTAAATTCCAAACACAATGTGAGTCAGGCAACTCAGTTCTTATTCTGCTCTGTGTGCCGTTCCCTGACTTCACCAATAGGTGGAGCTATGTACATGAAACAGACGATGAGGTTGCTATGGTCAAATGCCCTCAAGCAGCAGGAAGAGCTAATCAAATTGCCAGTGTGTCTGTGTCAATTACGGCGGGTCAACTTCATAAGAGGAATAGGCCCAAATCATATTTGCACCTGTATTCTCTCAGCAGTTCCTGGACCAGAAGCAGAATAGATACAGAGAGAAGCTGCTTAGTATACGGCAGTCAGATATTCAGGCTGATAATGATATGGAAATGATGGTTTTCATAAGCACACATTCTTATGAGATATTAGCCCTTCTTTAAATTCTATAGATAAAGGCTCCGTGCGGCTGCCTTGAGGGATGAGCTTTGCCATTTGTAGATCTTGGTGAGATGAATAGCGGAGTGAGGCTGATACTCTTACAGTGCCGAGCCACTATCTTATCACTTCCTTTTATCAGACTGATAAAGTAAATGACTTTGCTATAGGTGTGAAACTCTTCAAATTCATTATGAGCCTGCTCAGCCTGGTGACTATCGACATGGCTGGGTGTGTGTGATGAATGCACGGCTGTCTGCCAAGATGCGTGTGGATTGCATGGTCGTGACACACTCCAATGGGAGACTGATAAGAGATGAAGATGTTATTGGAGGTGTGAAGTGGAACAGAGACTGGTGGCTGGAGGATCCCTGAGCCTCATTGAATCGAATAAAAATGCAAATTTTAAGGGCTTGTTTAGGTTAATATAATGCTCAGGGAAGCTGGGAACTTAGACCAGTCATTTACATGTTTTTAATCAAGGAACTTGGAGAGAAACATGCATAAATGAGCAACAGGACTTATTTGTGCAGCATCTCATGAGGGAGAGCATCACTTGTAGTTTAAAGTTAGAGGGAGAAAAGATTGTTTGCAGGTTCTCTAATTCTGTGAGACTGTTAGCAGGCCCCATGAGGGTGTTTTACCAGTGCCGTGGGACTGGGAACTGTGGTCACTGTTTGGCACAAAAATTAACACCCCCCCCCCCCCCCCCCCCTCTCTCTCTCTCTCCCTTCAAGAGCATACACACTCACCTCAGCGTTGTGTTCAAAGGTAGTTAGATCAGCAAAACAAATGAGTCAATGAAGGAGGTTTGGAATTGTCCCAGGAGGAGCATCCATCTTCGTGGTGAGTGGCAGCTCTGTCAATGAGCGCCAGGGCAGTAATGCACTGGTATTTGGAGGGCAGGCTGTGTGTGTGTGTGTGTGTGTGTGTGTGTGTATGTGTGTGTGTGTGGGTGTTCATCGTCCAGCATCCAGACATTTGGCTCTCCGAACCGAGCGATGCTGTTATGGAGGATGCTGTTAAGTGTAGCTGAATGGGACTTTGTTGCACCCCAATCAGAGCTCTGTCTCCTGTATTAACATTATATGGAGCCTGGTCACATTCCTCTTTCCTGCCCTCCACTTTGCCTGCTCTGCATCTAGTAGTGAAGGTATCTCTGTCTCTGTCTCCACCCGCACATAATGGTCCATAATCCCTACTGAGCCAACCTGGCGGTATTGCAGAATTTACAGTAATAATGAGGACTAATAGAGGCAATATCCATCCATTTGATCACTAAATCAGAAATGTTGCTGAAGTAGGTGATGAATGAAGTGTCCCCCCCCAATTTTTTGAATCATAAATGATTGAACAAGTCCGTTAGATCCAGATTAAGCTTCACTGTGAGCTCAAATTCATGTCCATGTAGAATGAATGAAATACAGTCTTGAGTCATTCACTGTACAGTCACACAGTTTTGAGATTCTGCTAATGCTGTTGAATTGTGTAACTTGTAAGTGCAAAAAGCAGAATATGCCAATATCCAGAATCCTACGAAGGATAATAAAAAAGGGAGCACACAAATGGGAGGGATTCAGTGCATGCTTATTGACACAAAGCCTCACTCTATGTGCTCTACTGAGTGAATCAAATACTGTCCTCAATGGCTGTAACAAATAATTTTTTTTTATTATTATTATTGATTGATGAAAAATGTCCATCGCAATTTCTTTAAGCACAAGGGCACATCTTTAAGATGCTTGTTTTGTCAGACCAAAAGGTCCAAAACCCAAAGACATTAAATGTGCAAATCCTCTCACGTGAGCAGGTGGTGCTAGGACATGCTTGGCATTTTTGTTTGAAAAAGGAAACAATTAATTAATTGTCAAAATAGTAGCAAATTTTTTACTGCCGATCGACCCAGTCATCCTTTCAGCTCTACAGCTCTTGTACAATTTTGAGGTCTTTTCAATTTATTAACCATTTTACAGCACTTCATTTTTTTGACAGCTATAGTTACTTGTTACTTTTCAGATTCAGACTTTCTTATCATATTAACATTACATTACATTACAGTTCATTTAGCAGATGCCTTTGTCCAAACTCACAATAAGTGCAAACAATCATGAGGATACGACTCCAAACAGCGAGAATCTTGCAAGTACAGTAGCTTCAAAAAAGCTACAAGCTTCATATAAAATAGGATACAATACTAAAGAATTAACAACATAAAATCATATAAAACTAATAAGAGAAATGTGCCCTACAACGAGTGACAACATCTGAATTCTGCTCACATGTTGAGGCATAATGAATAATAACCGAATAATAAAATATATACAAATACTACACTGTGAAAGGGGGTCATTCCACATGATGGCTACTTTTACTTTTGGTACTTAGACACATTTGACACAATATTTTTTATGTCATGTTGCTGCCCCAAGACGAGAGCCAAAACGGGTCCTGATTGAGATGAAACTTGTACTTGGAAAAGCATCCCATAATGGATGTATAGGAGACTTTTGTAAAACTCTGCAGGAAAGTCTCTCTTGCTGATTATTGTCTTGGCCAGCACTCAGACAGCAGAAGCCCCATGCCTGCAGAAGAATATGCCCTGCAGAGTGGAAGTCCTCGCCAGCCTCCTGCATTAGTGATGCCCCTCTGCCCTGCAGCTCCACTCAGGGAGAGGGAGGAGACATACATGGCTGTGGCTTTTGCACGGCTGTCTGCAGGCCGCAGCCACATGGTCGCACTGTAGACGCTGATGCTTCCCAATGAGTGAGTGAGTAGGAGACATTAGTGAACAAGCAGACACATAAATGGCACCAAGATGAGATCAATTAGACTAAGAGGAAGGTTGCTTGGCCCCTGTATGGCCAGTGGTCAGAGTGCGATGCTTGTATGCTGTGTCGTGTCAGCTGTCAGTTTGAGAGCTTGTGTGTCTGAGTCTATTTGTCCATGTGCTGAAATGAGTGTTACAGCGGCTGTATGAGTATGTGCCCATTTGAACACCACTGAGGTACAGTGAAGCAACATTTCCCGTGGTGAGGGTAAACTCGGCAGGGTCAAACCTGCTACAATACCTTGTCGTGTTTGAGTCCCTGGGGCTGCGACGCAGGGTGGTGAGTAATCGTGCTGTGTCTGTGCATGCGTTGCCATTGATTTTGTCTCGGCTCCTAGCTTCCCCAATTACCTCCTACTCCAGGCTGCCAGTCCCTTTGCTGTCAGGGGGGAGGCTGGAGACTGGGGCCTCAGCGAGCTGTTTGTTTACACTGCTAATTGCTCCTGTTGTTTCCTTTCATTAGCCCAGGCTGAGCTATTGGGCTGCCTCACACAACTAAGTGCTCTTAGCCTTCTGGTCCCCCAGCCTATAGTAAATATTGGCGATGTATACAGCGCCTTCTAACATATGGCTGCAAACTGGAAATGATAGGCTCTGCTGGTGCAGTAGAGTGTTTTATGCAGAGCCTCACGCAGCACTGTGCTGCTCCGGTTGTGTCTGAGTTATAGTGTGGTCCAAACTGGAGTAACAAACAGAATTGGCTTCATTGATACAAAGAGAAAGGGAAATCCTGCTCAGCTGCACTCTGGCTGACCCTCACACAATTTCAAATGAGCCTATTTGAAGTAAATGATGTTAAGTCTACATATCTGTGTCCATGGCGTATGTGTGTTTGCATACTGTATGTGCAAGTGTGTCTGGCTGTATAATGGTATGCTTTCATGTTTGCTTGGCCTCTGTGAATTATGAATCAAAGGGTTGCATGCTGGAGTGAGTCCCTGTGCAGTGCCCCCTCCCTAGACCCACACGCCCTTCCATCAGCACCCCCCCACATGCACACACACACATGCAAACGCAAACCAATGCAGAAGCCCACAGCATCTCAGCACACACAGCCGTGGCGCCTTAATGACTGCCATCCCTCTCTGTACCATGTTATTAATTAGCTCAATGATCCTTGCCGATGGGACCTGCACCACGGATTAGAGCCCTCAGCACCCACACCCCTAGCTGCTGCCTGGCCAGGATAGGTGGCGCAGGGCTGGGTGGGGGTTGGGAGGTGTGTGTGCATATCGGTGTGTTTGAAGGTATGTGTTTTACATTGAATATAAAATGCATGCTTTACTCCTCTGAATGTGTGTTCCCGACAGGGCTTCCTGTTAGTCCCTCTTTAATGTTATGTGTGCCTGTATGTGTGAGCAGAAGGGGTCAGGAAAGGGACTGTGGATTGTACAAGAGCACAGGGATAAATCATGTGACCATGGAGGAGGAAAAAGGGTGAGTGCCACCTGGCCCAGCACAGTGTGCAGCATGTTCAGCTCCCCAGTGCACCACAACTCCCAGCACCACCATACTCAGCAGCATCACAAGATTCATGGACTGGTGCAGGTTCCCAGTGCCACTGATGCTGACTATGTTCTGAGTTACCACACACAGTGTAATCTATCTAAAAACAGTAGACTCCACCGTCGCACTCCTCGGTCTTCTTGCCGTGTATAATTACCAGCGGCAACAGCGACACTGGTATTGTTTTTACCTTGAGAGTCTCTTTGTGTGTCATCATGGCAAAATGTGCTCCTGAAGACATCTACTATAGTGGGAACCACCACAATTTGAATACTTTGCCAGGTGTTTGTATGTATAATTGTTTGTCTTTTATTGTGAGCACGACAGCGTCCCAACCTTGCAAGATGCAGTCACTAAATGTTACATGTGTGTAGTTTATATCAAAGTTATATCAAGTTGAGTTTGAACATGGGCATAATTCCAGCAAGGGGGACTAAAGGGCACATTTTTTGTGACATGCTATGCTATACTATACTATGAAAAATACTATACTCTGACTTTTTTATGACATTTTGGATTAAATACTATACTATTTTTTTTTTTTATATTTTCTTTGTGACTAGACAATAAAAAAAAAATTATACTATACTATGTCATTTGTAATGGCAGTTTGGATGACATACTATACTATGACATTTTCTATGACATTTGCTACGACATGCTAAACTGTGACATTTCTTATAGAAAAAATACTATACTATGACTTTTTTATGACATTTTGGAACATTTTTAAAATAACATTTTTATAACATTTTTATGACATACTATACTTTGACATTTTTATAATTTTTATGACTTTTTTTAAAACTTTTTTATGAATTATTTGTGACATACTATACTATGAGATTTTTTTATTATTTATTATATATTTATACTATGACCTTTTTTATGACATTGCTGTAACATACATTATATGGCACGCGAAGACTTTTGTTTTGTATGCTATAACTATACCTATAACATTCTTCAATATAACTTTTTATAAAGTTTTCTATTACATACTATATAATGACATTTTTTCCTGGATTTTTCTTACAACACTATACTTGGATGTT
>CALSBV010010214.1:2209553-2220277 GCA_943590825.1 Bovichtus diacanthus
CTCACGCACAAACAGGTGCACTTTATTTCAACTTTCTTGATGCACAAATTGTTTGGTAGTCAAATATGTGAATGAGCCCGATCAAAAAGACTAATAGTGCATGAAAGTCTTTGCAAATAAATAAAAACAGTAAAATCAGATGAGCAGAAAAACTAAAGAGGGAGCTGAGCATTCAAATGATCTGTAATTACAACAACAACTGAACCATCTATAAGTGTTTCACATAGAGTTAGAAAGAGCTTAACTTGATCAATTGATTTCATTCCCCTGAGCACCGGTGAGGATATTACATGCATATTATGCATTAAGTTAATTTTAGGTCAACTTAGCATTAATTACAATGAGCCAAGAAGGAACCCACTTATAGGTGTTAATTTAAAATGTAGTGTAAGATATGCTGTGAGCCATATATGTTCTCTCATTGCTCATGCCACGCAGCGCTCCTCAGGAGAACAGCTGCCCAGATAACTTGCAATAGAAGAGAAAACAGAAGACGGTCAATAGCCTCGTTCATGATGAACTAAGACATGTTTTGATTTGATATCTCAATTGGAGTGTTTTATCGAGAGAAAAAAACAGTAACAGGTAACTTCACTTTTATAAATAATGTTGAGCTATTGTACTTTATTATGAATGTGTTTCTTATTGATTTAAACAAATTATTTAAATAAAGTAGATTTTGGAATGAATTTCATTACGAGAAATTATTGCTGTGCAAGGAGGGAAAAGAAAAATAAAGGTGAAGAAAAATTCCAACTTGTTCAATGTCATCACTGTTACTACCTGTGGCAGTAATACATTTTCAGCTGAGTTATTTTGGTTTTATTTTCCTTCCATTTACCATGTGTTTGCTAATGTATAAGCACAGCACAGCTGTCAGTCTTGTGAACCGACCGTACATCTTCAGGAAGGAATTACAGAAGAGCACAAATTCATCAGAGAAGAGTCACACTCAAATGCTTTCGAACTAAATGTCAGGTCTGAACAAACAATGCGGTTCGCCTTTCATCAATTGAGAGGCAAATGCTCGAGCTGCCACGGAATGAAATTAAAGTGATAGTTCACCCAAAATAAATCAACTCTTCTTTTCACCTTCACCTCATCCCTATAACTCACATTACGTTTTTTTTTTCCTCCATACATTTTCTCCACTATTTTAAATTAGTGTGTATTTCTAAGTGAATCTATTATACAGTAGAAACTGTGATGAAGTAAGGATTTATTTCTTTCTTTAAGTCTGAGTGCACACGTGCTGCATGCATCCTCTGCACATTACAACTTGTAACTTAAAGCCCTCTGGCAAGGGAACATATTTGCACAAGATGATAAAAGAGTTTGTAACAAGGTCAACCTAACACACTTCTCAGTCGGAACAGTTGGCAGCAGGGACCATTTTTGCATTCACAAACTTTATCAACGCATTGTTTCATCATCATTGTCCTCATCCTCCTCCTCATCACCTTCACAAGTGCACACTTAATTTGCATTAAAAGATGACGGACACAATGATGGTTTTGTTAAGCATTCCACTTTGTGCTATTTTGTTTAGAGAAAGGCGACCTTAATGGTTTTGTATTTTGTTTAAATGCAAATTTTAAATAAATTGGGCACAACACATTTTTAGTCTAGCTTTCATGTAAAATCATTTACAAATACAACTTTTAAATGTCTGCACTGTCAAAAGCTGCACTGCAGACCTTAAAGTTTGTTGAACTTTTGTTCCTTTCTAGCTTTCAGTTAATATTAATGAGATGAACATTATACACTATATTGTTTGGAGGGATTAATGTCTAAATTCTTCAAAAATTATTTAAGCCGATATGCATGATATATATAAGCAGCGAGGGTGTTATGAATAGATGTTCTAAATTTTGTTTATAGTGGCTCAGACATGGAATCATATTAAGTGTTCAGTATGCTCAAGTAACTTTAATTTCTAAACTTTGCTATTAAAAAATAGGTCTGTAGTTTATAACCAAAAACTTATTGGAAAGACTCTTTCATCCAGTTTATAAAGTGAGCCAGGAGCATATTTTTGGCTTATTAAAATAAGAGATAGAGCAAAAATTAGGTTAGCTCTCGGTGTAGAAAAAAAAAAATGCATTATGTGGTCTGGTATGGAATTATAATATGAACAATTATCATATGGCCTAGTCGCCCCTCTATTCAGCTGGATGAAATATTGTGTGGACATAGAGACCCAGAACAAAAGCGTTCCGAGTTGTGGGGAAAAAAAGAGAAAACGAAAGAAAGAAAAAGAGAAATCTCAGACTTCGAGGTCAGCCAAATTAATGGTGCATCTTTCTCTCTCCGAGCCGCTGACCGGGTCATCGTCGTCCCGAGGCAAGACAAAGGTCAAGAGGTGAGAGGTGAACTCCGGTGTAACTGCATATATTAGCCTCATGTCCACTCCTACGACGTCAGAGGTGCAACTGTCTAATAATTGTATTATTAGTTATTTTATTTACAAACTCATTTCCAATGAGGACACATGTTAAAAGTTCAAAGCGGACCTAATTCATTCATTTTGATTCTAGCTTTTTTATTTCTTAGCGACACCCAGCTGGTTTAAGTTTAATTCCTTTCCTGTCATTAACATCCGCTGTGAATCGACTAACCTTCATAGCTAGTGCAAACACCGCTAATTGAAAGCTAAACAAAAATATTCCCTCACATAGAATTAATGTGGCTGATGGCCTCATATCTTGATATTAGAATAGACATTAACATGACAGAAACGCATTGCGATCCGGGAACATAACAGTGTTTAAGGGCCGAGTTTACAATCATTTACTTTATATGAGATGAGATGTGAATCCGGAAGGAATATTTAGCAGCTCGAGCTGCTGGGGCCACACAATTTATTGGTTGATCTGCAAAACAGCACAGACAGCGTTTTATTGTCTGCTCTCCCGCATGAGTGTTCAAGCTAAATTATCATTTTCTGATGCATGTATATCGAGGTAATAAAAGACGCAACAGCTCCCGACCGTGATGTTTCTACATTCCATTAACATGCAGTTACAGATGCATGCAAATGCTCCCAGAAATGTGCCTCGAATAGATGGATCACCACGGATCAATACTCTTAATACGAGCGGTCAATAAATCTATTAGTCAATTATCGCATTTGAATCTTTCCGTGTAGGAAAAGCTTAAAACCGAACAAAATACACAGCATCAAAGCAGCATTACAGTTCTGTTAAATTAGCCTGGTAATTATCTGCTAACATGTTTAAGAAGTGATTTTTTTTTTACAACAGGTGCGTCTGACTTTTTCCTCAAATACGTCAGAGACAAACATATTTTTAAAGAAATCTCCATAATGCTGCAACATAAATTGATTGAGAAAGCAGCAATGTGATCTGCTGGAATAAATAGCAAAGTGACTAAAAATGTATTTCCTGTCTGTACCAACAGAATAAACATTATCAAATGTAGACCTTAAATAAATAACAACAATTATTATTTTAAACAAAACTAGGAGCCACGTGTCCAGTTGAATAAACACATTCAAGTAAAGTCAGTCCCTGGATATATAGTCCAAAATAAATAAACAAATTGTCTGCCACAGTTTTTATGGACAATTAATATAATTTTGTTTCCTTGTTTACACTGTGTAGAGAGGATGCATTGACTTGAATTTTAATATTCAAATCAGAGCGCCAGTCTGCAGCCGGGGGAGGATGACAAATTGTTTTGACCCGTTCTTGCATGAAGAAACCTGCCATTGCGCTTCTTGCGACAAGCATCCATCGTGGTAAGCAAATAAAGGTGAAGCCTGATTGAAACCGATGCAAACGGGAATCAAAACATCTGCAGTCAGGCGCCCTTGCATGTGTAACGCGTGATGCAGCTCCTGCGGTTCAGGAGTTCAGGGGCAGGTGTTTTGGCAAGGTCGGTCCAGGAGAGGGGCAGGTGTCCAAAGTATCGGCGTGTGAATGCGGTGCCGCAGGCCCCGGGTCGGAAAACAGCCCGTCTCTCTGTAATTTCTTCTGCTTCATGCGTCTGTTCTGAAACCAAACTTTCACCTGCGTCTCGCTGAGCTGCAGGGCGCTGGCCACCTCCACCCGCCTGGCCCGCGTCAGGTACTTGTTGAAGTGGAACTCCTTCTCCAGCTCGGTCAGCTGCTTGGTGCTGAAGCTGGTCCTCGGGGCCCCGTTCACCGGGGCATGGTTATCCGTGCAGATGCTGCTGCTTCCAGCCTCAACAGGACCGAGGCCCGAGCCAACAATACTGAACCCACAGGTCATGTGCATCCTGCCTGGGAACAGAGGACATGAAAACAGTCGTCAGCGAGATCAATGAAGTTACCACAAAAGAAGCACAAAACCAATCTGAATTAATTAATTATCCACACCCTTATCCAGGAAATAAGATGAGAAATTAAATATATATATATATACATATATATATATATATATATATATATACATACATACATATATACATACATACATATATTTCATTTCTCATCTTATTCTCATCTTAAGTCATGTATATGTAGCTATAACTTCTGTTTAAATCCTCAGGAATTAAATACAGTATTTATTAGAGCTCTGTCTACACTGCTCTGGGTAATTTGTGTGATAATGAAAAATGTTAAATTCATGCAGAAGTTTGTTTGACACTGAAGACATTTTTTTTTTTTTTTTTTTTTTTTTTTTATTCAATAAAATTATTTCCAAGATTTGTAGGAATTGGCCCTGAGCTAGTTTGTTGATTTAAAGTCTTCACCCACGAGCCATTTTTCTGTCTGTCTAACAGTCGTATTTCACAGAGGTATCAACTTTAGCAGTAGCCTATAGGCACATTGTAAAATCTTTTGCTGCTGTCAAACAGGTAGATTGGGAATTGTGTGTTATCTACATACACACAGCAACAGAAAAGAAACACCTGTCCTGTATAATGCAATCTCATACAACAACATCACAAACTACAGCCTGAAAAATTAACTGAGATTTGAATCGACACCTCTGACTCTGAAACATTTGAACGCTTCACATTTATTTTGTGAAGGCGTTGCTCTTACAGTGTGTCCGAGATAAGTTCACCAAACAGTAGAGCAAAATGTGCCGCTGCATACTGCAGATAAAAGTTGTCCGAGAAATGTTTTGCGATTCAAAACAACTTTGCATCGTTTACAGTCCATTAACTATATTCATCAGAATCATTAATAATTTGCCTTTAGGTCTTTCTGTGTCAATGACAGTTTAACAGTTTACAAATCCTTTCAAACACTGCATTAATGACAAATGTCTACACTTTTTTCCCTCTGAGGTTTCTGGGTCACACATTAAAGTATCATCTGTGCTACTTATGTGCAATGAATGACAGGAACCGCAGCTATATCTTGATTTTTCATTGCTGACATTGTGGGTAAGTCGTCAGTGTGTCTTTGCCTCTGAGAAAATGTGCTGCTGCTGCATAATGGAGTCGGTGTGCCAGGTGTAGAGCAATGTCTCCCACCACAATTCATAGGGAGGAAGGTTAACAGGCCTCTAGCCACTTGGAAAAGCATAGCAGATGGAAAGGTCAGTTACAGGATAAATGTCGACATCTGTGTTTTAAGAAAATGAATGTCAAGGTAACCGAGCCTGAGAATTAGAGGGCAGTGAATATGAAGAACCAATACAGAGGAACTGTACGTAATTAAGAACTTCGGCTTTCAGGAGTGCAAATCACATGCACATTCTGATTAATGGCTCCAAAGATAATAGAATTGATGCCGCCAGAAGGCATAAAAGAATCAAACTAAATATTTGAGAAATGACTTGCATGCTTAAAAATAGCCAGCCAGCAAAGGGAATGGAAGGGCCTCCTAAGCCAAGGAGAGGGAAGAAGAAAAGGGATAGATCGATACACATTGCCTCAGTCATCTGGGCATCCAGCCCACAGTAATTCAGGTGCTGTCAAAGCATAATTGAAGAATGACGCACTGGGAGTATATACACTGAGCCAAGAGATCAGGTTACAGCAGGTCTGTGGAGGCCTTTCAACATGGAAAAATACGCGAGACTTTATTTTGTGCCAAAACCAATACAACCTCAGAGGAAAGCGTACTTTCACTAATGACTCTTTTACAAGTTACACAGTAGCTCTAATGAGTTACTCCTACAGATGATCCCCTTCAGAGGGATACAGAAAGAGGTTACAAAGATACCAACAGTACGGCGAGGAGATGTGTGTGTGTGGGTGGTTGTTAGCACATGGCTTTCTCAAGTGCTCAGATTTGGATCAGATGAGTGGCTAATGTGTTTTCGGAACAAAATGACTCCTCGACCAGTGAAATGTGTTGTTGTCACCTTCTGACTCCCTCACAGTGGCTCCATCTTAGAAAGGATTCCCCACTCATCTAGATTCTGAAGTAGGTAATCAAAAGCTAGAAATTCTAGGTTTGTGTTTGTTGCATGTTACAACATTGCAAAATGTAAGACAAATCAAATGTGTTCATGTCCCCTTTTGCTTCTAATGCTGCATCGACATAAGACACATGTGTATCAAGGTGTGTGAATGCACATCACTGTCTACTAATCTGAATTCTTTTGAAAGTTGAAAGTGTTTGTGCTCGCTGCATCATATACCATTGAAATATTCCAAGTCAAATCATAGGTGTTGCTGTCATCTTTTGCCTCTTTACTCCTGCCTTAATCCAAAAGTAAGTTTCACAAGCTATATATATATATATATATATATGAATGTATCATGAAGGACCATGCAAGAAGGAAGAAAGCTAAAAATGCTTTTGTTCAGTCAAATAAAATGTGGTAATGTCACATTGTGTGCACACCAACTCAATTACGCAGCAGTATCAGAAATCATTTGTTAAATCCACATCATTTTACATATTAATGTGAATTTTTCCTGCAGCTTTGTGTTTGCTGCAGTCCTTGCAGAGGAGCCCAGGCCTTTTCCCCCCACAAACTGTCTGGTGGTAATGACCAACCTGCATCTTTGGTCACTGAACATTTGGGTCAGCAGCACCCTTACAGCAGACAGATATTGTGCTGTGGGAAGAAAGAAAAAAAACTGGACCATCATTGTAGTAAATCTTCACACGTATAAAATTTATGAAACCCAACCCAAGTCCAGGGGCCAGTCAGTCAACTGACATTATTGACCAATTGAATGATCTATATAAGATACTATCATTCACATAAACTTGAAGATTGATAGGCATTTTCCACATTAGTAAGCTATTGGTATTTTTTTTTTTTTTTTTAAAGCCTGGGATATGTGTTCTTCTGTGGGCTCTCTGCCCAGGACTCATCAGTCAGGGAAATGATGATCTGTGACAGCAATTATGTTAAAAAGGTGGACACATGTAAAGGTGCTGCAAACTGAAATCAATACGCAAGGGCTTTCATTACAAACAGACAACTAATCAATACTCAGGGAGCACTCCAGCTTACAAGAGTAAGTTTTACTCAACTTCCTGTGAGTCTCGACAGCCAGTGGTCTGTTGCATTATTCAAAGGCCACTGGTTAGTAAGGGCAAGGGTAAATAATTGATCATTTTCCGGGTTGAATATACAGTAAGGCTAAGCAGGCCTTTGCCTGTACTCCACCCTCCTTGTGTACACAGTCTAAATCCTGCTTGTAACAGTAGGTGGAGCGACAATGTTAAAGAACAGACAGACTTGCATTAACATGCAACCGTTAAGGAAATAGTGACCGAGTCCTCATGTGCATATTCAAATGTGGCGTCGACTAAACATCTAGTGCTGCCTTTCAAACGCTGTGATCTGCTTTAACAAGTGGGGGGGGAAGTATTATTTTTTTTAATTCAACTTTATTGCTGGTGACGGAGGAAAGTATGCACGGTGACGCACAAAACACGTCAGCTATCACCTCTCTCTCTCTCTCTCTCTCTCTCTCTTTCTCTCTCTCTCTTTTTTTTCTTTTTTTTTTTATAGCATGGAGAGAAAACTTCGACCAAACTTTTCCCAACTATGAAACGCAATTTAGCAAAGCAAAGTCAAACATACACTCATTTATCCTTAGTAAACGAAAGGTTACTGTATCCCTCCTCTCGTGCTCAGTCTCCCTTGTCAAAAACTTACCCGGCCGCTGCTGACTCCTCTTCACTCTCATCCACTCAAAAGTTTTACTGCTTACATCCATATGAGCTACGTTACAGTCCGAGCCAGCTGAACTCCCCACGGCGACGTGAATCTCGGGGCCATTACGAGAGTAGCTTTGAATTGTCTCTGCAAGTGACTCAAAGCCGGATTGTAGCGTTTCGTTGTTATTTGACGCGCAGTATCCTGCAGAGCCCTGCCCCTGCGCCCTGCACCGCCAGGGGACACGGGACGAGTGGGGGCAGGCCGGTGTCGAGAAGCCCTCGAGAGTCTCACACGGTGGAGGAGGAGGAGGGCTGTCCAAAGAGGTGCACAGAGTCAAACTGTTGGAGAGAGTTGAGTACCGGGGATGCCGAGTATTAAATCCTGAGGCGACTTCCACCTCCAGTTTCTCCTCCTCATCACGACTGTCGAGTTCAGGATGAGTCCTGCCGTCCAGGTCCCGGTTTATGACCTCTTTTGCTCGGCAGCAGCCCGTGAACAGAGGGCTACTCTCCCCTTCGGCCGTTAACTCTTGATAGGAAGTCATTATCACCTCTCCCCTGCATAATCATTGGACGGGGTTGCACTTCATGCCCGGCCTCTCATGCATCCAAGTAACGCATGGTCAGGCGGCTGGACGACCGTGGAGACATTCCTCAGAGGAGAAACAGCAGTCCCTGATTGATGGAGATGACGTGCCCTCCTGGTCTCGGCCAATAGCCGGACCTCTCTGTCATCAGAGAGGACAACACTGATGAAACTGAGTTGAGAAACTCACTCCAGGTCGACATTGTAATTGTGTCCGAGTACAAAGGGTGGCAGGCCATAGCAAAAACTACAAAACATCCTTAAAGGCTGCAAGGACGTTACTCAGCAGCAGCGGCAGATACTGAGGGCCTCTACGGGCCTCTCACCTGCAGACAGGTAGGAAATGACGTTGGACGTGTTTGTGTCACACACACAGAAAGACAGAAATACGTTTTAGGTAAAATTCTGGTATTTTAATTAATTTTCCACGACAACAAAGAACACTTCATTTTTCCAAAGCTAAATTAGCATAATACAGGCCCACATTGATGCAGCTAATGGATTATGCAAATTTGTGAAGCTTCTTGAAAACCCGAGGCCCTCTTTAGCAAAGGGCTTAGGTCATGTGAAAGGCACACTTAATGGGTTCAGAGGTCGTGACAGCTGGTATTTAGAAGTTCAGTGGCAGCAGATTTGTAATTAGCCTCGAACAAATACAAAAAATGGCTCCGAGTAGAGATCAAGAAGTTGCAGTTGACAGAGAAGACATGTTCGTCTCCAGGTTAAACCAGCTCTTCGGCTGGATTAGCGACAAAAAAAAAAAAAAGAGAGGCTGTTCGTTTATGCAGAGCCCAAAATCTGTTTTTAGGACTGTGTGTTTTTTGTTGCCTCAGTGTGTTTATTCAGTCATGAATCACCGCGTGATACTTTTCATGCATGTGCAAACAACGCTACATGCTCCCATTCAAACTTGAGTGACATAAACAAACACGAAAAAACACTCCCCAACTACATGCACACAAGGAAAATACGCCAAACCCAGGACTGAACCTACACTGCCCTGAAAAACATGCAAATAATGCAACCGGCCTGTGCTGCAACACACAGGAACACGGCAGAGCAGTGCAGTCACAGGAGTGAACACTCAATGAGCTCCACGATGCAGCAGAAGTTTTTTTTTTTTCCTGAAGTCTGGTGACCTACTTTCAAGTACACACGTCTGTGTGTCGTTCAGCATTCACGAATACATTTAAAATAAACGGAATTTATAAAGCTAATAATTCTAATGTGCCAATGCTGTGTGTCTCCAACACTTTACATGTGTTTTCTTACAATCCACAGTGAAGAGATTGTGTCTTATATTTTCCAAGAAATCCAACAATTGCGAAATTAAAAAGAAAAAACAAAACTTGAACCACTTTCATTAACAGTCATTTTTCATGTGATTGGCTTAATCCGTTACAAATAACACTGGAGCTGGAGCCATGATGTTGAAATTATTTTTACCAAAAATAATTATTTATTATTTAGAATTCATTGGAATCATATATATTTCCTGTAGGCTTAGATCAATCAATGAAAAAAACATTAAATGCAGACGGTTATTATTATTATTATTACTACATCCTCATAATTATTATCATTATGTTATTTTTCAGTGTCAGATAACTGTACAAAACGACCACCCGTAACGTTTAATAACAACCTAAACATAAAAACAATGATATGTTACTGTTCCTATATAGTTTTATTTCAACAACAGCTCCTATGTCTTTTAAGTCTGCAGTAATTACAAAATAATTCAGCGTAATGAACAACTTCTAACTGCATTCTTACAACACAGAAATATGGTCCCAGCTGTGGGAGTTAATGGGATTCTACAGGCAGCGATGTGCTGAATGACTGAGTGCAATATATCCCTTCTCTCCATGCATTTGCAGGGCGCACTGATCCATCTTCATGTCAGCTCGGAGGTTACTCAGGGTTCACGCGCTAGCTTGTTTCTCTCCTCCACACTCAATAAATAAATCTCTGCAGCTTTCTGTTTACCGCCTGAATATAAATTTGTTTGCAGTCGATCGAAGACCTGTGCGGAGGTATTAGAAATTGTATTTCTGTAATGGCTTTCAGCAG